>CM063500.1:62660874-62680874 GCA_032207245.1 Pardosa pseudoannulata | reverse complement strand
CAATATTTGGCATTACTTTAAAATATATATTTCGCTCTTCACTTGCTAATTAAAATAAAATTTAAATAATTAAAAATATAATCAACCAATGCTTGGAATTCATTTTTAAATATATATATTCTACAGTTCACTTGCTAATTAAAACAAAATTTAAATAATTAAACATAAATTCAACCAACATTTAGTCTTAACTTTAAAATAAATGAACTACTATTCATTACTTTGTTTACTGTTCTCTTGTTAATTATAATAAAATTAGGATAATTTTACATAAAATAAACCAATATTTGGTATTTATTTTAAAATATTTATTCTACCGTTTACTTATAAATTATTAATATAAATTTTAGATAACTAGATATAAAATCAACCAATGTTTAACATTTATTTTAAAATATATATTCTGCTTTCATTTGTTGATTAAAATAAAATTAATTACAATAATTTAGATAATAATACTTAAAATCAACCAATATTTGGCATTTGCTTTAAAATATTTATTCTTATGTTCACTGTATAGTTTACTGCTCATTTTCGAATTAAAATAAAATGTAGATAATTAGACCTAAAATCAACCAATATTTGACTCTTACTTTAAAGTGTATACATTCTATTGAAATCCTATTACTTTAAAATAGCTAACGATGTAACTATAATTTTTGTAGTTCAATCTGTTAATTTTTCCCCGAGTATTTTGAAACTAGTTTATTATCCCATTAATGTTTAGCCTCCCGTTTAAGAAACAGCTCAAAAATAGTTTGAAGAATTTTGATACTTGATCAAATGATCTTTTATTTCTTTTCAGTAAAGGTAGAGGGAAATGAAATAAACAGTCTCCAAATTTTCAAGTTTTTAATATTATTTAAATTTTATCACTTCGATTGTACTTTTAGAGCGTTTGAAACCTTACACAGGAATTTACTTCGATAAGTTTTCAGCGGCATGTACATCAATATAAATCAGGAGTAATCACAATGTCTATTATAAAATATCCCTTTACAATACTGTGTTTACATATAATAGCAAATAAATCTCTTATCCTGCCTTATTAATCTGTCATATTTCATCTTTTATGATGTTTAAAATTTCAAATTTTAATAAGAAAGTAATTGTACACAATTGCTTCAAATTCATATTTCATTTACTGTAGGAGTCTGTACTATCTTATATTTAACACAGTTTCGACCAAAATAACGGTTTTTTTTCTGGTTTTCAGTTCAGTTTATGTTCGAAAACCTGTTTAAAACACCGGATAATTTCATATTACGAATATACATATAATATTAATGAGCTGACTTATAAAAAATTATAAATTCGTATGATTTTACAGCAACTATATAAAGCTACAATTCAAATTTTTAAGCAATAATTGATTTTATTATTTATATACAAAAATGAAATTAAATGCAAATGAAGCACTTCTTGTAGACTGTCCTATTTAAAATAATCATAGGCTTTTATACTTTCATTTCAAAAATTTTCTCTTACATACTTTACTTAACGCTACTCCTCACCAAAACCTTTTTCGTTTTTTGAAGTATGTTAATTTTTTACCAATTTATTTGATTCTTCACTCCTTTTTTGTTTGGCTTTTTTTCATGAGCAACTTCTCTTTATACATTTTGTCGTTTAATTCTCCTCCCTGTATACGCTTTTTTTAAGCTATTGTATACAACTTTGTCATGTCTTTTACAATAGGTTTTTATTTTTTCCAGAGCCTTACACTGTATGTAGTCTTTTAACCCTGTGTTTGGCACAATATGTCCCCTGTGGATTCACTGCCATTAAGAATCAAACAAACAAACAACCAAATGCAAGTGTAATTCTTACATGTTATTAAATATTTAATAAAAATCACAAATATAAATATATGAAGACGAAACAGTTCATATATTCTAAACTCACTAATCCAATGTTCTTTCTTTTAGGTTTTTATCCTGGCTGCACTAGTTGGCATTGCCGTGGCCTCGCTGCCAGTGGTAAGTAAAACAATTTTCTTTAAAATATTAATATTAATAACTTAAAGATATCTCATAACTTTTTAAAAAAGATGCATATCTATTAGCATGCTAAATTTAAATTTTCATTTAGAACAGTTTAAAATATTTTAAGAATCTTTATTAAAATTGTTATATAAGTTTACATTGTTCAAATATGTTGCATATGAATCAGCAAAGAAATATTAAAGTTTAAATAATTCCAGTATCAAAGTGATTTGTCAATTATTAAGTTATCAAATTAAACTGAAATATTAAAATTCTCGAAGTAATGTTTAACCATTACAAAATCTTTCTCTCCAATGGTAAACCAAACATAGCATGTCATTCTGCAATTCTTGATAAATCAACAACTTTAAACTATATTTTAGTAGTGCAAAGTTACCTCTTAAGATCAACAAAGAAAAATAACTTTTAATCATAAAAGTTGTAGTTACACAGGTTCTTGTTTGTTACAAGACAATTCGAATATTATACAATTTTCGTGAAACAGTAAAAATAATAAAATGATAAACATACCATTATGGGAACATTCCTAAGTTGTAACACGTACTGCCTACATTTATAATTGCAACCAAAATAAGGGAATTAAAGCTCTAAATAGCTTTTAATCATCTGTTCAGATACAATGGCAAATAGTAGTCGACATTTATTTAATGTGCCAAATGTAGATTTTGATGGATCTAATTCGCCAAGGGCTGTTTTTGGTTGACTCGATAAAGTCCTATTTAAAAAACTACTAAAATATTTTATAACGTTATTGTTTTCCTTCTAACATCACATATCAACCGGATTAATTGTTATATAACAATTCAAAATTTCAAAAGAATTAATTTTAGTTTATACATAAGTGTTCAGTTGATACAAAATAAATAATAATTTTTGGACTCGTTAAAATCCCTTTTATTTGTATATCATGGGGTTAATACAGAACAAATATGCAAAATTATACACTAACAAATCTTCAACATGTTATAAAATACTAATAACATACCTAAATAATTATAGAGGAGCAGCAAAAATTTGCTTTTAGAGACGTGTATAAAGTTTTTGTTAACCCCTTAACTTGCACGCTCGAGTTAACTCGAGCGCGCTAAACTGGCCAAATTGTGCACACTCGAGAAAATTCCAGAGGCGTTGTACTTTGTGTTTCTATAATTTTTCACAGTCGAATGCAATTGACATTTGAAAATAACAATGTGAAGCAAAAAAATGCAATCGTTTTATTGATATTTACCATTTACATGGGATTGTAATCTATAACACTTACTTATTCAAGTATAAAATATATATTTTTTTCAAAAAAAAATGTATAATTTTTTTTTCAAAATAATAATGTTTATTTTGAAAAGGGAATTCGAAAAGAAAGATAAAAAATCGATTTGAGAGAAATATTACAAAAGTCGACTATTTTCCGCGTTGTTTTCAAAATCCAAAATTGCAATAAAAATTTTGTTTATTTTTTTAATTTTCTTGGCAAGACAAAGTTCTAAATTGTGTTGTTTTTACATTAAAAAATTGATTTTTTTGGCCGGCAATTTTTAAAAAAAACTGTGCGTTAAGAGGTTAAGGGTCTTATGAAAACAAAAGAACTGACTCAGAAGCTCATCACGTTGTCAACAGAGGTGTTATTTTTGCGCTTTTATCAAAATATTGACAGTGATATAATTTAGAATGTAATTTGACATTAGCAACCTTGTCCTGTTTCATGTAGGAAACAAACTGGAAAAAATCATACTTCATTTTTTTAATTAGGTCCATGAGCCTGTTCACCATGCTCCCCAGCCTTACAAGTTCGGCTATGACATCAAGGACAAACATGGTGAACAATACAGGCAAGAAACTGGTGATGGTGGCCACGCCGTGAAGGGAAGCTACGGATTCACCGACGACAAAGGTGTCAAGAGACAAGTTGACTACGTCGCCGATAAAGCTGGATTCAGGGCACAAGTCAAAACCAACGAACCAGGCACCGCCAACCAGAATCCAGCTGCTGTCCTCATGGTCTCAAATACTCCTTATGCTGGAGGAGTAGGACTCGGCAATGGAGGATATGGTTATGGTGGATTAGGCCTTGCCAGTGGTGTGTATGGAAATGGATTAGGATATGCCGTACCAGCTTATAGAGGAATGGGTTATGGATATGGGGGCTATGGAGTTGGTAATCTTGGATACGGAGGATATGGCGTCGGTAATGTTGGATATGGAGGTTATGGCGTCGGTAATCTTGGATATGGAGGATATGGCCTTGGTAATCTTGGATATTCAGGATATTAGGCATCAAATATGTACTTATGCACTGTTATTTATATGTTTTTAAAATAAATGTTTTTAAACTTTGAGCTTGATTTTATTTCAATAACTGAACTTACATCGACGAATTCTACATACGAGAATGTAACAGAACTTTTAGGGTCTATGAATCTCAATAAAAGATTTATATATATGAGATACCATGTCATAGATTTTACGATTATAGGAAATATCTCGCGTTTTTATGAGGGGCTGTTTCTACTGCTTAGAAGGGTAGGAATTTCTTTGAGTTATGGAGCGTGGAGAACGCTATTTAATTTTGCCTTGAAGAGAGTAATTAACTGTATTTCCATGCAACATAAAAGCAAGACCTGTACACACTTAAATCTTTTTTAAAGATTAATATTCTGCCTTCCCCCACATAGTTGCCTCGAACTTCAAAACTTCGGTTTTCTTTCTAACTTACTTTTGTTTTATTGGAAGGTTTCTATGCCATAAAACGATAAGCGTTAGTGCAAATTCTTACACTAACATGAAGCTCTAATCGAGCTCGGTAGTGGACATTTCTCATAACCTGCAAAATATGAGCATATACAGCCAGTTTTTCCCACAATGCTCCCACTGAAAACTCGACAGGTGCGAGGGGGGGGGTACTAGATCAGCGATTAATTCTTCTCATACAAACTACACTAATTGAAATTATCCTTAAATTCAGAGCTGTCCTTACGATTGAACAGAAATTGTACTCTTTGTTCTACTTTTTTTTCATGAGATTACAGTATGAAAGTTTTACGTATAAAAAGTATACAAAACTATAAAAAATCTCTCTCTTTTCTCACTGATGTAAAAGCTTTTATTTAAAAATATATTTATGTTAACACATGGTATGCGGGACACGTACTAGTACATTTTCTGACTATTGATACTTGAGCGCGGGTCACGCACTAGTACGGGTTAGTGTAACAACATGGTTTGTTTGTGGGTACAAAAATAATGATATATACAGGAAAACGAAGCCGAATCTTTATGTCTACTACATAGATTCTGGAAAAATTTAGACAAATAAAAACTAGTTTTTGCACCAGTCGATATAGAATCACAGAACGGGAAGGTTGATTAACAAAATCAATTTAAATTTAATACGAACTTTTTATTTATCCTTGTGAAAATGATTATATATATATATATGTATATTTATATATTATATATATATATATATATATATATATATATATATATATATGTGTGTGTGTGTGTATATTTATATATTATATATATATATATATATATATATATATATATATGTATATATATATGTATATATATGTATATATATGTATATTTATATATATATATATATGTATATTTATATATTATATATATATTTGTGTATATATATATAGATATATATATATTATATATATATTTGTGTATATATATATATATATATATATATACATAAATGTTTATTTGTCTATTTATGTATTTGTTTATATATTTCAATATAAAATACGAAAAGATGGTTAAAAAATTAAATAATTTTCGATCTATTGAGATTTAACTGAATAACTAAATTTACGCGCAAAACGCCCGCTCCCGGTACAATTCCGCTGCGAAATGTACCCGCATACGAATTGTTAACTCTCGAAGATTTAGAAGTCAGTTTTAGAAATTCTTCTCTTCAAATAAAAAATTATTTTCAAATATTTTTCTCTGTTTATACGAATCTCTTGGTTATGTCACAATCGAAGATAAACAAAACCTAAAATTATCATCAGAGAGTATCAGACAGTTAGAACTTGGTGTACTTGAAATCTTTTTATATTTAAAACAAAATTTGATAAATTTGAAACAGAATCAAATTTTAGTTTAAAATTTATAATGAGATTTCTATAAAGAATTTTTTTCTTCCTTATTATTTGAGTAAAAAATTTAAAACTATCTTATTCTAACTTATTTCAAACAGATAAATAGTGATTTGAAGATATTAATTGAATACGAACAAATTTAATTAATTGCTATACTTGTGTAAATACAATAAATGGATATTTATTGAATTCATAATTAAAAATGAAAATGATTCTATAAAAAAGAAGTGATTAAATCTTATAAAAAGAAGTTTGAAGTGCTTCAAACAATTCATATTCAATGTTCTTGGGTTTTATTCAAGTTATTAGTTGAGTTTTATTTTACTGAGTTTAATAATGTTGAACTAAAGTAAAAATTAAATTTAGGTTTTGTTATCGTATTTATGCAAGGAATTTTGTTCCTCATAAAATGACTTTTTGCTGAAAATTTTCAGATTTCCTGACGTACAAACTATTTTGGATAGAGAAAAAATATTTTGAAATACTAAAAAATAAAAAAACACTTATAGTTGTAAATTTCCTTATTAGGAGCAATACATGGCAAATAAATTTTTTTAATGAAAGTCCTCGAAGAAGTTCATGAATTTTTTATATTTGAAATTAGGGGAAGACTAACGTTTCAAAATGAAATACATTTATATTTTAAAAACCCCATAATTATGTGCATTTATAAGGTGTTTATACTTTAGATTGGGTGAGGAGGTGTAATAAAAGATAGCATCATTCAATAACATTTCTATTTCTGCACCTCTGTCTTTTATTTTAAATTGCACTTTAAATGACGAGACGTCTGAATAAAACGGGAATTAAAGTTGTCGGTTGCAGTAAAAAAGTGGTACATTACGATAATTTAACAGCAAAATATCGATATATTCATATGTAGTCTACATTGAAAATATTTTTAAGCAAATGAGACGACTTTTTTAAGGTAATTCGTTTTTAAAAACTAAACTAAAATACTACTATTTTCAGTGTGTGATGATGATATCTTAATATTTATTACTCCTGGTACGGAATAAAAGGATCACAAAACATTCAAGTATATAATGAAACACCTATAAAGTGAAAAATGTCAATACAATGGCTATTAATAGTGAGGATTGCCGACAGATGGCAGCATAGATGGATAATACGAATCTCTTCAAAAAGAAAAGTGTAGGGCTCTTGAATAGAATGCAAAAATACTATTTCTAAAACAGCCTCATAAAATGAAAACGAAATTAGCTTTGAAGTTTGAAGACAATGTGAAAATGAAATTCTGATGAAGTGTCATACAATAATAAAAAAAAAACTTTAAAGCTTTAAGAGAATGGAAAATTGTATTTCTTATGACGCATTATAGAATAAAAAGAAAATATTGTGCTTGGAATAAAACTAACTCATGTAGTGGGCACATCAGATTTCTAGTATAAAAAACATTTTATTTGTAAGAGGATTTTTTTAATTATTTTTTTACAGTTATCGGAGAACATACAGTTTGCACACATATTCGACATATAAAAAACTTTTTTGTTAAAATAAATACAAGGTATTATCTATTTCAGATGTGGAATTATAAATAAAAAATACATATTTTGATAAAAAATGTAATTTTTAAGAAATTTTAAAAATAAGTACAGCTGTAAAAATAATTCATCCAATTAAAATAGTAATTTCTTTCTTCATTTTATACACAAATTCTATTTCTTTCACTTCAACTGGAAAAATTTATGTAATACTAAAAAGAATTGTGTAATGTTGTGTTAATTGAAATAACTGTGAAAAAAATTATTGAAATTTAGATGTTTAATCTGAAAAATAATAGAAAATAATGCAAAATAAGTACAGCTGTAAATATAATTCATACAATTAAACTAGTATTTTTCCATTTCACACAAAAATTCTATTTCTTTAATTTCAACTGGAAAAAGATTCTGTGATCATCAAAACAATTGTGTAATGTTGTGTTAATTGAAATAACTGTAAGAAAGTTATTGAAATTTAGATGTTTAATCTGAAAAATAATGGATGTTACATGTACCAAAAAAAATCTCGTTTACAAAATAATCAAGTTGACGGTTTAAGACATCAATTTTTTCATTGTAGTGCATGTTGATGTTTTCTTAATATTTATTACTCCTTGTATGGAATAAAAGGATCACAAAACATTCAGGTATATAATGAAACACCTATAAAGTGAAAAATCTCAATACAATGGCTATTAATACTGTGGATTGCCGCCAGATGGCAGCACTTGAGCTCTACTCAGATAATACTAATATCTTCAAAAACAAAAATCTAGAATGCTTGAAGGGAATGTTCAAATGTTAATTCTTAAACCGCATCATAAAATGAAAATGAAATTAACTTTGAAGCTTGAAGAGAATGGAAAATGGTAATTCTGATGACGCATTCTAGAATGAAAATAAAATATCGTTTGGAATAAAAGTAACTCATGTGGTGGGTACATCAATTTTTTTTATTTTCTAGTATCAAAAACATTCTATTTGTTAGAGTTTTTTTTCAATTATTTCTATTTTTTATAGTTATCGGAGCGCATACATTTTGCACACGTATTCGACATACAAAAATATTTTGTCCAAATAAGTACAATGTATTATCTATTTCGAATGTAGAATTATAAATTAAAAATACATATTTTCATAAAAAATTTAATTTTTAAGAAATTTTTAAAATAAGTGCAGATGTAAATATAATTCATACAATTAAAATAGCAAGTTATTTGTTCATTTTACACACAAATTCTATTTCTTTCACTTCAACTGGAAAAAGTGTATGTAATACTAAAAAGAATTGTGTAATGTTGTGTTAATTGAAATAACTGTGAAAAAAATTATTGAAATTTAGATGTTTAACCCTTTAAAGGTCACGATTAAAAATTCTTTCAGATCTAACGGAATTAGGTTATAAACACTGTCTGAAAAATTTAAAAATAAGAACCATATGAAAACATATTTTACTTTCCCTTGGGAGATGGAAATGTTTTAATAGGATAATTGGGGGGATAATTGTTAAAGCTTTATCTTTTACAGCCTGAAAATAAGAGTTTTTTTTTTAAATTAATTACATTGGAAGAACAAAGTATAATTATCATCAAAATAATGTAACAAATAGATAATTACACAGTTTTCATTGTCCTTTTGGGTAGGTGTTTTTGTTTGAAGTCATAAAGAACAAAATCAAATTCAAGGTTTTTCATGTAAAGAAATTTTAAACTAATATATTTCAAAGGGAAAAATAAATTATGCAAAATTCTACTATCTCTTACTACATCAAAGAGTAAATAACACAGAAAATCGAAAAAAAAGAAAAAAGTATTAATAGGTGGTTACACTGTGAAACCACTGCCCTTTAAAGGATTAATTTGAAAAATAATGAATGTTACATGTACCAAAAGAAATGTCGTTTACAAAATAATGAAGTTGACGGTTGAAAACATCAGTTTTTTCACTGTTTTTTCATTGTAGTGCATGATGATGATTTCTTAATATTTATTACTCCTTGTACCGAATAAAAGGATCCCAAAACATTCAGTTATATAATGAAACACCTATCAAGTGAAAAATCTCAATACAATGGCTATTAATACTGTGGAATGCCGCCAGATGGCAGCACTTGAGCTCTATTCAAATAATACTAACATCTTCAAAAACAAAAATGTTGAATGCTTGAAGGGAATGTACAAATGGTAATTTTTAAACGGCGTCATAAAATAAAAATGAAATTAACTCTGAAGCTTGAAGAGAATGGAAAATTGTAATTCTGATGACGCATTCTAGAATGAAAATAAAATATTGTGTATGGAATAAAAGTAACTCATGTGGTGGGCACATCAGATTTTTATTTTCTAGTATCAAAAACATTCTATTTGTAAGAGTTTTTTTAATTATTTCTATTTTTTACAGTTATCGGAGAACATACAGTTTGCACACATATTCGACATATAAAAAACTTTTTTGTTAAAATAAATACAAGGTATTATCTATTTCAGATGTAGAATTATAAATTAAAAATACATATTTTGATACAAAAATGTAATTTTTAAGAAATTTTAAAAATAAGTACAGCTGTAAAAATAATTCATCCAATTAAAATAGTAATTTCTTTCTTCATTTTACACACAAATTCTATTTCTTTCACTTCAACTGGAAAAAGTGTATGTAATGCTTGAAACAAATCTGTAATGTTGTGCCACTGGAGATACCTGTAAAAAGAAATTATTGAAATTTGGATGCTTAATCTGAAAATTAATGGATGTTACATGTACCAAAAAAAATCTCTTTTAAAAAAATCAAGTTGATGGTTGAAAATATCTTTTTTTTTTTCTTTTTTTCATTTATTTTTAATTCATCGGTAAAACACAAATTCCCTCTTAAAGGAGCTTTCCGGATAATCCAGTTATAACACAAGTTATTGCTAAAGCTTTACTATTTTAACACTTTTCTTAATAAAAGTTAATTTTTAAGCTCTTCGAAACTGTATTTTCCCATTCCATGCACTCTACTTTAAAATACAGTTATCATAGAATCTTTAGATTTTCCATATTATTAATTTATTACTATACTTTTATGCTAAACCCCAACTTAACCTAGTTTTTGTAAAAGAAAATCGTGTTTCGTATGTTTAAATCTAATACTTGCAGTAAAATTAGGAAATGTAATAATAAAAGCCATTAATTATCTTAATGAATTTGAATATATTCCTAGGTTCAGTTGAGCGGCATTGAGGTTCAATACAAAATATGCAAGTTTAGGTAGAAGTATATTTAACTACAGTATAATAAATATATAATAATAAATATATAATGAATATAACTACAGTAAAATTTTTAAAACCTTGTACAGAAAGTAAGCTATTATTGAAAGCTACTAGACTATTCCTTGAAGCTATCCCAGAATATTCGACTCTTGTGATATAGTGCATTATCCTGTCGGTCAACACCATCCCCCGCCAGAAATACTGTTGACATGAATGGGTTAACATAGTTTGCAGCGACGTTCACGTCAGGGATAGTTCAATTGAGATTAAAGATTCCTAATGTGCTCAATGAAAACACTGGCTACACCATAACAACCAAGCCAACGGCTTGTTTCCGTCCAACTGTACATCCAGGGGCCACGGTTTCCATTGGAAATCAGCGTGTTCAGACATACTCGTCGATGTGATGACCAAAAAACGAGATTTGTCGGATCTTGCAACTTTCTTCCATTCTTCTAATGCCCAATTCCGATGTTTCTTGTCTCATTGGAGACGCTGCTGCAATGACGGGCAGTCAGTGCAGGGACATGCTTGGGCTTCCGACTGCATAAGCCCATACTCAGCAATGTACTCTGCACAGTATGCTGAGAAACACTGTCTAGGTCACCATTGTTGTAGCTGTTGATGATTTCGGCTGTTGTAGCTCTTCAGTCAAGGCGAACTAGTAAAACGATCTCTCATTTTTGTCCAGACAGTGAAACGCATATCCTTAATTTTCTGGTATAAAAGATCTTTTAATTAAATTGTGTTTGCCGTGATACAGAGGTTCTGGTGTTAGCTGTAAGCTCTAAACTTAACTAGTGAAAAGTAGAATTTCTGTTACGGAAGCCAGATACCGATCATGAAATGCAGTTTTCAACCATTTACAGCTCTTCACGTACATTCTTATAAAAATTCCATCGCTTTAAAAAGTTTCTATAATCTTTAGCTTGTCTGTCTGGAAATATTCAGATATCTAACTGTTTCCGAGATTGGTTGACCTGTTACTAAATGGTTTATATGTTGCCACTTCACAGATTTTTCCAAACGTTATTTCGAAACCATACCAAACCAATTTGAGTCCTGATACACTAAAATCAAACGTTATGTCGCATAAATTTTCTAAGATATTCAATTTCCGTCCCCGAACAGGGACCAGTTTAGGAATGTGGACTTTTACCCCAGGTAGAATATTATGTATGAAAGTCAGTTCCTCGTGAAAGGACACTTTTGATAACAGGTAAATAGCCATTTTGACCAAAAACTATTTTGATTCCAAAAAGTTAGTGCAAAAGGTTTCTGAAAAAGCTATTATCCGAATTGAAATAAATTTGTTGACTTTTCCTAATTATATCCATAAAAGTTTATGAAAATATAATATTGGAGAATCTGTGCATATTCAAAATATGGTTTATACTAAGTTTCCTAGTGTGGAAACAAAACTGTAAATAATTGTTCTACCTATATATTATCGATATGTGCAAAATATACAAAATATGTATAAAAAGAAAGTTGCCGAAATTGCGTCTGAACTGTGTAAGAAACCATGACTTTTAAAAAAGGAAAAAGGAAACTACAAATCTCTATTAAATTTGTCTATCTACGGACAATTTCCGATATTGTAATATCTTATTTATTTTTTCAGTTAGTATAATGATACACACTTTCCGATATTGTAATATCATTTTTTATCAATTAGTATAATAATACACACTTTCCGATATTGTAATATCCTATTTTTTTGTTATCAATTAATATAATAATACACACTTTCCGATATTGTAATAACCTGTTATTTTTTTTTCAATTAATATAATAATACACACTTTCCGATATTGTAATAGTATTATTTTTTATCAATTAGTATAATAACACACACTTTCCGTTATTGTAATATCCTATTATTTTTTTTTCAATTAATATAATAATACACACTTTCCGATATTGTAATATCGTATTATTTTTTATCAATTAATATAATAATATACACTTTCCGATGTTGTAATATCGTATTATTTTTTATCAATTAGTATAATAATACCACACTTCTCGATATCGCCATAACTAATTTTTTTATCAATTTGTATAATAACACACCCTTTCCGATATTGAAATATCTTATTTTTTTTTCAATTAGTATAATAATACACACTTTCCGATGTTGTAATAACTTATTATTTTTTATCAATTAGTATAATAATATACACTTTCCGATGTTGTAATATCTTATTTTTTTTTCAATTAGCATAATAATACACACTTTCCGATGTTGTAATAACTTATTATTTTTTATCAATTAGTATAATAATATACACTTTCCGATGTTGTAATATCTTATTATTTTTTTTATCAATTAGTATAATAATACACATTTTCCGATATTACAATATCTTATTTTATTTACAATTAGTATAATAATACACACTTTTCGCTACTGTAATACCTTATTATTTTTTATCAAATAGTATAATAATACACATTTTCCGATATTGTAATATCTTATTATATTTTATCAATTAGTATTATAATACACATTTTCTGATATTGCAATATTTTATTATTTTTTATCAATTAGTACAATAATACACATTTTCCGATATTGCAATATCTTTCTTTTTCAATTAGTATAATAATACAGATTCTCCGATATTTTAACATCGTATTATTTTTTATCAATTAGTATAATATTACACATTTTCCGATATTGTACTATTTTATTATTTTATCAGTTAGTATAATAATATACACTTTCCGGTGTTGGTATATCTTATTATTGTTTTATAAATTAGTGTAAAATACACATTTTCCGATGTTGCAATATCTTATCATTTTTTATCAATTAGTATAATAATACACACTTTCCGATATTGTAATATCCTATTATTTTTTTCAATTAATATAATAATACACACTTTCTGATATTGTAATATCTTATTATTTTTTATCAAATAGTATAATAATACACTCTTTCAGATATTGTAATATCGTATTATTTTTTATCAATTAGTATAATAATACGCACTTTCCAATATTGTAATATCTTATTATTTTTATCAATTAGTTTAATAATTCAATGCCTATAAAGGAATAAATGTCATTACGTATAAATACGATGTACATTTTGAATAATAGCTCAGAATCATAGTAATCGGGATACGTTTAGTGATTTTATTTATACTGAAACTTCAGAGGTTCTAATTTTTAAAATGTAAAAATAGTCACTAGTCTCTGGAAATTTATTTTAAAACAGCTGTTAGCATTTAATAATTTTCTAACACACTGTAAACAGCATTCTATTTCAGCTATAACAAAGGTAAAAGTATCAAAACATTCAAAATCTTAGAAGCTTAAGTCATAAAAATTATTTATAATCGAAATTTCAATAGCCCCAATACCTCAAATGCTTGAACTTTCCCTCGTGATTACATCTGACTTTTTTTAGAGCAAAGTTCTTTCTTTTCAGCTATTGTAGCACATTATTTCCATATTATATCATTTTCTATTGTATTTTTTCTATTTACTTAAAAGTCTTTTGAACCTATCATAAATTTCTTGCATACCCAAAGCATTATTAGAAACAATAAGTAATTTTATTTATCTCATTTTATATAACAGCCTAAGGAAACAGAAAATTACTCTCATAATATTTCTTTTGTTCATACATCAATAATCCAGAAAAAAATTGCAAATTCACAAAAGCTAGCTTTAGTTAAAGCATTTTGACAGTTATAGCTTACGTTTAAGTATCATTTACAAATTCCATTCACTGCATGATAGGAGACAAACTGGAACGAATATCTTTGAAGTTTAAAAAAAAAGGTTCAAATGTTATATTTTATAAAAGTTCCTAAAGGTGTCCTTTTCATGCTTTTACGTTATTGAAAGATTTGAAACATTTTTTGATCTTGACACCATTTATGTTATTTAACCAACACCCAAATAAAAGTTTTTCTTTTTGACCTTCGGTCGTTCTGATAATGAAAATAGAATGGGAATTCATTGGTCCATAACTTTCAATCATAGCAATTTAAATAAAAAAAGGAATTGTTCAAAAAATGAAATTAAATGTATATATACTTTATTTATTTGGATAAGGTGATTATTCAAAGAAGTGAAGTTGCCGCGGGAAAGAAATGCTGTCTCAGGTTTGTTTCACTGCTTTTTAATATGTTTAAATTTCTCAATTGATTTTCAATTTTTTTCTTTCGTTAAAATTGGTATTGGAACATCTCACATGTTTTTAAAAATACGTCTAATGTTAACACATTTTTTTTACTCTTTTAATACATCATATATGCACAGTGCACACGTTGACTAACTCCATTTTTTGGATATTGATAAACTGGAACGTCAATGCACAAAATATGACACGCAGTTCTTCTTCAAACCAATATTCACCAATTTTAGTTATCATCATGGATTAATGATAAGAATTTTGGGTTAGTGGGTCTGAAATAGGCTTTTCTTGGCACCTTTTAAGGTATCCGTCTACGTTCGGACAACTTTTTTCTTTAAACGGAGAAACTAGTTCATGTTTTTACATTTTTAGATTTATTTTTTATATTGTCATAGAGAATTGCACTTAAAAATTTATTCCTGGAGAAGTTTTTATAAAATTTCTAATAAATAAAGAAAATTTAGTAAAAAATTCTAGTTTTTTTTTTCAAAAGGTCTAATTTTTTAATAAATTAAATTATTTCAATATTTTTTTATGCAACACAGTTCTTATACACTGGACTAGTGAATCGCCTAAAATCTTTGCTTAATTTACATTTGGTAAAAGATTTAGGTTCTTCAAAATCATACACATTGAATTTTTAACGAATTTTCGTTACCTTTATATCTAACTATGAGTTTAACATCATTAAAAATCATCCAAATTTAAAGCTTTTAAGTCATTTACTAGTAAATACTATCAAAAGCATTCATAATAATTTTCAACAAAATATTTTAAGAACTTTTTGAGAAATCACATCTCCAGTTTCAACATATTATTAAAAATATCGTTCTGAGAAAAACGCATTTGAAGTTTATGAAAGCAACTTTAACTATTAAAAAGTTAAAATGCATGTTTAAAATTCCCTACACTTTCTTGTTTTAAAACTTTGTAATTGCCAAGTTGCTAATTATCAAAAATACTAGAAAAATTGTTTAAACTAATCTTCGTGAAAATTTAAAAAGTTGTGTCCAAAAAATGCTCTTTAAAAGGCATTAAATTCATAACTTCTGGTTCCGAAGTCGCTACTTCCGTTTTGTTTTGACAGCTGTAACTTTTCTTGTTTCGGATCGGGGATTTTTCGATGTATTTCTATCCTATATTTAAAGCATATGTTCTCATATTTAATCGCATTTACGTATTTTTAATTTTATTTTATCGTAATTTAATCATATTTAGCCATTATTATTATATTAATTTTTTAGCCTTTTTTATTATTAATCTTTTATTATTTATTTTGCTTAACATTTATTATTTTCTTAATATATTTAATGGAACTGGCATCTTTATCAAATTTTTATTCATCATGAACTGCTCCCTTTCACAATTCTACATCTTGCTTACTGGAGATATGCCCTAATGGACTAGGGACTCCGATAACTACCTTCAAATGGAAGCTGTAACTTTTCTTTAAAATGCCGTAGAGACAAAACAAAAACAGATCTAGAAGCCTAAAACTTGAAATTGCGCAATAGAGAAATGAGGCTCATATTATATTTTATGTAGTTCTTTATAGAAAAATTCTTTGAATAACCGATTTTGCAGATAACTTTTTCTAAGCGTTAAGATCAACTTTTCGCTACACAGAAGCACTATACCTACAAAGATCAGACGAAATCGGTTTTAAACTTAAAGCTTAAATCGGATTCTGGCTGATCTTGAGAAGTCTTTTGAAAATTAACTTTCATTTGGAGTTTCTCCATAGCTACCAGATACAAGAATTTGAAATAATTCCAATTTAAATTGATTAACTCGATTAATCTATTGTTTTACTGTATCTGTAATATCATTGTATCTCATTATGTAGAAAAGTATCATGAATAATCTAACACTATCTTTTATTTATTACTTGTGTGATAAGAATATTACTTTTAGTTTAAGCTTCTGAACTGTTATTGTTGCAATTTAGTGCTAGTTAGTTACCAGATACTAGTATTTGCAATAATTCAAATTTAAATAGATTAACTCGATTAATCGATTGTTTTACTGTATCTGTAATACCATTGTATCTCATCCTGCAGAAAAATATCATGAATAATTTAACATTATCTTTTTTTTAAATTTGTTCTATAAGAATATTACTTTTAGTTTAAGCTTCTGAACTGTTATTGCAAGTTACTTACCAGATACTAGTATTTGCAATAATTCAAATTTAAATAGATTAACTCGATTAATCGATTGTTTTACTGTATCTGTAATACCATTGTATCTCATCCTGCAGAAAAATATCATGAATAATTTAACATTATCTTTTTTTTAAATTTGTTTCTAGAAGAATATTACTTTTAGTCTAAGCTTCTGAACTGTTATTACTACAGTTCAGTGCAAGTTAGCTAGCATACTAGATTTGCAATAATTCCAATTTAAATTGATTAACTCGATTAATCGACTGTTTTACTGTATATGTACTAGGATTGTAAATCAATATGCAAAAAAAAATATGAATAATTTAACATTATCTTTTATTTATAATTTGTTCTATAATAATATTATTTTTCGTAAGCTGCTGAACTGTTATTGTTACAGTGCAGTGCAAGTTAGCTAGCATATACTAGTATATGCAATAATTCCAATTTAAATTGATTAACTCGATTAATCGACTGTTTTACTGTATATGTACTAGGATTGTATCTCATTATGCAGAAAAATATCATGAATAATTTAACATTATCTTTCATTTATAATTTGTTCTATAAAAATATTATTCTTAGTCTAAACTTCTGAACTGTTATTACTGCAGTTCAGTGCAAGTTAGCTAGCATATACTAGTATTTGCAATAATCCCAATTTAAATTGATTAACTCGATTAATCGATTGTTTACTGTATCTATAATACCATTGTATCTCATTATGCAGAAAAATATCATGAATAATTTAACATTATCTTTTATTTATAATTTGTTCGCTAAGAATATTACTTTTAGTCTAAGCTTCTGAACTGTTATTACTACAGTTCAGTGCAAGTTAGCTAGCATATACTAGTATTTGCAATAATCCCAATTTAAATTGATTAACTCGATTAATCGATTGTTTACTGTATCTATAATACCATTGTATCTCATTATGCAGAAAAATATCATGAATAATTTAACATTATCTTTTATTTATAATTTGTTCGCTAAGAATATTACTTTTAGTCTAAGCTTCTGAACTGTTATTACTACAGTTCAGTGCAAGTTAAATATTTACAACAGACACTTGGTGAATTAGACCTGTATGCCTGATTTTCTTGAAATAAATATACTTCTAAAGTTAACACATTTTTTTACTCTTTTAATACCTAATATATGAGTTGTTCAGTGCACACATTGACTAACTAAATTTTTCGTATATTGATAAACTGAAACTTCAATGCACAAAATACGGGCAGTTCTCATTCAAACCAATATTCCCCAATTTTAGTTATCAGGATGGATTAATGATAAATTTTTTGGGTCAGTGGGTCTGTCAATAGGCTACTCTTGGCACTTTTTAAGAGCTTTTATAATATATTTGTAATTTGAAAAAAATGGAGTTAGTCAATGAGTACACTGAATGGCTCATATTATATTATAAGTAGTTCTTTATAGAAAAATTCTTTCAATACCCGATTTTGCAGATAACTTTTTCTAAGCATTAAGATCAATTTTTTACAGCACAAGAGTACTATACCAACAAAGATCATAGGAAATGAGTTTTAAATCTAAAACTTAAATCGGATTCTGGTTGATCTTGAGACTGATGTTGAAAAATAAGTTTTTGAAAATTAACTTTCATTTGAAGTTTCTTCCTAGTTACCAGATGTTTGCAATAATTCCAATTTAAGTCGATTAACTCGATTAATCGATTGTTTTACTAAATCTGTAATACCATTGTGCCTCATTATGCAGAAAAATATCATGAATAATTTAAAATTATCTTCTATTTTATTTATAATTTGTTCTATAAGAATATTTTTAGTCTAAGTTTCTGAACTGTTATTGCTACAGTTCAGTACAAGTTTAACCTATACAACAGACACGTGGTGAATTAGACCTGTATGCATGATTTTCTTGAAATAAATATACTTCTAATGTTAACATATTTTCTTCACAGTTTTAATACATCATATATGAGTCTTCCAGGCACACATTGACTAACTTTATTTTTTGGATAATGATACACTGGAGCGTCAATGCACAAAATATGCCACGCAGTCCTCATTCAAACCAATATTCTCCAATTTTAGTTATCATCACGGATTAATGATAAATTTTTGGGGTCTTTGAATACGCTATTCTTGGCACCTTTTAAGAGCTTTTAAAATATAATTGTAATTTTTAAAAATGACTAATTCCATTTTTTGGATAATGATACACTGGAGCGTCAATGCACAAAATATGCCACGCAGTCCTCATTCAAACCAATATTCTCCAATTTTAGTTATCATCACGGATTAATGATAAATTTTTGGGGTCTTTGAATAGGCTACTCTTGACACCTTTTAAGAGCTTTTATAATATATTTGTAATTTTTAAAAAATGGTGTTAGTCAATGTGTTCACTGAGAGGCTCATATTATATGTAGTTCTTTATTGAAATTTTTTTTGAATACCTGATTTTGCAGATAACTTTTTCTAAGAGTTAGGATCAACTTTTCGCAACACAGGAGCACTATACTAACAAAGATCATATGAAAGAAGTTTTAAACCTAAAACTTAAATCAGATTCTGACTGATCTTCTGACTGATCTTGAGAAATCAGTTTTTGAAACGTAACTTTCATTTGTAGTTTCTCCGTAGTTACTAGATATTTGCAATAATTCCAATTTAAATCGATTAACTCGATTAATCGATTGTATCTGTAATATCATTGTTATTAAGTATGCAGAAAAATATCATGAATAATTTAACATTATATTTTATTTTATTTTACATTTACTTATAATTTGTTATATAAGAATACTATTTTT
>CM063500.1:62638374-62655874 GCA_032207245.1 Pardosa pseudoannulata | reverse complement strand
AATATGACAAAAACATATTCTTCGTCTCAGAGCCTGACATAAACAGATCAGATGGACGAGCTTTCCATATCAGAAATAAAAAACGACATATTGTTCTCTCACACCAAACAGAGAGATCTATCCATTTCGCTATCGATTCTTCAGACTGAACTACAGGTAAATCCTTTCTCCCTTCTTAAGGGGGTCAGCTTCTGGAAACTTAATTCCTTCCGAAAAGAGAAATCATCTTCTAAGATGCACTGCCTCCCTGAAAAAAAAAAAAAAAAAAAAAAAAAAAAAGAGATCCAAGAAACCTTATCAGTCTCCCTTATCCACCGGGTGGAAGGGGTCAATGGGATATATTTTGCAGATGTAGTGAAGGGTGTGTCTCTGCGAGACACAGGTCTTGGGTCCAAATTTCTTGCATATGTGTATATACATAACATAAAAATCATGTGCATGCCCTCCTGAAGGTTGTGCAGTGTAAACCCTCACTTAATTCAACTAACCAGTCCATTACCATGCTCCAGAACCTTACAAGTTCGGTTATGGCATCAAGAACAAGCATGGTGAGCAGTTCAGGCAAGAGACTGACTACTGTGGCCAAGACGCGAAAGTAAGTTACGGATTCACAGACAATAGGGGCATCAAGAGGAAGGTCGTTTGCGTTGCAAATAAGGCCGGATTCAGGGCTCTGGTCAAGACAATAAATATGTCAAATAATGTACAGTACCTACAAAAAATAGGCCTAACTGTACATAGGTAAGCTTAAAACCTATTATAAAAGCTAATTAGAATAAAGATATACCACCTCTGGATCATTTCATATCTATCTATCTTTAAATAATCAATATATTTTACTTTATTTATATTCATAGTAATCTTTAATCATATGTATATAAATGGATTCAAAAACTTATGAGTAGCAAACACATCATGTACTACATAAAATTTTACGCAGGCAACATAGTAGCATTTCATGTAATTAAGGAGTTCTGAACATAGAATTTATTTCCTAGGATTTAAAAAAAACAGATTTGAGGCTGAAAATATAATTTTTCAGAAAGAAATCTTTCTCAAAAATTAGAACTTATTAAATTGAATGAATTAGTGACTAATACAACAAATAAAAATAAACTATCCACAGACATACAAGGTTTTTATAAAACGTTCTAACAGCAAAAACAGAGGAATGTCCCAAAATGGTATTGAAATCAAAATTATTTTTTAAATTAAATATAGTTATGGTTAGTTAGTTAAAAGTTATTTAAGGTCATACAGGGAACTATTTCTTTTTTTAGTACTGAAATACTTTTTTATATAAGAGTACTTACAATAAATTGTTTTGCTTACCATGTATACAACATTTTGCCTATGATTTGGAGCGACAGTTTGCTGATATCATTAATAAGACAAAAGAATTTTCACTGCAAAATTTTTCTTTATTAGAAACTCTTGTAATTTTGTAATTAGGTATTTCTATATAATAAATATTTTGCTTAAGACAAATTCCATCAGAAAAAGTTGTAAATGATTTTTTTCTTTTAATATTTTAATAAACCTAAAAAGTTAAGATTACTGCTTAACAAATAGCTTCTTAAATATTTGTAATAATATTTCTCATTATTTTATAAATGGAAATGTCTTAATTTGTTTTTCATACCTTTAAGTTTTCGGACGTTCTATACCTCATCAAGTTCCCTATAACCTTATGGAGTATCATAAAAGTTAGCTCATACGACTCTGAGATAATAGGCAAAATACGATTTAAAAAGTGAATATAATACTTATGCTGATACTATGTACACATACATTAAAGTATAACTAAATTAATTTCATTGAAATTATTCCGAACGATGGCCGAATGGTTAGGGTGCTGGCCTTCGGAACTGGAGTTCGTGGGTTCGAATCCCACTATGGCATGGATGTTCGTAGCCGTTCGGAATCAGCTTTAACCCTTTAACGGACAGTGGTTTCGTAGCAAAACCACCTCTTAAACATCTTTTTTTTACAACTTTACTTTTTGGATTAGTTTACTTTATCTTTTTATAATTATTTACGGCTCCAATCTCATACATCTGTGATATATGAAAGCCAATGATGTAGAATCAAGAGCTTTTGCAATTAAAAAAAACTTTTTGGAGACATGGATGAGTTTTTGATTATATATATATATATATATATATATATATATATAGATAGATAGATATAGATAGATAGATAGATACACATTACACATATTATATATTAAAAATACATTATGTATTTTATATATTTTACATATTTTATACATTTTATATATACATATTATACATTTTATATTCATTATATTTTTGGTATTTTAAATATATAACAGATGATAGTTCTACGTTTAACTTATTTATTTCTTTTTCTATTGAAATATATGTATTTAAACTTTCTGTACTTAAGAAGTCAGATTCAATTTATCTTACTTATAACATTAAAAAAAAGTATCTATACAAACAACACTTTTAAGTTGTTAAGCTGTTTATTTATTATACCAGTTTAAGGATTATAATTTATAGTTCTTCCAGTATAGTTCAACTTTTAAAAAGGCATAATGTTTAAGCTGTACAAGGGTAGAGGTTATTCAACTAAACCACTTCTCAAACCCTAATTTAGTATTCTCTAAGGCAAACCTTTATAAGGAATATAAAGAAAATTTATATAATTTACATATACAAGGCTTATAGATAACATTTATAAACAAATTACATTAAATTCCCATGAATTTACTTTGGTGACCTTTAAAGGGTTAAGCAGTAGGTCCTGGTCTCATTAACCCTCGTGTTGCAAAAGGTAGACCGTAGTACTCCAAAACCAAACCATTGAAATTATTTTTTCAAAATTAGATAGTTTGGTTAATTTTAATTTTAAAATGTTTTTCTCTAATTCTCTTCTTAATTTTTTTAGATTTATAATAATTTTGACACTCTTCTAAAGAACTTTTAAAATATGTGTATCCACTTTTAATTTCGTATACATTTAGACTATACATAAAAACCTAATTTTAATTTATGAAAAATACATATGTTTCATTAAATTTTGAAATATAAACATAATAATATTTCCTACAAATCAAAGTTTCATTTAGTCAACAGAAAATATCACACTATGATCAAAGTATACTAAGTAGATACGTAGCCAAGCGTCGTTTCATCTATCTCAAAGAATGCATCATTCTCAGAAAAGAAATGAAAAAGAAATGATGTCGTGTGGTGCATGAATAACATTCTCTTCTAAAATAATGAAAAATTTCAATGCTTACGGGGGACAAGGAGATCTATGAAGCTTCAAATTTGTAAAGGGAGAAATTTTAAAGTAAAAAGCATCAAAATTTCCCACAGTGTTAATTAAGATAATTTTAAACAAAACAGAATTTAAGAAAGAAAAAGTATAAGTTTAAATAGAATAAACCGTAAGATTTTTCTATTGTAATTCCTTACGTGTTATTGATTATAATATTTCCAATTAATTGCTTTCCCGTTTTATATTTTTATACTTATTTATGATTGGTGTAATGAATGCAAGTTTCTTAATACGGTGTACGGAAGCAGAATGAAATAATCTTTCTAAATTCAATCCTTACAATTATGATATGCCGCTGAAAGAAAATAATGTTTTGACTTAATGAATACTGGATAAATACCCTAATCGGAGTACAGGTTCGCAGTAAAGGTCTACTTAAAACACCTATAGAAATAGCCTGTGTAATCATCTACTTTCTAAATTCATTACAAATGACTAATAGTTGTAATTATAGGGAGCAAAAGTCGCCACAAAGTATTTTAATGTTTGTAGTTATGTTTTTAATTAACTCTAAGTGTAACGAAATTTATTATCGTGTATTTTTTTCGAAATTTAAGTAATCAAAATAATTCTCTAGGATTATTTAAAATGGTTTTTATAATTGAGTTTTAAAAATTCATTTAATTAAAATATTTCATGAAATTAATTTAATAATATTTCAATTTATATGTGTTCAAATTCATTTAATTAAAATATTTTATGAAACAGATTTAGTAAAATTTCAATTTATATGTGTTCAAATTTTTATGTGTTCAAATTCATTTAATTAAAATATTTTATGAAACTGATTTAGTAATATTTCAATTTATATGTGTTCAAATTTCCAAAACACTAAGTTAGTGATAGTTTACATATATGCTTTTACATATCACCCAATATTGTCTGAAAGAAATCTTCGAAGGCAATCAGTCTGTTGATAGAAATTATTATACACTAGCATATAACCCGGTCATATGACGGGATCTGTAAAATTTTTAATTTTTTAGAATTGTAAAGTACCCTATAAGGCAAATAAAAAAATGGTTTGTTTTATGGTTAAGATATATCTGGTACATGCTCAATAATTTGTTTATCTTCATACTCCTCTAAAGTCTCCCGATACTATGAATGCAGTTTAGAATTCGTTGAATTCCTTTAGAAAGATAATTCAGAGTTTTCTTAGCTACGTCGAAATTAAAGTTCTACATTTTTTTTTGGCCACAGTAATTATTATAAGTAAAGGAATGAAACTATCACTTCAACTACACCATGGGCGTAGATAGAATTCGTTATTAATACCGGTGATAAAATTTTCATTGCAACAAAATATAATCGATGATTACATTTAAACTTATCGCATATGTGCCTAATGTATTATTTAAGAAATTATAAAAGAAATTTATTTACATGATATCTAAGTTCTGTGATAAAACGTATGAATATATGAAGACGATATTTAAATAATTTAAAGTAAGAAATCATCAAATGAGATCGTTAAAGGAATGACGTCACAATGCTAGAAAATGTTATTTTTACCTTTTTATTATATGATAAATTGATAAATTTAATCGCCTGCTCTTAACCGAAGAAAATAGGGCTTGAAATAATAGCATTAAAGGCTAGAAAAGGGGGGAAGGGGTGGATTTTGAACGTTGCTAACTCTAACTCATCAAGTATCGAATATGGATGCCTCTATTCATTCCAGGTACAACCGCTACATAAATTCGACAGACGGACAGATAACTTAGGCTATTATTAGATAGGTAATTAGTCAAGATGAAGTAAAGTAAATGCAATATTTCACACACTCAGCAACGTAAAAAGAAAAGTTTTAACTTTTTTGCATACTTTTTATTTAAATCGCACTGTACATCTGCCTATTTCTAAATCTAATTACCACTTTCCTGTTAACTTCCCGATCTGTAATTGAGATAAAATATTCCACAATAGCGTATCTTCAAACACAACATGTGAATCAATTATAAAATTATATCATTATAGAGGAATAAATTAACTATAACATACATCGATTTTCTAATCATTGTTATCTTCTTTCTTTACCCCTGTACATATATATATATATATATATATATATATATCCATTGGTTTTCATGCTAGAAATCCAGGTTCAATCACAAGTCGATGAATTTTTATTTCTGATTGCAGATTTATGAAACTGGTTTTTCTGCAAACAGCATCCAATTTCTTTTATTTTAGTCTGTATTTCTCACAGATTGATACAGATAGCAGCAAAATTATTTCTATAATTTGGCTATAATTTTTCTATAATTTTTCTATAATTTAGGATAGTTTCCATATTAAATTATATAAAAGTAGGAATGTTGCTGAAAATCAATAAAAAACTACAGACTTTTCATTAAAAAATAAACAAAAAGTAATTTAAGTTCATACTAAAAAACATATGTCACTAAATAATGTGATTAAACAAAATTATAAGTTTTTTTTTTTTTCAAAATTAAAACTGGAGTATTTACAAACATACAAAATACTTAAAGCTTGTATATATATATTATTATATATATTATTATAGATAAAATTACAGATAAAATAATTAATTAATATTAATTAATTAATAATTATTATTTATATCTTATTATAGATAAAATAATTAATTGTTATTTATATTATTTATTTATTTATTATAAGATTATACTTTTTTCTATTTAGGATAGTTTTTATCTGAAATTATATAAAAGTAGGAATGTTGCTGAAAATCAATAAAAAACTACAGACTTTTCATTAAAAATATACAAAAAATAATTTAAGTTCTTACTAAAAAAATATGTTACGAAATAATGTGATTGAACAAGAATGTAAGATATTTTTTTCAAAATTAAAACTGGAGTATTTTGAAATATCCAAAATACTTAACGCTATTATAGATATTATTATAGATAAAATAATTAATTATTATAGATAAAATTATAGATAAAATAATTAATTATTATTTATATCTTATTATAGATAAAATATCTATATATATTATTATATATTATTATCTTATTATAGATAGAATAATTAATTATTATTTATATTATTTATTTATTTATCATAAGATTATACTTTTTTCTATTTAGGATAGTTTTTCATCTAAAATTATATAAAACTAGAAACGTTCCTGAAAATCAATAAAAAACTACAGACTTTTCATTAAAAAAATAAACAAAAAATAATTTAAGTTCTTACTAAAAAAATGTTTCGGAATAATGTGATTGAAAAAGTATGTAGGATATTTTTTTTTCAAAATTAAAACTGGAGTATTTACAAATATCCAAAATACTTAACGCTACTTCATTCTGGGCATTTCATTTTGAAATTTAATCCACCGTACACTTGAACCTAAATACTGCTTTTAGCGTTTTGCAAGTTCTACATAGAATGAGAAATCAATGAACCATAACACTTTTCACCTAAATATATGTTGAAATATTTCTACTTGAGTATATATAGTGGTGGTTTACAGTGTTTTGGACATCGTTGCTTTCTAGCCATCGATATCTTAACTCCCAAGATGTTTTCCAAGGTTAGTAATGTTGTTTTGTACTTAAAAGTTTATTTCGTTGCAATATTGTCATTGTAATATCAAACCTGATTTTCATAATCTATTATCATTAATGGCCTTTTAATACTTAAACTAATAGATTTAGAGGTAACTAACAGACTTGAATATTTAAGGTACTTAGGTAATCGATGTATTTTGAAAGTTTGCCAGATTTGACAAATAAGTTTATAAATAAAAAACCAAATTATAGAAAAAATTTTCAAGAGATATTCAAGTGTTTTATCCAATTGTTTTATCTCTTATAAAATAACGAAATTATTTATCTTGATCAACTTTAAAATTACAAAACCATTAATATACAATGAATTAAAACTGTTATATTACTATCTGTAATATTTAAAAAATTCTACTTAAAACATAAATCTAATTATAGGTATTTGTGTATCTTTCTATTAACAATTCAATAAATTGTTATTATTTAAATAATTCAAAAGTTTAATCATCGTAATTCACTAAGTAGTAATAATTTCATTCTATTTCTGTTTCATGAGTTTAAACTTCTTATATCGAAAAGATTTCTGTACGAATAATTCATTTTACACATGGAGTTTTCAGACCAATGTAACTTAAGTTTATGTAATTATTTAAATTCTAAATTAAGTTATAATGCAAACCATAATATTACATACAAATATTTCTAAATTCTGTTATATTAATTGTGCTACATTTTTCATTAAAACAAACTTACATTACAGCACAAGAGGGTTTTTAATTAGCTCGGATTTAAAATCCACAATCTTCGTGCTATGAGCTACCGTGATATTCATGCATTAAAATTATTGTTTTGATACATTAAAAAAAGTTTTACTTAAAGGAGTACCTTTCGCATACTGTGATGTTAGTCTCAGTTGAAATTTTACACCTACAACAGTCTCTGTCTAAATGAATCGGTTATTGCTCGCTGTTCTTTTTTGGTTTAAACTTCTAATAGAGTGATAATAATCTAAGTGGAACACAGTCACACGAATTTGAGGAATTGGTATTAAACTTGCAAATCATTTCTCCGAAAATATAACAACACTATAAGTGTTTAGCAATAGAATACCGTATGAACAATGTCAGAACGATTATGGTGAATGTCTAGACAATTTTGACTCCAATGCATAGATTTCAAGAGTTTGAAAAAGCTTTTGTAAAAATTTGCAAAACGTTAAGCACTAGAGTATTAAAATACTAAACAAAATATTCAAAAATTTATTTTAAATTCCTATTGGGTTTTAAAAAAATTAATGTCATTAATTTAGCTGTGCTTCAATGTATATCTGTACAAATTTTTATACTTTTTAATTAATAATTAACAAAATTTCATAGTAAGATAAAACACCATTTTATTTGTAAAATTTTAATTCTATTTAAATTTTTTTTATTAATAGGCAATATTGAAAAAATACAAATTAGTTTTGGAGCAAAATAAATAAAAAAAACATTAAGAATAGAAGAAAATAGAATAGGCTGTAAGACATAACTACAGAAAAACAAATGTGCATTTCGAATTTTAAGAAAATCTGTCATTTGAAGAAATCAATAAATTAATCACAAGATCTGTAAAAAAGAGAGTTAAAAATTTATTTATTATATATTGAAATTCATTTCATAAATATTGGTAAAATTGAAAATAATATCAATATTGTGAATGTGAAAATACTTATTTTATATACATACAAATATGCATTTCGGATTTTAAGAAAATCTTTCATTTGAAGAAATCAAGAACTTAATCACAACATCTGTAAAAAGGAAAGTTAAAAATTAATTTATTATATATTGGAATTCATTTCATAAATTTTGATAAAATTGCAAATAAGACCAATATTGTGAATTTGAAAATACTTATATTATGTTTTAGTTAAAAAAATATGTTATAGTTTACATTATTTTAATTTAATCAAAGTTTATCTCACACTTGAAAAACCACGTATTATGTTTATTTTTTCATTATTCTTATACTAAAAATACTTTTATCGTTGCAGGTTGTTATATTTGCAGCTTTCATGGCACTAGCAGCTGCTAGTTTGGTGAGTAGCTCTTATTGAACAATTAATCATTATTAGTACTTAAAACCTCCATATTTTTTAAATTTAATTAGAAAACATTATACAAGTAAGATTTTTCTAATAAATTTATGCATTATACAAATAAATTTTGTACTTGGATAAATAATATCTACAAATGCCAATTCAAATTTTCAAACCTAAAATTGTATTAGAAAAGTACAGAGAAAGGTAAAGATAATATGGGTTTTGATCGGTGTTTCCCAAACTTTTTTGTGCCATGATTTTGACTTTTTAAAATTCCTAATTATCATCCTATATAACGTAATGTTTAATTTATTCAAATTATTAAATTTGAATTGTTCACTTAAGAGATTTAAATTATTGGTTCAAAAATTAAGTCATCAAGAATTTGTTAACGAATCACTTTAAGAAAATTTTTATAAGTAATATTTGAGGCGAAAACAGAAACTCGAAATAATTTTAACAACAGTTTTTCTGTATTAATTAAATATTTTATTTTAGTGATAACCTTGAGCTTGATGCTTGCTGCACAAACATTTTATGTCGGGTTCCAATTTGGTTACCTTCAGTCTTAAGTCTCCGAGTTGTGTTGTATCCAAAAGATTTCATTTTTTGTTACCAGTAAATCAATTACAGCTCTAAATCCACTATCAGCTAAATATGAAGATGGAAACGGCAACAATAGTTTTCTTGCATACTATTAATCTTTAGACTGTGTTCATTATTGGTTCAAGATTTTATTCTACCATTGACTTTTCATTAGTACCTATGGATGATACTTTTCTTTATTACCACAAATATTACAAATCAACAATAGTTTCATAATGCACGGCGCATTTTCTCTGGGCAAAATTTGGCAGAAAGTTCTATTTTAAGTCTGAATGAATTTTCAAGCATGTTTCTTAAACACTTATTCATGCATAAGCTTATCGTTTTGATCACAACATATAACTCTAAATTACCATGAATTAATATCTTAACAAAGTGAATTTCTTTTATAGATTCATGAACCAGTTCACCATGCTCCCCAACCCTATAAATTCGGCTATGATATCAAGGACAAACACGGTGAACAGTACAGGCAGGAGGAAGGCAACGGTGGCCACGCCGTGAAGGGAAGCTACGGATTCACCGATGACCGTGGTGTCAAGAGGCAGGTCGACTATGTTGCCGATCACGGTGGATTCAGAGCTCAGGTCAAGACCAACGAACCAGGAACAGCCAACCAGAACCCAGCTGCAGTCCTCATGGTTTCTGATGCTCCTTACGCTGGTGGTGTAGGACTCGGATATGGTGGATATGGTAACCTCGGTTATGGAGGATATGGCAATGCTGGTTATGGATACGGAGGATATGGTAATGGAGGTTACGGATACGGAGGATATGGAAATGCAGGTTACGGATATGGAGGATATGGAAATGCTGGTTACGGATACGGAGGACTTGGTCTCGGTATCCTCGGTGGTTTAGGCTATGCAAGATATGGATACTAAGCTAGAAATTCCTTTGTGTACAAATGTATTTTGAAAATAAATGATATATTTAAAAAAATTGTTTTTCTTTCATTTTACGCATTTGTATTTATATTAAAGAATCTGGAACAATTAATCTGTAATCCTTATTTGTGAAAATTTATTTGACATTTTAAGATAAAATCATAAAATATATTTCAAATAGATATTTAATTTTTTTTTTATAAATTTGTCTTATTTTACTTTTTAGTAATATTATGTATTTATGGAGTTGAGAAAGAGAGATACCATTTATTTACAAAGCTTGTAATAATTTTAGGCCAATAATATCTCTTTTTTATCCCAACCTAATCCAAAATATCTGTGGAATACATTTATTTGCAGTAAAGTTGTAACAGTAAGTTTAGTACTGGTAATGTAAACATGTTAGCTACAACAGAAGGCATAAATTCTGTCTTTAATAAAATTAGACGTAGAATGAGTCAAAGTTTCTTACCTAACTGAAATCATTTATTTCTAGTTGGATATTTCTATCTGTGACTCTTATAACTACAATTTAAATTATAAAAAATACTAAAAATACATTAAGTAAACTGTACCATCCAAAATGTATAGCGCGTTCGTTCCCCAAGCAGGTAGGTGTGGGTTCAAGTCCCATGTACGGATTGTGTGTCGTTTGCGTCGTCCCATCATTGGAAGCTATATGGGCCCAGCGGCATTATATGGTGAATGCTGTTAATGAAGGCCCACAATGAAAATACATTAAGCAGACAGTAACAATTAGACACTAATAACTTTTATACCGTTGACTTTCTTTAATGTCTGTTGATTTGTGTCAAAGATTTGTAGAGTTTAAATGAAATTAGGCCTCTTTGGAGAAATGATGATTTGTAGTTACCACGTTGTGGCGTCACTAAGCTAAGAACAGTTAACCAAGATTAGTTAAAACTGCTGCAAGTTTTGATCACACAATGTCATGTTCATTGTAACTGTTGCTTTGTTAACTGTAACTTTTTATGTCACTATTTTTAAACCAAATTTTCAGTTTTAGATTCAGTCTCAGTATTCATGAATAAAAATTGTTTTGGATACGAAAGTGGGTGGTGGTTTCTCGTGCCTAAGAAACAGAATTAATTTTAAAGGCAGGGTTTTTTTATAGGAGCTATTTGCCCTGAAACAATTATAGTTTTGATACGTTGCTAGCGTAAATGAGTTATTTTTTCGTTTAAAGACTAACGTAATACAGACGGGGACACAGAATTATTAACTAGTTGAAATTAGTCCTATTTAATACGTAACTAAAGAACTGTCGAAGGAGAGCAGGATACTGAAATAATATAATTTTATATAATAATATAAAAAATAATAGAGACTGGTCGAGAAAAAATGTTAAATTGTCATTGATCGAGAAGTTAGAAGCTTAAATATTAAAACATAAAACTTATATCATTTTAAAAGATATTATATAAACTACATCATAAAGTAAGTTATTCCTAAGACTTTAAATATTTTAGCAGGTCTTTCAAAGAAACTTTTACATGGTTTGCAAGTAGCTTGGAAAGAAAAAACTCTTTATATCCGTTATTCTCTTGACGTCTGAACAATTTGATCAGCTTAAAACAAAAAATTGCCAAGGGTTTACCTGAATCTTCATGCAAACTTACACCAAGGTTGTTCCAGCCATTTCCAAATGCGTAGTGTACATACATACATTTACATCTGTACAGCAAGTATGATACTTTCAGCAAGTATGATAGCAGTTTACAATTTACAGCAAGTATGATAGCAGTATACGTTTAAGAATTACGCAATATACGTTGATAGAATTTGATAATTGATTCATGTGTTGTATTTGAAAATATGCTAGTGTGTCTCAATTACAGATTGAGAAAGAGGCAGCTCAAATATTAAAACATTAAAACATATCACTTTAAAGGACATTATATGAACTATAGCATAAAGTAAGTTACTGCTAAGACTTTAAATATTTCAGCAGGTCTTTCAAAGAAATTTTTACACAATATATGGTTTTCAAATTAGCTTGGAAAGAAAAAACTCTCTATATCTGTATTTTCTTGAGATCTGAATAATTTGATCAGCTTAAAACCTACCAATGGTTTACCTGAATGGCTTCCTCTGTTTACCTGAATTTCCATGCAAACTTACATGAAGGTTGTTCTAACCATTTCCAAATGCATAGTAGACATAAATACATACATTTATGTAAGTACAAAGGATTGCATATATGTAGATAAATTTACAGAAGTATAGTAACAGTATCATTTTAATGAGCACAATGTGACATAAGGTTGTTGTTGTTTCTGATTATCTTCTCGTATTCAGGCAAATGGGTGTGCTTTTCATTTTTTGATGAGCACCGTTGGGTTGAAAGAACGACTATGTTCAAGTGGGTCACTGTAATTTAGAAGCAAGGAACAAGTAATAGAATTATATACATTTTCTTAATTAATCAAAATCCCTGAGAAAGCAGGCATTTATATTTATGGGCAATCCCTGAACGGTTAACAAAGCCAACAGCTCTAAATTATTAAAAATTACCCATAGTGAACCTTTAGTGATTCATTATGTCTAATATTTTTAAGCATTATGCGCATTTAATATATAAGAAATGGGTTCCCAAAGAAGATCTGAATACAAATATAATATAAATTTAATATGGATACAAATTGTTTGGACTCAGCGAGAACAGGAGAAAATGTTAAGTTACCATATTCAGAGCGTTATCGCCAATTTGGCGGGGTACCCTGTTCTTCAGTCAAGCCGAAACTCAAACAAGAACTCTCAAAAGATGCTTATAATATAAATTTATCATATAATATGACTTGATAATAATATGATAATGTTAATTCCTGGATTTCCTGAAATTTTAATAACTCGCTTTTAAGAAAAGCAGATAAAAGGGTACAGATGCATTATAGCCGCCGTGTTTTTTTTTTCTCGCCAAACTTGGCGATTTTTTGTAGTAAACTTAGCGATTTTTGGGGTGATGACTAGCTTGCTGTATATGCCCTAACTTTGACAGGGGAATATGGAAGCTTCGATATGTTCTTGCATCTTATTGGTGCACGTGTTTTTTGACGTCATTACCCGGCTATCTATGCAAATTTTCTGTTCTAAATATTCTTTTCGTTCCAGTAGTAGGAACAGAAAAAACGCAGCGCCGCCATGTTTTTCTACTTGGCGAATTTTTAAAACATGCGTTTTTCTGTTGGTCGCCAAAAAAACATGGTGGACGGGACCGGCGACTATAATGCATCTTTTCCGATAAAAGCAAATATATTTTGGTGAATTATGAAACAATTATCACGCCATTTAATTATATTGGAATGTCATAAAATATAAAACAAAACATGTCTTTATACTCAAAATATGGTTTCAGTTCACTGGATCAATAAATAACTAAAGATTTACACAAGGAGAGCAGAATACCGAAATAGGTACAGATGCCTTATAGACGCTGTATTTTTTTTTTGTCGCCAAATTTGGCGATGAGTGGGTCGGTGTGTTTGCCCTGTCATGGTGGTGAGATATGACAGCTCTGTGTTCTTGCATCCCATTGGTGCACGTGATTTCTGACTTCAGTATCCGGCACTCGCAACCGTCTCTTCGAGAACCGTTGTTCCCATACACTTGGAGTTTAGAATGAAATGCAAAACCCAACTCACACCTAAGAATATCCTGATATTTTTTAAAAATTTCAAAAATATTAAGAACAGAATTAACTACATCCACCATAATGAAATTACTAAATCCCAGAAAATAAGAACAAAACAAAAATTTTCCAAACCAAAGCATCTTGTTTGATTTAGAATATCCTGATACTTTTTAACAATTTCAAAAATATTAAGAACCGAAATAACTTCACCCGTCATAACTAGATTAACTAAATACCATAAAATGATAAGAACAAAAGAAATACAACCTGACCTAGGCGACTGTAAACCAAAAGAACAGCTGAGATGCAAATTTCCCAAAGAGTACTGGTTACTGACGTCAGAAATCACGTGCACCAATGGGATGCAAGAACACATTAGAGCTGCCATACTCCACCACCAAAGTCAGGGCAAACACATTAACCCACTCATCGCCCGATAAAATCACCAAAAAATCGCCAAATTTGGCGACAAATAAACACGGCGTCTATAATGCATCTGTTCTCCGAAATAATATAAATCCCCTATATAATAATAGCCTAAGTTATCTGTCCGACTGTCCTCAAATTTATGAAGCGGTTGGACCTGGAATGGATACAGGCATCCATATTGATTTCTTGATGAGTTAGGGTTAGCAAAATTCAAAGTTTATCTTATCCTAAACTATTGATCCGATTCTAAAATAAATTGGTAAAAATATGCTTCACATCACAGCGAAAAATATTGTCGTCAGTAAAACGTTCGAAATCCACCCCTTCCCTCCTTTTCGAGCATTTAATGCCATTATTTTGAGCCCTATTTTCCCCGGTTAAGAGCAGGGGATTAAATTTATCAATTTATCCCATAATAAATAGGTAAAAATAACATTGTTTCCAGTATTATGACGTCATTCCTTTAACCATCTCATTGAATAATTTCTTATTTTAAATTATTTAAATATCGTCAGCAGTATTTTCATATTTTTATCACTGAATTTAGATATCACGTAATTAATTTTCCTTTATATTTGTATTAAATAATATATTAGGTACTTTTGTGTTAATTTTTAATGTAAATATCGATTATTTTTGCTGCAATGAAAATTTTATCACCGGTATTAACAACAAATACGTTTAATAAAAGTCTAGGAGCCTATTTCTTGGACTAATAAATATCTAGCGTTTAGGCTATATACCTTTGAAAATTAAGAAATTTGTCCGTTTGTGTGTTTGTTTTTCATGCAAATCCACACGGTTTCACTAAATGAATTCAACGTGATTCTAAACTACATTCATAGTATCAGGATACTTTAGAGGAATATGAATGTAAACAAATTATTGAGTGTGTACCAGATAATGATCAGCCAGAAATCAAATAATTTTTTTATCTGCCTCATAGTGTATTTTACAATTCTGAAAAATTAAAAATTTTACTGATCCGTCATATGACGGGCTATATGCTAGTTATAAAATAATATAAATCATATAGACACAACGAGGAAAATATTAGGTTATCATGCTCAGCACTTTATTGCTAAATTTGCTATGTACCTTGTATTGATGCCAGACACTGAGCTAAAGTGTGGAATATTTTTAAGTCTCAGCTGCTTTTATCGTACTCTAAATTGAAATACCAAAGATATATAAGACTTGAATGCAAGCTATCCAAATTTACATCGATTTATCATAAAAGTATATTTGATAAAACATGACAAAACATGATAAAACATGATTTTAATTCCTTGAACTTTTTATGAATTGCTTTTTAGAGAAGTTGCAAAAAATAAACATTTTTCAGTGAATTACAAAACAACTATCATGACATTGAGTAATATTGAATTATTACAAAATATAGAACAAAACCTATCTTTATACTTGAAATATGGGAACAGTTCATTGGGTCAAAATTGAATTCAGGATTCATAGAACGAGTTGAGTTTAATCCAAGCTGAACTTGAACCCAAATACCGCTATTAAAAGTATTGCAAATGTGGAAACGATTTAAAAAATTAGTGATGCGTGACATTTAATCTCGATTTCAATTTCTGAGTCTCGAGTATATATACAGGAACTTTTCTAAAGCTTGTCACTAGTGATTCAAGCAATATACATCCACTAACAAAATGTTGTCCAAGGTTTGTATTTTGCTGTTACTTTGTATTTATTTAATACTCTAAAGACTTGGTAATTTTCAGTTATATAAAAATCAAGTAACTCAATAATGTATAAAAGCGAAATCATATGATAATGCTATAATTTTCGATTCTCAAATGTTTTCTTTGCAATTCATTACATCTTTATGTGAATTTTTAACAGTCTGACTTACTTTTACAGGTTGTTTTATTCGCTGCATTTATGCTGCTAGCAGAGGCTAGTTTGGTAAGATACCTTTAATTGTGTATTTATAATACAAACTATAGTTTTTTAATTTTATTTTATTAGTTTACATTGAAGTGCAAAATTAAACACGGATAGCTTTTTACGTTGAGTTACAATGCCTATTAAAGTTAATCAAACTACTTATCGCATGATTGGTGATATTTTCCTCCAAAATATCATCAGTCTTGATATAACATCCTAAAAGTGTAAAAACAGGAGCAATGAAAAAAAAAATCTTAAACGAACAAAATCTGTAAAAGATATCCTCTAAAGTATACAATGCAACACTTTTTACATTTTTACAGTTATACACTTTTTTACAACTTACACTTCATTTTTTGTAAGCACACTTGCTTTATCTTAAATACTACTCTTTAGACCTGTACTATACTTTACAACTATACTTTAGATACTATACTTTAGAAATATAATGATAAAACTGAAGGCTTTAGACATAATTAAAATTTGATTTTATGTCATTGCAGTGCATGAAAAAATACAAATAGAGTATAAATTATCCACACAAATTAGAAAATTTAAATAAAACAGATTAATTAAGCAAATCGTTCCCAATCGTGGCTAAGTGACTCACCTACGGGTAATAGGTTCCCATGAGTTCCTTAAAAGATATAGCCAAAGCCGCTGCCCGGTTCCTCTGTAGTTAAATTATCTATAATAGAATATTCAGAGCTATGGATGTCATCCAGCAACTGAGTGAAATTTCTGCATTTACAAAAAAAAAATGAATTATTTAAAAAATTAGTATACATTAAATTTTTCCTATAATTGATAATTTATCTAAAGAAAATTCTTTTCTCAGTTTTTCAGTAAAACTAAAGAAAACTGATAACTTACACTGCATACTAGGGTGTGTAAAATAATGGTATAACGTAAAAATAGTTATTTATCTGATATACATTAAGATATAAATCATATAAATAGGGTTGACTGTGTTTTTTAGGTACATGAACCAGTCCATCACCACGCTCCCCAACCTTATAAATTCGGCTATGACATCAAGGACAAACACGGTGAACAGTACAGACAGGAGGAAAGCAATGGTGGCCACGCCGTGAAGGGAAGCTACGGATTCACCGATGCCCGAGGTGTC
>CM063500.1:62620874-62630874 GCA_032207245.1 Pardosa pseudoannulata | reverse complement strand
ATAATGATCAGATAACTCCTCAATGATGTATAAATGCGAAATAATATGATAATGCTATAACTTTCGATTCTCAAATGTTTTATATTGCATTTCATTACATCTTAATGTGAATTTTTAACGGTATCACTTATTTTTACAGGTTCTTTTATTCACTGCATTTATGCTGCTTGCAGAGGCTAGTTTGGTAAGATACTTTTAATTGTATTTTTATTATATAAACTATAATTCTTAAATTTCATTTTATTAATTTACATTGATGTGCAAAATTAAACACAGATAAATTTTTACGTTGAGTTAAAATGCCTATGAAAATTATCAAACTGCTTTTGGCATGATTGGTGATATTTTCCTCCAAAATATCACCAATCTTGTCATAATATCCTGAAAGTGTAAAAACAGGAGCAATAAGAATAAAATCTTAAACGAACAAAATCTGTAAAAGAAATCAAAAGGATACAATACAACACTTTATACAATTATACACTTTATTTAATATTTTGTAAGCACTACTACTTTATCTCAAAGACTACAAACTCATTTGTCGTAATTTAAGCAACTTTAGAACTGTAATGATCAAATTAAAGGTTATAGACAGCATTTAAATTGCTTTTGTGTCATTGCGGGGCTTGAAAAATGCAAATAGAATATAAATAATCCCCAGAAATTAGAAAAACTAAATAAACTCAGGTACACAAGCAAATGGTTACCCATCAATCGTTGCTCAGTGTCTCAACTATGGGTCATATGTTCCCACCACTACCTTAGATCATACAGCCAAGAGCGCTGCCCGGTGCCTTCTTGGTTAAACTACATGTAATAGAAATTCGAATATAATAGAATATTAAAAGCTATGTCTGTCAACCAGCAACTGAGTGAAACTTCTATATTTGCAGAAAACAAATGACTTATTTGAAAAACTTGCACGCATTGAATTTTTCCTATAATTTGTAATTTATATAAAGAAAAAGTCTTAAAATCAAATATTTCAGTAAAACTACAGAAAACGAATAACTTGCACTGTGTACATGGGTGTGTAAAATAATGGTATAACGTAAAAATAGTATTTTATCTCATATACATTAAGATATAGATCATATAAATACGGTTGACTTTGTTTTTTTAGGTACATGAACCAATCCACCACCACGCTCCTCAGCCTTATAAGTTCGGCTATGATATCAAGGACAAGCATGGCGAGCAGTACAGGCAGGAGGAGGGCAACGGTGGCCACGCCGTGAAGGGAAGCTACGGATTCACCGACGACAGGGGAGTCAAGAGGCAGGTGGATTACGTCGCCGATCACGGTGGATTCAGGGCTCAGGTCAAGACCAACGAGCCAGGTACAGCCAGCCAGAACCCAGCTGCAGTCCTCATGGTGTCTGATGCTCCATACGCTGGTGGTGTAGGACTCGAATATGGTGGATATGGTAACCTCGGTTACGGAGGCTATGGCAATGCTGGTTATGGATACGGAGGACATGGAAATGCAGGTTACGGATACGGAGGATATGGAAATGCAGGTTACGGATATGGAGGGTATGGAAATGCTGGTTACGGATACGGCAATTCTGGCTACGGATACGGAGGACTTGGTCTCGGTATCCTCGGTGGTTTAGGATATGCACGATATGGATACTAAGCTAGAAATTTGTAGATATTTATTTTCAAAATAAAAAAATATATTTAAAAAAATTTCTTTCTGTCATTATGTGTGTTTGTTTACATTTTAACATCTGAAACCCTTAATATATTATTCTGAACAATTAAGGTTAATTTGAAATTCTGGTACATTCAAATATAAAATAGAAGAAAAAATTTGAAAGAGATATTTAATTTCTTTGTGTAAATTTAACACTTTTTTACTTTACAGTAATAGTATGTGGCTAATCGAGTAGACAAAGAGAAAAATGCTTTATTCACGAAGGTTAAATATCTTTATTCTCATAATATGATTTTTGTCATAACATAATCGAAGATATCTTTGAAGTGCATTTATTTGCTGTAAAGTTGTAAATGTAAGTTAAGTACTGGAAACGGATGAAACACATGAGTTGAAGTACAGGACAAAATTTCTGCCTTCAAGAGAGAAGAGTACAGATTTTTTTCAAACTATGACTCATAAAAGAACAATTTAAAGCACAAAAAATTACTTAACTGAACTCTACCGATCGGTATGTATAGTGTTCTGAGGGTTCAAACACTATACAAATTTTTATGCCATTTGTGTTGCCCTTTCGGTTTGATCAATATGGTGCTGTCACAAGACAATGCAACAAATACCAGTGGTATTGTATGGTGAATGCTATTAATAAATGCAAGTGTCTACAATGGAAATAAATCATGTAAAATGTAACACATAGACACTGTTAACTTTTATATATTACTTTTCTCTAGCCCTTAATCTTTGTTGTATTTTGCAAAGATTTATAAGTTTCACTTAAATTAGGTCAGAAATAATCTTAGTATTTTTGTCCTCGATAAATAAAGAAGAATGGGTTTCAAAATTATTAAATTTATTATAGACGTCTTTTTAAGATCATCAACATCGAATTGTGAAGAAACATATTCTGCAAATTTCTTCCTACAACGAGCAACCTTTCCCATGAGATCATCATCTTAGACAGCTTTATGCAGCCATTTAGCCATTGTAGGAATGAACTATTTTATTGGCACAAATGGAATATGTGGATAGTGGATAGAATATTAGCATGTATTACAGAGTTAGCTTTGACATATTGTTAAAAAGAACCGAAATCATTTAAATAAGGTACTAAACAGCTGGGCAACTTAAATATGAAGGAATGAAAAGGGGAGAGGATAATTTTAGATAGATATTTTAGATATAATATTTTTATATATTACACACACACACATTTATATGTACATATATGTATATATATGAATTTATATTATATATATATATATCATATGTATATATGTTATATATATATATATATATATATATATATATATATATATATATATATATATATATCAAATGATAATAAAAAATTAATAACTAAACTATTCATGGTGTAAAATATCATAAATTATATTACTTTAAAGCACATTTTACAATTTAGGAATTAAAGTACGGCAGAGATTTTAATATTTTAGCATATCATTTAGAGAAAACTGTACTCAATATGTGGTCGCCAAACTACATGAAGAGAAATAAACGGTTTTTCGCCATACTAACGATCTGTAAATCCGTAAAAATATATCTCCCATAGTATGCAACTTTTTTTTGTTCGTGAACTTCTTAAATTAACAGCTAGGGCACTGTAAATCTTTACTTGGTTAGATCCCATCCCTGAAAAAAATGAATTCCCTGAGGCTTGAACTGTAACCCCAGCAGTTAGTTTAGGATAAGGGTTAGAAAGGGAATGCAAAGACACTCCGAGTTTTTTGCCTTTGAATTTAGATTTGAAAATCCCTGAGAAATTTTTGGGACTTAATGAGGGCTTTGGGCTATAAATTTAAGTCGGCATGTTTAAACTCTCAGATTACGGGAAGTTTCCTGACAGTATATTCCTTAAAGGACCGTCGTCTGAGTCTTATACAAAAACCCTATATTAGTTTACTAATTAACTTTACTTTAACTTACATATGCATATATATATATATACTCCAAATATAGTAACAATATGCATTTAATGACGTCAATAGAAAATAAGGTATTCCATTAATTTATAATACAATGCTGCATTCACTTATACAATGATTCATGTAGAAAGAAATCAAAACACTAAATCGACTTGTTGCGAAAATTGGTAAAGATGGAAATTAAGTGCTATCTACACCACAGAAAACGCATATAAAAACACAATGTTTTAGTGTGTTTTTTGTTTCTGCACCACAAAAACATAGATATAACAAAGTATATGATTTTTGTATGAATTCAAACGAAAATGATAGAATACGAGTTTAACCACGTAGAAATTTCTATAAAATCACCATTTTTGGCCGAAGACAGTAAATTTATGTTCACAAAAATTACAAACGAGTAGAAATTATTTACATTTAATGCGTAACTAAAGAGTTGCACAAAGAGAGCTGGATGCCAAAATAATATAAATTATATAAGAATATAAATCATAATAGAAATAACACCGAGAAAAATGTTAGGTTGTCATATTTAGCACTTTATAGCTAGGTTTTTGGGATACCTTGTTGGGATATCGAACCCGGACTGGGGAATATTTTTAAGAGTGATAAAAGGAATTATAATAATTAAACAATTGCGGACATACAAAGTTTTTACTGTGAAAAATAAAATGAAAAAAATTTTGAAATAGTATCATGTCCCTTAAAGATAATTCCTATGATTTGCAAATATCCATACCAATGGTACAATCTTTCCTAACTTTCCCAGTTTAGGTATTCATTTGGCATTCATAGGTATCTGATCTATATATTCCATCAGAATAGAATACCTCTTGGAGTTTTTGGTGTCTTACATTACGATTACATTAAAAGTATGGTTTTCAGCAATAAATGAATAAATCAAGCCATACATGTTTATAAGTGTAAAATTAATTTATTTGTTCTATATTTTATCAATAAAATTAAATTTGGCTTCTGTTGTATATGAGAAATTTGAAGCTTTACTTTAAGAATGGTTTCCGTGCTTTCACATGACGTTTCTTTTTCTTATAACTAGATCTAGTATCTTCTAATTTTTTCATGTAACTCAATGTTACTTTTGACCTTCCTGGGAAAACTTCGCAAACCCAAGAAAAAAAATCATAAATATTTTTTTATTCTTCCACTTGCAAAAGGTACGAAATCAGAAGCAGCAATTCAAAATCCCTGATACTTATACGGTATTCCTGAGATGTTCGGATTTATGTTCCCATTCTGCTTTAACTTTCCTTAATGCTTTACTATATATCCTTTTATAATGATAAAAACCAAATGGACTGTTTTATTGATTTGATTTGTTCTATTGATTTTATCGACTAAAGCGACATTAAATGTCGCGCTCATCCAAAAGAAAATGATAGAATATGGGTTTAACCGCTTAGAAATTTCGATAAAATAAACAGCTAGTAAATTTGTTTTCACAAAATTAATACCGAGTTGAAATTACCCACGTTTTAATAAGTAACTAAAAAGTTACAAAAGGACAGCGGAATACCGAAATAATATAAATTTTATGGGACCACTGAATAATTGGTTCCCCTTCTCAAATATGTTGAAAATATTGGCGATATTTACTAAAACATAAATGTAATCCATCCAAGCACAGTATTTCTTGCTTTTTCTGGCGACTTAATTAATGCACACTGCGTTATCGTAATAGAATTGTATACTCTTACTTAATTAAATAAAACGACTTGAAAACCGGACATTTATATTTATAGGCAATACATCCCTTAACAGTTTACAAACGCAACAGCTCATAATTATTAAAAATTAGCCATAGTGAACCACTAATGGTTTGTTATATCTAATTTTTTAAGTATTGTGTTTTTTTAATATATAAGAAAATTGTTACACAAGGAGAGCTAGATGCAAATATCATATACATTATATAATATAGATTCAGATTTTTTAGAAAAGGTGAGATCAGGAGAAAATGTTAGGTGACCATACTTAAACCATAAGTTGGCTGGGGAACCCAGTTCTTTAGTCAAGCCAAATGACACAATAATACAAATCATAATATAGACACGCCGAGAAAAATGATAGGTTGCCATTCTTATCGCGTTTATTGCTAAATTTGCTATGTACCTTGTTCTGATGCCAGACTCTTAGCTAGTAAATTTGTTTTCACAAAATTAGTAGCGAGTTGAAATTAACCACGTTTTAATAAGTAACTAGAGAGTTGAAGAAACAGAGCAAGATACCAAAATAATATAAATTATATAAGAATATAAATCATAATAGAGACACACCGATAAAAACTGTTAGGCTGTCATATTTAGCACTTTGTCGCTACGTTTACGGGATACCTTGGTCTGATGTCGAAACTTCAGCATAAATGGGGAATGTTTTTAAGTCTGTACAGATTGAAATATACTATAAAAACACTCAAAATACATTGAATTCGAATACGAACTCTCCTAAGATGTATCAATTTATAATATAAAATGCTTGATAATAACTTGACAATGTTAATTTTTTGATTTTCTATACTTTTTATGAATAACTTTTTATAAAGGCAGAAAAAATAAAGATCTTTCGATGAAATTACAAACACCTGTCGCACCATTCAGTAACATTGGAATGTCACAAAATATAAAACAAAACATATTTTTATACTCGAAATAGGGGTTTAGTTCACTGGATCAAAATTTTGTTTAAGGAATCCCTAGTATGAGTTGAGTTTAATCCATTCTGAACTTGAACCCAAATACCTGTATTTAAAGTATTGGAAATGTAGAAACGGTTTAAAAAATTAGTGATGCATGACATTTAATCTCGATTTCAATTTCTGCGTCTCGAGTATATATAGAGAAAATTTTCTAAAGATTGTCAGTAGTGCTTCGAAGCAATATACATCTATTAACAAAATGTTGTCCAAGGTTTGTATTTTTCTATTAATTTATATTATTTATTACTCTCAAGACTTGGCAATTTTCAGATATATAAAGATCCCGTAACTTCTCAATTATGTATAAAACCGAAATAGTATCATAAGGCTATAATTTTCTATTATCGGTTGTTTTTATATTGCATTAAAAACTCATAAAATCACAAAGTTTTAGTGTGCACTATAAAAAAGTAGATATAATAAATTCAATGCTTTTTATATGAATCCAAACGAAAATTATTTTTAAAAACTAGTAGAAATTAGTCACACTTAATACGTAACTAAAGCGTTGCACAAGGAGAGTAGGATACCAAAATAATATAAATTTTATAAAAATATAAATCATAATAGAGACACGATTAGAAAAATGTTAGGTTGTCATGTTTAGAACTTTATCACCAAGTTTTCAGGGTATCTTGTTTTGTTATCAAACCTTGAGTTTAAATGGGGGATATTTTTAACTCTCAACTGTTTTAAATATACTACAAAAAGAATTACAATAAAAATAAATTGAATTTGAATACGAACTCTCTTAATATGTATCAATTTATCATATAAAATATTTGGTAATAATGTGACAATGTTACTAACTAAACTTTTTATGAATAACTATTTAGAAAGGCAGAAAAAAATAAATATCTTTCGCCGAAATTACAAAACACCTATCACACCATTCAGTAACATTGGAATGTCATAAAACATAAAGCAAAACATATCTTTATTATACTCGGAATATGATTTTAGTTCCATGGATCAAAATTTAGTAGAAGGTATCCTAGTGTCAGTCGAATTTAATCCAGTCTGAACTTGAACCCAAATAGCTCTATTTAAAGTATTGCAAATGTAGAAACGATTTAAAAAAGCTAATGATGCATGACATTTAATTTAGATTTCAATTTCTGCTTCTCGAGTATATATAGAGAAACGTTGCAGAAGCTTGTCACTAGTGCTTCGAAGCAATATACATCTATATATATACATCTATACAAAATGTTGTCCAAGGTTTGTATTTTACTATTAGTTTGTATTTTTTAACTACTCTATAGACTTGAGAATTATCAGTTATGTAAAATATCAAGTAACTCGTCAATGATGTATAAGTTCGAAATAATACGATACTGCTATAATTCAGTAATATTGGGATATTACAAAATATAGAACCAAACATATCTTTATACTCAAAATATGGGTTCAGAGCATAGGGTCAAAATTGAATTCAGGATTCATAGAACGAGTTAAGTTTAATCCACGCTGAACTTGAACCGAAATACCGCTATTAAAAATATTGCAAATGTGGAAACAATTTTAAAAATTAGTGATGCAAGACATTCAATCGGGATTTCAATTTCTGCATCTCGAGTACATATACAAAAACTTTTCTAAAGAATATTACTAATGCTTCGGAGCAATATACGTCTATTAACAAAATGTTGTCCAAGGCCTGTATTTTGCTATTAATTTGTATTTATTTATTACTCTAAAGACTTGGCAATTTGCATTTATATAAAGATCAAGTAACTCCTTAATAATGTATAAGTGCGAAATATTATAATAATATTATAATAATGCTATAATTATCTATTCTCGATTTTTTTATATTGCATTTCATTACATCTTAATGAAGATGAGTTTTTAGTGATATCACTTATTTTTATAGGTTCTCTTATTCGCTGCATTTATGCTGCTAGCAGAGGCGAGTTTGGTAAGACACTTTTTATTATATATTTATGATACAAACTATTTTTCTTTAATTTCATTATAATATATTTGTGTTAAAAAATTAAACACGGCTAATTTTGACGTTGAGCCGCAATGCAATATAAAGTTAATGTAACTGCTTATGGCATGATTGTTAACATTTTGCTCCAAAATATCGCCAATCATTCCATATTATCCTCAAAGTGTAAAAAATTATCAAAATAGAACAAAATCTTTGTAAAAAATCCAAAGGATACAATGAAACTTTAACAAAAAGTATAAAAAGTCAGTTTTTAACACAATAAAACATTAAAAAATTCTTATTAAGTAGGGGACTGAGAAGAAAAAAAATAGTTTTTAATAAGCGATACAATGACTCGTGACTTCAATGTACTTGTTTTTTTATGTTATTGATCACAAACAACAATCTGAAGGCGCCAAAGGCATTCTATAGATAAAAATAGCTATAATTTAAACAAAAAGAAAGTGCATAAATCATTTTAGGGTACAACTTTTGAAAAAATTAACAATTAAAAGATAAAATAATTAAAAACTTTCTGGAAATTTTGGCTACTTTCACAAAAGTATATTATTATCTTCATATAAAAATTTTCAAAAATATTGTTTTAAAACAAACTAAATTATTCTACTGTACTAAGTTCACTGTAACATTAATTATTCCCTATATGTGCTGGTATTAATGTTCCTAAAAAAGGATATCTCATTAAAGCAATAGTTCCCTGTTTAACTTGTCTTATCGCAGTTGCGCAATTTCATCTTATAGTTATTCATAATAACTAGATAATACTTTACTTAACAACAATACATTAGACGGCAGAAGCAGATAAAGACAATTTAAGGCCTCAAGGGCAGAAAAAAGAGTGGGCCCTTAAAAAAAAGAGAACATTTAAAGGAAAAAAATCAAGAGAATTTAGCTTAAATAGCAGGAATTTTATTTTTGCATTGGAGAATTGCATAGCTCATTTATTAAGTCTATGTATCTTTTCTGTCACATTTTAAAGCAAAAATTTCATCAGCTTTAGCACACCAATTTATTCTAAAAATTTCTTTAATATATATGAGCCATTACTCAATTATTGTATTTCAACTTTGGATTTTAACAAAACATGTAAGCGCAAATATTCCATCAATTTTTACTGTTGTCTAACAGATACTGAGGCATTAGACTGATGGCATTAATACTAATGATTACTCCATTAATAATGACAGCATTAGACAAATGTGGAAAGCTCAGGTTTTCCTAGGGAGTAGAATATAGAGGCACGGGCACTAAAAGTTGCCTCGTCGGTGAATTCAGCTTTAATAGAATATACACAGCTATGACTGAGATGGCTTTCTTATAATTTCTAATCTGTATTAAGAAAAACTTTTCACTGAATTTTTTTCACAAAAATTACAGACAACGGATAGCTGACTCTGTACACCAGAGTGTGTAATAAAATCGTATAACATAAAAATAGTATTTTATCTCACATACATTAAGATATAGATTATATAATTAGGGTTGATTGTGTTTTTTTTTTTTTTTAGGTACATGAACCAGTCCACCACCATGCTCCCCAGCCTTATAAGTTCGGGTATGATATCAAGGACAAGCACGGAGAGCAGTACAGGCAGGAGGAAGGCAACGGTGGCCACGCAGTGAAGGGAAGCTACGGATTCACCGATGCCCGAGGAGTCAAGAGGCAGGTCGATTACGTCGCCGATCACGGTGGATTCAGGGCCCAAGTCAAGTCCAACGAG
>CM063500.1:62588374-62613374 GCA_032207245.1 Pardosa pseudoannulata | reverse complement strand
CATATTTATCATTGCATTAGATAAACGTGCAAAGTTCAGGTTTTAAGGGCCCATAGAACGTAAGGCAACAAGCGCTGCCCGGTGTCCTCGGAATTCAATCCTTCTTTAATAAAATGCTCAGACCTATGGTGAAGAACCAGCAACTGAGAGGAATTTGTGCATTTGCTAAAAACAATTGACAGATATAAAAAATTAACATTCATTAAATTTTTCTTATAGTTTGAAATTTGTATAAAGAAAAACTTTTCTTCAATTCTATCTAACAGTGAAATAACAGACAATCAATTACTTACACTCATTTATGTGTATACATGCGTGTGTAATATTATGGTATAACGTAAAAATAGTAGTTTATCTGATATACATTAAGATGTAGATTATAGAAATAGGGTTGCTTTTGTATTTTAGGTACATGAACCAGTCCACCACCACGCTCCCCAACCTTACAAGTTTGGCTATGACATCAAGGACAAGCATGGTGAACAGTACAGGCAGGAGGAAGGCAACGGTGGCCACGCCGTGAAGGGAAGCTACGGATTCACCGATGCCCGAGGTGTCAAGAGGCAGGTCGATTACGTCGCCGATCACGGTGGATTCAGAGCTCAAGTCAAGACCAACGAGCCAGGGACAGCCAACCAGAACCCAGCTGCAGTCCTCATGGTTTCCAATGCTCCATACGCTGGTGGTGTAGGACTCGGATATGGTGGATATGGTAACATCGGATATGGCGGCTATGGTAATGCTGGTTATGGATATGGAGGATATGGCAATGCAGGTTACGGATATGGAGGATATGGTAATGCAGGATACGGATACGGAAATGTTGGTTACGGATATGGAAATGCTGGCTATGGATACGGAGGGCTTGGTCTCGGTATCCTAGGTGGTTTAGGATACGCACGATATGGATACTAAGCAAGGAATGCCATTATGTACAGATATATTTTTTTAAAATAAATATTCTATTTAAAAATGTTTTATTCTCTATTATTTTCTGTTTTATTGTTTCTTGTTAATGAATCTTCTACACGAAAGCTATGGTCTTCTATTTTTTAACTTGGTCAACAAAAAAAGAACCTATTGCATTCCAAAGCAAACTTTTTTTTCTTATTTAATTATAATCTGAGCGAATTAAGAAATGTAACAATGATACCTATTTCGTCACTCTTAAACTTTGTTTTATTTCACATAAACTCTCATTTTAGAACTGTTATTTACCATTAGATTAAAAAAAGGCTATAAATGTGGTATAATTTTAATATTTTTGAGATACGTTTAAAAACTTTTTTACCCGCTCATTTCTTTTGTTTACGCTATCTTTCATTGAAATGACATTTTTGATTGAAATGAAAATTTGATTGAGAGATTAAAACATTAAATCTAGCATAAAGTGTTACGAAGTGTTAGAAAAATTCGAACTGTATTAAAATTCAAAATTTTGCTTTAAAATAAAAGTTTATATTTCTTTCGTACTCTTATTTAATCCACTTAGTGGTTCATCACACAGTGAAATTTTACCCAAAACAATTTTTTGGGTTAAGTCATGTATAATAAAAATGATATTTTATAGATTTTATTCGTTGGCTTCTTTAGCATTTTTAGCTGTACTAAAATCCATATATTGTGTAAATTTACGTAAATATTCGCTGCACTTTATGTCAATTTGTTTTGTTTGTGTACATGTTTCACAGATTATTTGCTATAAGGTGACAAGCAGTCATTATGACACCCTAAACAATAACCATTTCATATTGAAAATTGAATTTTAAGTATTTTATTTTATCAAAGTATGATGATAAAACTCTGAAATACATCATTTTATAACACAGATTAAAATATTGTTATATTTAAAAACAAGAGCCCTGAAATTCTAGTGTTATGGTCCAACTGTATGAATCATCTTTTGAAGATTTTCTTCTCGTTCTTTAATATTCTTATACTCGTAAATGATGGGAAAAATTTCTTTCAGAAGAAGAGAAAATCTTTTTCTATGTCCCTCGTTTTTCTGTAACAGTACAAGATATGTTAATAACAATTTCCTCAACAATCTTTTTGTATTTTCTAGATTTGTTGATCTTTTCTTTATAATTTTGTATTCAAATGTATGTTCCTTTTGGTTTATATTTTTCCTACTTTAATATGATTTTACTTTAAACCTTCTTTTTTATTACTACCATACTTTAATATAAATTAATTTGTAGCAAAGTAATTGTAGTTACAAAATGGATATAACTAACAGGAAATTCATCACGTGATACATCAGTCAATCATGACGTAAAACTATCGTATCTGAAATCTGATGTACGTATCATAATAAAGAAGTTAATAAGTATTCGAAGTTATACGTGCTTATAGTCAGATGCGACACAATGCAATATGTACACACACACGCACACACACACATATAATATATATATATATATATATATATATATATATATATATATATATATATATATATATATATATATATATATATATATATATATATATATATATATATATATATATATATATATTATATATTATATATATATATATATATATATATATATATATCAAGTTCATGTCCTGTGAAGAAAACACAGAAAGAGATCCAAGCAAAAGTTTATTCAAACAACTTATTCTATCTTAGCCATTTTCTTTTCAACACAATACTCAATCCAGCAAAATATCGCCAGCAGACAAGATATACTTTTAATAACTTGAAATATAGCACGCACTTTTTTATATAGTGCTGTTTTGCCCTCATTTTTCTGCATCACAAATAATTTGCTCTCTTTTTATTAATTAATGCTTTAAATTCTAATTTTAAAATTCCAAGCGTGATATATACATTTACATACATTTACTTTTCTCAGTAGATATATTTATACCTTTCTAATCATAAAAAATCTGTCGAGATTTACATCAGGATAGTTTGAAAGTATGACGCGTATAGTTCGATTTATAAAACTTAAAATATAGCGATATTAGGAACTCAATCTTTGCAATTTGAAGAACATAGTCTTCGAATTTTACTATAATAACTTATTTCTGTTAATGAGAAAAGTAAAGAAAACGCAATTCTGTATCACAGCTTTTCTGAGAAATATAGTTAGCCCCTGCCATTATGGAAGCTATGCGATAATTTCCTACAGAAACATTCACTAGTTCGTTCGTTGTTTTTTTTTTTCTTAAAAGCATCTCCTAGTATCAGAAAGATTTTACTGCTTCCACTGGTCCAATTATCTAACATCACAAGGAAATCCCAGATCCATTGAAAACTTTTAGCGTATCGCATTGACGTCCCTAACTGAAAATTAATCTCCTAGTAGACCTCGTTATAGACGGATGTAAGGTTAGAGGATGCTGTGTCTGTGTTTATGATGGGTCATAAATCTCCCGTCAAAGATATAGAATTTTGTATGAATATTGAACGAGATTTCTGCTGGCATAATTTGTAATCAGAGGTTATAAAAAAAATTTTATTTAACCTAGTAGATCCTTATATTTCACAAATTATAGTTAAAAAGAATTCCGTTTCTGACTATCTCTTTGACATAGAAAAACAAATCTTCATATAGTACTTGGATGTATTAGTAAATGCTGGTACATATCGCCGCTGGTGTATCATTCCAATATTAATAAACATAAGTATTACGGACGACCAATTGATGGTTCTTTTAAAAATACACTTTATTCACACACACTTTATACAATATTTACAGCTGGCTTATTAAAAGGTAGGCCACCTTACCTTCAATCGGAACCATATTATCAGCATGGTACGCTCCACATCGCTAACAACGCTTAAAAAATAGCTAACAACGCTTAAAAAAAACGGACGCTGATCATCAGCGCCCTCTCTATTTCCTTTTTCACTGTAAATGCTGGTAGATATCGCCGCTGGTGTATCATTCCAATATTAAAAAACATAAGTATAAAGGACTGCCAATCAGTGGTTATTTTAAACACACACTTTATTCACACAAACACACTTCATACAATATTTACAGCTGGCTTATTATAAGGTAGGTCACCTTCAATCGGAACCATATTATTAGAGTGGTACGCTTCACATCGCTGACCTGCCAACTAAGAACGCTTAAAAAAACGGACGCTGATCATCAGCGCCCTCTCTCTTCCCTTTTTCACAAAACTATCTATCGAGATATGCATCAGGATAGTTTGAAAGTAGGATGCGTATAGTTCGATTTATAAATTTTAAAATATAGCGATTTGAGAAATTCAATGCTTTGCAATTTGAAAAACATCGTCTTACAATTTTACTATAATAACTTATTTCTGTTATCGAGAAAAGTAAAGAAAATATAATTATATATCACAGCTTTCGTGAGAAATATAGTTATCCCCTGCCATTACGGAAGCTATGCTATAATTTTCCTCAGAAACATTCACCAGTTTGTTTGACATTTCGTAAAAGCATCTCCTAGTATCAGAAAGCATTTACTGCTATTCACTGGTCCAATTATCTAACATCACAAGGAAATCACAGATCCATTAAAAACTTTTAGAGTATCGCATTAATGTCCCTAACTGAAAATTAATCTCCTAGTAGACCTCGTTATAGAGTGATATAATGTTAGAGGATGCTGTGCCTGTGTTTATGAGGGGTAATAAATCTCCAGTCAAAGATAAAGAATTTTTTATGAACATTAAACGAGATTCCTGCTTCTAGTATCCTTATAAAATAATTTATAATCAGAGGTTATAACATAATTTCTAATTCCCCTAGTAGATCCTTATCTTTCATAAATTAGAGTTAAAATAATAGAAAAAGACTTTTATTAAAATATGGAATCTTCAGTTATAAAAACAAAATGTTTTATATGAAGCAAACTTATTTTTTACAAAATTACAGTCTTTAAAAGTTAGTGAATTTGTGAAACTGCTATAATTAGTCTTATGGAACTAAATCCTACAAAACTCCAAGCCATCAAATAAAGCTTTGCAATCTATTGCAGCAGAAATATTAAAAGTACGTCATTATTAAAAAGTCTAGAATTTTTTATAAATGAAAACATTAGACATTATTTCGATGAAATCAATGCAGAAGTTAAAGGACTGAAGTATAAAAAATTTGAACATGATTGCAAGCAAACTTGTCTGAAAATTTAAAAAAAATGTTTTTACTATATTCCTGTTTAAATGCATCAATAGAAATGTATAAAGATAGAATTGAATAAAATGCTTTCAAATATATGAGTTTTAAGAGTTTTTAACAATTTTAAATGAAGGGGACATGAAATCAGTTAATATTATGTACAAAAAGTATTTGACAAGAAAGCACCTTCTCCGATTGGGAGATTTTTTTTAATGTTATTATCCATGCTAATTTTTGAAAATATTTTATATTGAAAAATTGTAAACTTCAGTACTTACCTATGGAACACACAACGTATTATATACGTAGCAAATACGTATCATACAGGCGTATGTGCGTATGTGCAATGTATATGATACAAAGTGTACTGATTTTATATTGTATTGTAACCAAAATCTAATGATCGTATTAATATAGCTCAGATTCAAAAAATAAAACAATAGCTACTACCAACTTAACACACATATTTAGTTTCAAATGCATGCATTCCAAAAATAAATTGTAATTAAATTTTACTTTTTTCAATTTGGTGTATGTATTTTAAAAATTTCTTAATACGTTGCTCGATGTAACTAAATTAAATATTTTTTAAACTGAAAGTCTTTCATTTTTATTTTCCTTTTTCGGTATTCATGTACAAATCGCCGTGAGACCCTTTAGTCTTATCCCGGCGGTGGTGGGCATACCGCAAATACTAGGCTCCCCCAATAAGCAGAACTTTTATTGTCATCTTTATCATCTTTATTATCTAGTTATTATCTTCTTCATTAGCATGACAATCCAGGACAAACTCTGGCATTCCCAAGATGAGATTTCCAACTTTATTTACCATTAAATTATTTTTTTCTCCACCCTTAAGCACTTCAAAATTCTGTTAGAAACAATGATATATCTGAATCTTGGCCTGACTTTCGTTCGAATACTACATGGGTTGGCCACAACGATGCTTTTGTAGTTAGCGTGGTCTTCCCTTTAGACACGATGTCTTGCTTACTTTAGTATTTGTATTCAAAGAAATTTCTCAATATCTCAACCTATGTATACCTTGTAAAATTACGAGTTTGTTCCCCTCTAACATTTTCCAATCCCAAGTATGGGGATGATCAGTTTTTTTCTTTCAGAGTCTGTTGTTCTCTAGTTTCATGATTTGAATTCCTATCGAATATAATCAATATAGCTTAATTTTTTTTTCTGATTCTTGTTCAAATAACAAATGGTTTGGCTATTAAAATGTTTGCTGTTTCTGGGGGTTTTCATCGAGATAAAGCATCCTGCCTACTCATTTAATTTTTGTATTTTAACAAATTTCCCTATTGTGATATTTTCTATTTATTCAACCACTGTGAGTTTGTTCTTCTTTCCCATTCTACTCGTATTCCTTCAAAGACTTCTCAGAACTTTTCTTTTAAGCAAACATATCATCATCTCTCTGAGTCAATGGCTATGACTGCAAAGCATGATTTAAAATGAGATGAGTTAAGTCTTTGCATAACATTTCCTTCAGCACCATTTTATTTGCGATTTTTAACCATTCGTCCTCCACTTTTATATCTAGGATTCTTCTCGAAAATGTTCTTTCTAAAACAGAAAGCATGACCTCATCTTGCTGAGTCAATGTCCATATCCCCACTATCACAATCGATATTTATGTTTCTTCTCCTATGCATAAGTTAGAATGGAACAAATTAAAATTTTATATAACTTTGTCTTAGATTTTCTATTAATGTAATCCGACCTTATATTTTCATAATGATCCGACCTTGATATTTTCATAATTCATATAAACATTTATTAGACAACATAATTATCTTCCTTATCTCTGCTGCGATGTCATTATTTATATTAATTTCTAAACTCAGATAAATCAGGTTGTTAACTCTTCCAAACCTGTGAGTTAATGCCTTATTAAAATAGCACAAATGTTATTAACTTTTTTATTAATTAATGATTAAAATTTGTTGTAATAAATACTTTTCAATTAGAAAGGCACAATGTTTTCTTATAATTAATTTTGAGAAACCTTTCGATTTACCAACAGGCAACTATGAATGAATTAAAAATCATTAGGCGTTTCAAAAAATTATCAAACAATTCTTTAGGTATGTAAAGAATGTCATTCAAATTGATACCGAAGCATAGAAGTGAAATATCCAAAACATTTATTTTTGACATTGGTAGAAATGTTTGCTCTTAAACCAGTCTGAATATGAATCTACATATCAACATTTGAAGTTTTGCAAATGTGAAGACATAGTCAGTGGAGCATATCGTTTAATCTAAATATCAGTATCTTTGTTAGGTATATATAGAGGGACTATTAAGTGGTTTCTTATCAGTGCTTCCTAGAAGTGGCTATCTACATACAAAATGTTTTCTAAGGTGTGTATTCTACATTTCATACTGTTGTTTTATTTGACTTAAACTTTGACAACTACCAAATTTTTAAACACATTTGAGTCACTTTCGTCTATGTAGAAAGTTAATATTATACTTATAATTTTACTTTGTGTTAATAACACTTTTTATTCCTTTTTATAATGATATTCTTTTTCTTATAGGTGTTCATAATTGCAGCTTTTATGGTGCTAGCAGGAGCTAGTTTGCCAGTGGTAAGAAACTATCATTATTGTGATAGTGCAATTTATTTTCCTTGTACCTTAAAATATTTATCATATACCTTTTACTAAAATAAGATTTTACATTTGCAAAGCATAAAATCTGTCTTTTTATATTGTATTAGTGGCACGCATCTTTGTTTTTTCTGAGTACTGTAGTTTACGAAAAATTAAAAATATTATAAATAATATCAAAGATTTTCTACAGAATGTTTTCTACAGTGCTTAATTTTATCAAATATCTGAAAAAAAACAGGATATAATGATCTATAAATTAGAAAAATTAGACACAGACTTCTATCTGCTAATACTATTTATTTATACACATATATTGCATATAAGGTACACAAAATTATTACTATTATTTTATTATTAATATTATTACAATTGTAATGCAAAGTTGTATATCTAATACCATGTTTAAAAATATAATTTCGCTTAATTTGGCTGACTTAGGTACATGAACCACTACATCATCATGCTCCCCAGCCTTACAAGTTCGGTTATGACATCAAGGACAAGCACGGAGAACAGTACAGGCAGGAGGAAGGCAACGGTGGCCACGCCGTGAAGGGAAGCTACGGATTCACCGACGACCGAGGTGTTAAGAGGCAAGTCGATTACGTTGCCGATCAAGGTGGCTTCAGGGCTCAAGTCAAGACCAACGAGCCAGGAACAGCCAACCAAAACCCAGCTGCTGTACTCATGGTCTCCGATGCTCCCTATGCTGGTGGAGTAGGACTCGGATATGGAGGATACGGTAACATCGGTTATGGAGGCTATGGTAATGCTGGTTATGGATACGGAGGTTATAGCAATGCAGGTTACGGATACGGAGGATACGACAATGCTGGATACGGATATGGAGGATATGGCAATGCTGGCTATGGATACGGAGGGCTTGGTCTTGGTATTCTAGGTGGCTTAGGATATGCACGATACGGATACTAGACATTTATGTTAATAGCCAGTTATTTTAAATAAATATTTTTATAATTAGTCTTGATTTTTCTATAATTTCTTGTTAAAACATTTCTTTGGTATATTATATATATATATATATATATATATATATATATATATATATATATATATATATATATATATATATATATATATATATATATATATATATATATATATATATATATATATATATATATATATATATATATATATATATATATATATATATATATATATATATATATATATTATATATATATATATATATATATATATATATATATATATATATATATATATATATATATATATATATATATATATATAATATATATATATATATATATATATATATATATATATATATATATATATATATATATATATATATATATATATATATATATATATATATATATATATATATATATATATATATATATATAAATATATATATATATAATATATATATATATATATATATATATTATATATATATATATATATATATATATATATATATATATATATATATACAACAAAATGATTTTTTATTTCATTCTTCAATAATTATTTGATGAGGAAAAAGGAATAAAGGAAACAGTTGGGTTTGAGAGCGATAGTGATTTGAGCAAAGAAAATTTTAATTCTATTATTAAGTTTTTTTTTATTTTTTAGAAATCAATAAAAGCATTAAAATTAAAGTTAAATTATATTTTAAAACCAGCTATTTAATTTGTTCACTTTCACAGTGGTTAATTTTCTTGCATAACTAAATTATGTTAAACCCTATATTTTTTCCAACTAAGGAGAGTGTATTTTCCTTTTTTACATGTCTATACTTGCATTTAGTTTAAACTATTTTGAATTTTATATTTGTTAAAATATAGTTATCAAAAAACAAATTTTAAATTTTCTCTAAGAAAGTACATCATTGCATTTTTATCTTACTAATATAAGTATTTAAAAATAAATTTACTTTCGTTTAAATGAGACATAATTTATATTTTGCAACGATAAAGTTAATAACTTCTTAATATGTTTCTTATCGGTATTCACTTATTTCTTCCCTTTTTTTCGTGTCCAAAACTCTTAAATAACGGATGTTGTAAAAAAATTCCGATACGAGCGCATGCCTGTGTAAATTTTATGAGCGTTCATGCTGGAAAGTTTGATATTCGTTAATATTTATTTTCTGGCTTAACATCACAGGAAAAAAAATATAGCATTAGTTATTTAAATATAGTAAAAAAATTAATAAAGCTTTAGAAGAATCTTTAATGTTAGTTAGTAGTAAGTAATACCGTTTAGATCTGAAAATAAAACAAAAAAATGAACTATCCAGTTCAGAAAAAATTAAAGTTAAAACAAGAAAAAAAACTTTTATTTTCTGTAAAACGATATAAATTACATGACTGACTAATGAAGATTTAACAAGTATTATTCTAACAAACTAGCATATTGCCCGTCATATTACGGGATCAGTAAAATATTTTATTTTTTAAGAATTGTAAAGAACACTATGAGGCAGGTAAAAAAAAATGGTTTTTTTTTTTTTTTTTTTTTTTTTTGGCTGAGAATTACCTGTGAACAAAAATAATCGATTAAAATTGTCATATGTACTTAATCTATTATTTACGTCAAATAAAAAAGAAAATTATTTATGTAATATCCAAATTTAGTGATAAAACGTATGGAAATAATGCAGAACACATTTAAATAATTTAAAATAAGAAATGATTAAATGAGATGGTTAAAGGAATAAAGTCATAATGCTAGAAAAGAAATTGTTATTTTTACCTATTTATTGTGTGATAAATTGATAAATTTTATCGCTTGCTCTTAAATGAGGCTTGATATAGTGGCATTAAACGCTCGAAAAGGGGGGAAGGGGGGATTTCGAACGTTTTAAAGAGGACAGTATTTTTAGCTGTGATACGAAGCTTAATCATACCAATTTACTTCAGGATCTATAGTTTAGGAAAAGATAAACTTCACTCACTTTGAATTTTGCAAACCCTAACTCATCAAAAATCCAATATGGATGCTCTATCCATTCCAGGTCCAAAAGCTTCATAACTTCGAGGACAGACGGGCAGATAACATAGGCTATTATTATATTATGAGAAGAAAGTTTAAGGATACACAACATGAAATATTTATGTGACCATTGACATCCGTAAAGCAATACGTGAATTTAAAAAAATAAAAATAATAAAAATTATAAAAAGTTGAAAAAATAGTAAAATTTTATTTTAAAAATAATAAAACAACTTTCGGAATAAGAATTTAAAAGAAAAAGCAGAAAATATTAAATTTATTAGACATTAAAAAAAAATCGGATGCGTTGGGGATAGAACCGTCAACCCGGGAAGTAAGACGATAAAGTTGGCGGACCTCGTACCAAACGTACAACGCCTGCATGTTATTAGCCAACTAATTAGAGTATATGAAGGTTCAAGTAGAAACAGTCCAGAAATTTAAATATTACTCTCCGCCTTTGTCATCCTATCAAGAATGAATTTCATATAGAATAAGAGGAAGGATAAGGCTTGAAATAATAGCATTAAACGCTCGAAAAGGGGCAATGGGTGGATTTCGAACTCGCTTTTAATTTTGCTAACCCTAACTCGTGAAAAATACAATATGGAAGTCTGTACCCATTCCAAGTACAACAGCTTCAAAAATTCATGGACAGACAACTTAGGCTATTATTATATAGGGGATGGTGTCCTTCAATAGAATCCTCGAACTAGGAACGATGGTCGATTGATTAGGGTGCTGGCATTTGGTACGAGTGTTCGTGAGTTCGAATCCCACAGTGGCATGGATGTTCGTAGCCGTTCGGGATCAGTTTTAAGCTGTAGGTCCCGGTCTCATTAGCCCTCGTGTTGCAAAAAGTAGACCGTAGCACTCCAAACCAAACCAATCGAACTAGAAAACAGAAATCAGAACCAATAACCCTCACACGTGAAACAGTCAGCCTCAAGTTCATGGTCATATCTAAAAAGAGTTAAATAGAACAGCATTTTATACAAGCAAAACAAAATCAGGGAGGATTCTGGGAGTGCGTCGAAATCGAAGTATTCAATTTTTCAAAGACGTATTATGATTTCTAATTAAATTTCCACACCTCATAGTCGTTAAGAATAACCTCACTTTTGTTTAATTACACCAATTTCGACTGAAATATCATCATAGCTAGATAAGGTTCAGTTGTACCTAGAGATGTAAGAAACCCATTACCTCTTGTTCACTAAAAAACCTGAATCTATTGTTTAATTATACCAATTTCGATTGAAGCAGTATCATAGCGAGATATGTTCAATTGTATAGATATGAGAATATTGTTACCTGATATTCTATAAAACATTACCTCAATCTTGTTTAATTATACCAATTTGGACATTAGCAACACCACAGCTAGATATATAGTTCAATTGTATTCACAGATATAACAATCTCCTTACTTCATGTTCGCTAAAAGATTTCAATTTTGTTTAATTTTACCAATTTGGACTGCAGCAACATCATACCAAGTATCTTCTAGCTGTTCCTATAGATTAGAGAATCTCGTTACTTCACATTCTCTATAAACACCTCAATTTTGTTTAATTAAACTAATTTAGACTTCAGCAACATCATAGCGAGATATGATTAAGTTTTAACTATAGCTATAGGTATCTCATTACCCCATGTTCTCAAAACCTCAGTGTTGTTTAATTGTACCAATTTGGACTTCAACAACAGCATACCAAGTATCTTCTAGCTGTTCCTATAGATTAGAGAATCTCGTTACTTCACATTCTCTATAAACACCTCAATTTTGTTTAATTAAACTAATTTAGACTTCAGCAACATCATAGCGAGATATGATTAAGTTTTACCTACATATATGGGTATCTCATTACCCCATGTTCTCAAAACCCCAATGTTGTCTAATTATACCAATTTGGACTCCAACAACAGCATAGCGAGATATAGTTCAGTTGTACCTATAAATATGAGAATCTCTTTATCTCATATTCTCAAAAAACAACCTCAATTCTGCTTAATTGTACCTATTTCAGCTGCATCAACATCATATCGAGATATCGTTCAGTTGTACCTACAGGTATAAACATCTCTTTACCTCATCTTCACTAAAAACACCAATGTTGCTTAATTATACCAGTTTTGACGACAGTAACATCAGAGTGACATATGGTAAATTGTACCTATAAATACGAGAATCTCGTTAACCCGTACTGTTTAAAAAAACTCTGTTTTGTTTAATTAAACCAATTTGGACTGCAGCAACATCATAGCAACATATGGTTCAGTTGTACCTGCAGATATAAGCATCTCATTACCTCATGTTCACTAAAAACATCAATGTTGATTAATTATACCAATTTGGACTCCAGAAACAGAATAGCAAGATACAGTTCAATTGTACCTATAGGCATAAAAATCTCGTTATCTCATATTCTCAAAAAATAAGCTCAATTTTTCTTAATTGTACTTAATTGGGTTGTAGCAACATCATATCAAAATACGGTTCAGTTGTACTTACAGGTAAAAGCTTCTTCGTTACCTCATGTTCAGTAAAACACCAATGTTGATTAATTATACCAATTTGGACTCCAACAACAGAATAGAGAGGTATGGTTCAATTGTACCTTTAGTCATAAGAATCTTGTTATCGCATATTCTCAAAAAATAACTTCAATTTTGATTAATTTTACCTATTTGGACTGCAGTAACATCATATCGAGTTATGGTTCAGTTGTATCTACAGATATAAGCATCCCATTACCTCATGTTCACTAAAAACACCAATTTTGTTTAATTATACCAATTTTGATGACAGTAACATCATATCGAGATATGGTTCAGATGCACCTATAGATATGATAATCTCGTTAACCCGTACTGTCTAAAAAAACTTTCAGTTTGTTTAATTATAACAATTTTGGTTGCAGCCATGTAATAGCTCGATATGTATAACTTGTATCTATAGATTTAATTATTCATTAGCGTTATTACCATGATTCATTCAAGAAAAAAGTGATGGATAATAGCAACATCATAGCTAGATATATTTCAGTTGTGCCTAGAAATATAACAATCTCCTTATTTCATGTTCACTAAAAACACTTAAATTTTAATTGGATTGCAGCAATATCATAGAGAGTATATTCCAGTTGTTCCTATAGATATTTCGTTACTTCATATTCTCTAAAAGCACCATAATTTTGTTTAGCATAACTAGTATGGACTTCAGCAATATCATATCGAGTTATGGTTCAGTTGTACCTACAAATATAAGCATCTCATTACCTCATGTTCACTAAAACCCTAATATTGTTTAATTATACTAATTTGGACTTCAGCAACATCATAGTGAATATGGTTCAGTTGTATTTATAGATATGAGAATCTCGTTATCTCATATTCTCAAATAACCTCAATTTTGCTTAATTGTACCTATTTCAGCTGCAGCAACATCATATCGAGATATCGTTCAGTTGTACCTACAGATATAAGCATCTCATTACCTCATGTTCACTAACAAAGCCAATGTTGTTTAATTATATCAATTTGGACTCCAGCAACAGCATAGAGAGGTATGGTTCAATTGTACCTACAGTCATACGAATCTCGTTATCTCACATTCTCAAAAAATAACCTCAATTTTGTTTAATTGTACCTATTTGGGCTGCAGCAACATCATATCGAGATATGGTTCAGTTGTACCTACAGATATAAGCATCTCATTACCTCATGTTCGCTAAAAACACCAATGTTGTTTAATTATACCAATTTTGACTCCAACAACAGAATAGCGAGGTATGGTTCAATTGTACCTTTAGACATAAGAATCTCGTTATCTCATATTCTCAAAAAATAACCTCAATTTTGCTTAATTTTACCTATTTGGGCTGCAGCAAAATCATATCGAGTTGTGGTTCATTTGTATCTACGAGATATAAGCATCCCATTACCTCGTGTTCACCAAAAACCCCAATGTTGTTTAATTATACCAATTTTGACGCAGTAACATCATAGCGAGATATGGTTCAATTGTACCTATAGATATGATAATCTCGTTAACCCGTACTGTCACATTGTCTGTTAAAATTGATGTTCTTCTTGATTATTATCTTATTTATTTTATTTTTTCTTTGTAAGTTGCGAGTGGCAACGAACGATATTTTTTTAGTAAAAACATGGTTGTTCTTTCGTATGCGAGAAAAAATGGCTCTTGAGTTGCTTTTGTGTTTTGATATATTAATATTATTTACGCCATAAATTCTTCTGAGTGACATTTTCTGTTTTTTAAAGAGCTCGCATACGAAAATATAATAAAAGGTGTTTTACATTAAAAGTGCGTTGTTTTGAGCAATTAACTACGCCATTGAGAACATTCTTCTGAACTATTTCAGTATTATACTTTTGATTCCGAAACCCAAACGGGACACGTACTGTCTTAAAAAAAATGAGTTTTGTTTAATTATAACAATTTTGGGTTACAACAATATAATAGCTCGATATGTATAAGTTGTATTTATGGACATAATAATTCATTAGTTTTATTACCATGATTCATTCAAGATAAAAAATAATTTTGAGTAATATTTCGGTATCTTTGTGACTGAACATTTCCGATTAATTTCGGAATTTCCGATCAAAGTAGTTCCTATTGGAACTACTTTAATATACCTCCAAAACGGAAATTTGGCGACATTTTTTCTCGCCAAGCAAAATACCTGTTTTTGGCACCTTTTTTTTCTCGACAAGATGGATTCTCGCTAAATACAAATAATTAATACATTAAAAATACGAAATCATTAAATACAAAAAAAAGAATACAAAATTACAATGAATACATAAAAAATACAAAATAAATGACACTGAATAGCATATTATATACAATTTACACAAAAATTTTAACAAATACAATTGACAATACGTGTCGGCAATCTAACAAAAACAATTATTTATACAGGAATTTTGAATTCCTCCCAATTTACCCCAGCAGCAATTTGAATAAATTTATTGAAACAATCAACATTAGCCGTTAAACATGATTTACGAAACATGTACATCGAAGGCATATTGAAAGCTAAAAGATAAAAATAATTAATAGAAAAAAATATAATTGGAAAATACAACCAGGTTTGCAGCAAAATACAGCAAGTTCGAAATCCGCTTGATCACTTCACATAGAAATGGCAAATGAATGAAATGGCGGTAAAACTTATATGAAATCCAAAAAATGTTGCCACAATACTTTAAAAAAACTCAAAAAATGGTACAAAATACAAGGAAATACTAAATTTGGCAACAGCAAAAACCTAAATTGGCAACACCAAAATAAGAAACAGCAACCCAAAAAAGTCCGTAGGGAGTCCTGATTTGGCGCGTAATTTTTTGGGGGGTATATCAAAGTTGTACCGAAATGTATAATAAATAAGATTTCAAAGCTTTATGATCTTCATTCGTTCAAAGAAAGAAATTCGAATATTATTTAGATATCTGATAGGGCGGCAAATCAATAATAAGTATGATTTCATAAAAAGTAAATTTAATTTTAAACATTAAACTTAAGTAAAGAGTGCCATATTAAGGCAGAATTGTAGAGTAATGAAAATATTTGCAGTTCTTTTTCTGATTCTTTCCCTTTAGAATATCCCTTTAAAACAGTATTTAGAAAATATTTCATCAGAATTATGAAATAATGCCTCGCTTTGCTGTCATTTAGCAATGTTACAACATCAAACTGAAAAGTTTACTTACATCAAAAATAGTGGTGACAAAAACTCATTCTCAGCATTCTTAAAAGACTTAATATTAGTTCAAGTTGAACTTGAACCTAAATACCTCTATTTAAAGCATTCCAGAGACACACATAATATAAAAAATTAATGACGCGTGACAGTTAATCTCGATTTCACTTTCTCTGCCTCGAGTATATATAGAGCAACATTTCAGACATTTGTTATCAGTGCATTATAGCAGTGGATATCTGAAATCAAAATGTTTTCTACGGTTAGTACTCCTTTAACGGTAATCTATATATATATATATATATATATATATATATATATATATATATATATATATATCTATATATATATATATATATATATATATATATATATATATATAGATGAATTTGTGCCTGTCTGTACTCGATAGACTCGAAAACCATACATCCAACCGCCGTGAAAATTTGGAAAATTATTAGTTATATCCTTAGAAAGGTTTTTGAAATTTTTAACCTTCAAAATCCATTCCTTCCCCCTTTACCGAGTGTTTTATGGCATTATTACAAGCATTATTTAATACCGGTTAAACGCAAACGGTTAACTTTTTAATTTATTGCATCATAACTAAGTAAAAGAAGCAATATTTCTAGTGATGTGACGTCATTCCATTAATTCCATGTAATTGTTTCAAACGCAGTTTTCCTCGGTTAAAAGCAGGAGATTACAAATTTCAATTTAACACATAATAAATAGGTGAAAATGATATTTTTATCATTATGGCGTCATTCCTTTAAATATCTCATTTATTCATTTCTTATTTGATATCATTTAAACATCGTCTGCGTAGTATACATTCGATTTGACCTGGAAATTTAGAAATAAAGTAATTAACTTTCATTTCTATGTGACACAAATTATAGAAATTTTATATAAGAACTAAATTTAAATGTAATTCTTGGTTAATTTTTAAATTACAATGAAATACTTATAAACAATATTTTAACAACAAAAAGTACAAATTCCAGTGACTCTCATAGGCAAATAAAAACATATCATTTTATATAGTTATTTTTAAATCCATATGATTGTCACTATGAATGTGTATTTCTGTTTCATACAAAACCATGTGGTTTGTCATAAGTTTCTTTAATTTTGGACAACATTTATTAATACCATCAAAATTAGAACTGTTGTCAAAACCTCTGCTTTCTATTCTACTACGTAATATCGCAAGATCTATTAACGTTGCTAATCAACGACAGTAGTAATACAGTAGTATAAAAAGTGAATATTGTTATAATACGCTTATAATAGAAATATATAAATATGCCAATGACTCGAGCTGTACTGTGACGAATTTAGAGAGCTATGCAAGAAAAAATCTTTGTTTAAAAGTAATACATTAAGTTCACCATAGCAAAGCACAGGCACACTTGCTAGTGTCATATATTTCATTGTAGAAGTTTAAAATCATTTAGTTTAATCTTTTCTGTTCTCTTGGCGGAATTATATAAAGTTATAATATCCACAAATTGAAACTTTGATGAAATAATGAAATGAGAAAACCAGATATTTCAAATATATATTAACTCTGGAGATATACTAGTTTTTAAAATTAAACTTGCTATTTTAGCAATGAAATAATTGTATTAGAATTATTACGTTTTTTCATTGTTTCAAAATGATTGCTAAAAATTAAGTTCTAAAAAACTTTTTAAATAATACAATATATTTAAGTTTATTGTATAAAGTATTTAATTTTCTAAAAAGAAATTGTATCTTATATTATTTTATCTGTTCTTTTATTTATTGAGTAATTTTCATAATAATATAATTTTCCATTTATAGGTTCTTGCAATTGCTGCTTTTATGGTACTAGCTGAAGCTAGTTTGGTAAGGAAATTTTGCCTACATAAATTAGAAAATTTAACTAAAAATCATCCAGTGCTTATAAATTTTAGTTTTATTATTATTATCGCATTTCCAATTTTTAGAATAGAATACACATTTTTAATAGCTCAGCAGATTTTTGGACATTTTTTTACAAGTGTAAAAGACTTAACTAAGGAAATTTTTACCTAATTCAAAAGAGTTAACTGCCTAATCAATTACTCTCCACCATATTGATCGGAATCGATCAATTGTAATTTGCTTTTATGAGTAGTTTTTCTTTATGAGAGTTTTCCTTAATAATAAATGTATATATAAAAATAGGGAAATACAAAATATATTACGTACTTTAATGGGGGACCGTACCACAATTAGGTCAAATTATGGAAATTTTTATCAGGTCAAATTGCTGTTCTAACATTTTTAGACATGCATGCAAAATTTGAAAAATATACCTTCAAAATTGTAACATTTATTTTCGTATATGTTCTGTATTTACTGTGTGTTTTTAAGTAACAAAATCTTTAAATAGACTTTTCCTGCATGTTTGATTTTTCTTTAAATTCCGTTATTAAAATGCTAAAAATTATTTCGTATTTAATATAAATGTGTTATATCATATACGAGTTTTTTGCAAGCTATAGAATAAAATTGTGCTTGAAATCAATAATAATTTGCTTATTAGAAATACAAATATTTACAAAAATCTGTCGAATTTCATTGTTTTTTAAGCGTTAATAAAAATATTCTAAATTTCAATGCTGTAATTTAGATCATACATTGCGAAATTATACACGATAAAAGTAGTCAAATAATAATGCTACTACAATATAAATTAATCAAGAAGTAGTGACAGATATATGTATAAAGTAAAAAGCAAGCCGATTATTTGCTTTGGTGTAAAAAATTATTCAACACCTTCAACAATTTTTAAAATACCGAAGTAATTTCGACAATTTTCTCTTTCTAAAAAATATGCTTTATTTCTTGTATTTTGTATTCATAACAATTTTTGTCTATGTTCTTAGGTGCATGAGCCAGTTCACCATCACGCTCCCCAGCCCTACAAGTTCGGCTATGACATCAAGGACAAGCACGGAGAGCAGTACAGACAGGAGGAAGGCAATGGTGGCCACGCCGTGAAGGGAAGCTACGGATTCACCGATGCCCGAGGTGTCAAGAGGCAGGTCGATTACGTCGCCGATCATGGTGGATTCAGGGCTCAGGTCAAGACCAACGAGCCAGGAACAGCCAACCAGAACCCAGCTGCTGTGCTCATGGTCTCCGATGCCCCATACGCTGGTGGTGTAGGACTCGGATATGGAGGATACGGTAACCTCGGTTATGGAGGCTATGGCAATGCTGGTTATGGATATGGTGGAGTTGGTAATGCTGGTTACGGATACGGAGGATACGGTAATGCAGGTTACGGATACGGAGGATACGGCAATGCAGGATACGGATATGGAGGATACGGCAATGCTGGCTATGGATACGGAGGACTTGGTCTTGGTATCCTTGGAGGCTTAGGATATGCAAGATATGGATACTAAATAGTTCTGTAAATAAATAATTGTTTTAAATAAATACTATTTTTAATTACTTTTTGTTTTTTATATTTTTTAAACTGATCCAGAGTCTTTAAGAAATATTCCAACGGAGATCATGTTACTTTTATATATATATATGAGAACTACATTCGAACAACAAGATATTTTACAACTTCCCCTTAAAATCACTGAGAGGGTAAAAAATTTGATACAATTATACAACTTTCGTTCATAATATTCATACTAATAATACATATCTGTTTAATTATATATATACATAAAATATATATATATATATATATATATATATATATATATATATATATATATATATATCATTCCCAAATTAATATTTTCCTGTGTTTAAATATGTCTGAGAAGTCAATTATAATCTAAATTTTAGTACAATTTTAATTTATAATTTATGTACTAAATTTTATTTGTCTACTTTATCAATGCATGAGCAATTAGCACACATGGGCATAATTTAAAAAAATAAAATTTTTCTGTGCTTAAATATGTCTGAAAAATTAATTATTTTTAAGATAAAGAGGTCAGATTTTTGACGATAATAATCATATTTCGTTTTACCTAATACACAAAAATACCTTGTATACAATTTCTCTATCTAATTTTTTTCAACTGCCACGTTTTCGCATCTCAAAGATGCGAGGCTCGAGCATTATAAAAACATGTCACACAAAATCAACCAATAGAAATAAACTTCCAAAATTTTGAGTAACTATCTTATAGCATTTCTAGACCTCAATAACATGCATTTCAGCAATTTTCTCAGAATATTTTTTCATGAAGGGATATTTTTAATCTATTCCAGTTTCCAGAGACCTAGGCCGATCGACGGTCGAACGGCAGAGCACAGCTCTTCGGAAACTGTAGTTCAGGGGTGTTCGAATCCCGCTGATGGCATGAATGGCAGTAGATCCCAGTTTTATTACTTAGCAAAACAGTAAGTAGCGCTCCACACTAAACCAAACCACAGACCTAGAGCATGCGCATACACTTTCTACTTTTATTTAGTGTTGTGGTCGGTGTAGAGATATTGTCAAAAATACATCGTTATTCTACTAAAAGAATGAAATATAAAGATGTGACTTAGGTTTTTAACTTGTGTATGTACAGTCCAAAATACTTTTAAAAATTATTTATTTCAAATAATCCGAAATATATCTTAAACTTTTAATACAGCATTTTTGGTAAAACATGTTTTCTGTTCATAATCAAAAGCAATTTTGTTGGCATTTTGGCTGAGAAAAGTTGCACCGGGCTTCCGATGCCAGACGTGCTTTGTCGTGTAACTACGGGTTGCGCGTGTCCTCAAGGGTAATTCCTTTTGAGCCTCTCTGAATGCATTTTTATTAGTTTCGACTGGATGTCTGTAGGTATGCATTTCGTATAACTCGAAAGCATTCAGTCAAAGATGGTTCAAATTTGTATTTAGGAATGTTGTAAAATATGGTTGTGCACTTTCCCTTCTGATTACAATTTCCAAAGTATATAAAAAGTATTTCAATAAAATTTATATTAACATTGCACGGCATAAGCTAAAAACGATTAGCAGTAAAATTATGAAATTAATCATTAAGTACTATTGTAAATATCTAGATGTAACCCTCTAGTTTTGATTGTTGTCCACACTATTAAGTCATGATATGACGTATAATAAAGCATCACGTATACAATAAAGCAACACAAACATATCAACGTATATATGCAGTGGTAACAGTGCTTTTAAAGTCAATTTTTAGATAAATAATTTTAAAAATTATTATTTTCATAGAATAATTTTTAGCTTTCACCTGTTTATTGCTTCCTAATGTATAATAAAGGAAGTGTTGTAACATCGAAAGATTCTGGTTTAGTATAAAATATCTATATATGGAAAAATCTTGATGTAACAAAAATTAGTGCTACCGGTCACCACGGCACTTCTCGTGGGTTAAGTACTCAGTAACTCCAGAAAATACTTTCCGATTTGTAAGATTTCTACTCAGTTTTTTGACAAATATATTCATATACAGTGTACATTATTTTGAATAAGAAATACATAAAAATAATACATCTGAACCAGTTTCATAGTCTAATTTAATATACAAATTGTCAAACTGTCTTGTCACGTTTAATTTAAGGTTGTATGGCTACGAAACAGATTTCACTGCAGTAACAAAATTCTGTGACTCAAAATATTTTGTGATAATGAAGCCTATACCTACCTTGATATTTTCAGAACAAAAAGTCATTTCATGCTTTAGCTCAAATTTTGTCATTTCATAGGTTTTTTCTCCCCTTAATGACAAGACACCGATGCAAATGTCCCGTATGTTCCCAATTATCTTCTGTTAAATGTTAAAAAAATGGTATATTTATTTGTTTCAATAAGAGATAAAATTGTTTCAGATAATTTAATATGTGAACAGTAATGTAAAATTTTACATTTATACACTTTATCAAATATGATATGAGAAAAATGCCAACGTGCTCGTTATATCAAGTTTTATACATTTACTAAATTTAATTTAATAAAAGCACAATTCACTTTTGATTTTTAGTGTATTTTTCTGTTGTTATAGGTGAGTTTATGATACCAAAACCTTTTTCTATTTAGAAATTTAGAAAATCGGGCATTGAAGGATTAATATTACCGTGTACAATATATTCCTTACATAGTTCCGTTTTATTTAATTACACCATTTTGAACTACAGCAAAATTGTAACATAACAGAGTTTAGTTGTTTCTACATATGATACACTGGTTAGCTTTATAAACATCGTGCATTGTGGGAATTAAGGAAATTAAGACTAAGAAGACTCAGAGAAGTAAAAGTGTCGTTTTAGTATTTCTATGACCAAATCACAAAAAGAGATAATTGTTTTCGGTGTTTCTCAGATAAAAATAGATAACAAGTAGAATTTAATTCAAATAAATGAAATTTTAAACATTGAACGCTGAACTGTAGCAAGATCATCGCAACGACAGGATTTAGTTGTTTCTACATATATGGAAAACTCTTTAGATTTGAGATCATCATACATTGTGAAAAAGAAGAAAAAATAGAGTATTATTTCGGTGTTTCGAAGGCCAAAAGTTAAGAATTAGGATTTAATTTAAATAAATGAAATTTAAACCATTGAACTAGTTTTTGAACTGTAAGAAAATCATAGCACGATATAGTAAAATCATAGCACGACAGGAGTTAATGTGTTCTTCATATATGAGAAAATTTTAATTATATTACCGTCATAAATCGAGAGAACAAATTTAGAGTATTATTTCGGGGTTTCTATGGCAAAAAATAGATAACAAGTAGGATTTAATTCAAATAAATAAAATTTTAACCATTAAACTCTTTGAACTGTAGCAAGATCATCGCAACGGCAGGGTTCAGTTGTTTCTATATATATAGAAAACTCTTTATCTTTGTGACCATCCTACATTGTGGAAAAGATGAAAATAGAGTATGATTTCGGTGTTTCTAGAGCCGAAATTTAACAAGTAGAATTTAATTCAAATAAATGAAATTTTAAATATTGAACGCTGAACTGTAGCAAGATCATCGCAACGACAGGATTTAGTTGTTTCTACATATATGGAAAACTCTTTAGATTTGAGATCATCATACATTGTGAAAAAGAAGAAAAAATAGAGTATTATTTCGGTGTTTCGAAGGCCAAAAGTTAAGAATTAGGATTTAATTTAAATAAATGAAATTTAAACCATTGAACTCGTTTTTGAACTGTAAGAACATGGACATGGCATGGTAAAATCACAGCACGACAGGGGTTAATTTGTCCTTCATATAGGAGAAAATTTCAATTATATTACCATCATAAATTGAGAGAAAAAATATAAGAGTATTATTTCGGTGTTTTTAAGTCAAAAAATGGATAACAAGTAGGATTTAATTCAAACAAATAAAATTTTAACCTTTCAACTCTTTGAACTGTAGCAAAAGTATCGAAACGACAGCATTTAGTTATTCCTACATATAGGGAAAACTCTTTAGCTTTGTGATCATCATACATTGGGAAAAAGAAGAAAACAGTGTATTATTTCGGTGTTTCTAGGGACAAAAATTAATAATTAGGATTTAATTCAAATAAATGAAATTTAAACCATTGAACTGTAAGAAGATCATAGTACAACATAAAAAAATCATAGCACGACAGGGATTCGTTTTTTCTACATATATCAGAAAATTTTAATTGTATTAGTATCATAAATTTAGAGAAAAAAATTAAGAGTATTATTTCGGTGCTTCTAAGACAAAAAAAACTGGTAATAAGTAGAATTTAATTAAAATAAATAAAATTTTAACCATTCAACTCCTTGAACTGTAGCAAGATCATCGCAACGACAGTATTTAGTTATTCCTATTACATATGGGGAAACTCTTTAGATTTGTGACCATCATAAACAATGGAAAAGAAAAAAAATAGAGTATTATTTTGGTGTTACTAAGGCTAAAAATTAGCAAGTCGGATTTAATTCAAATAAAGGAAATCTTAACCATTGTAGCACGATCATAGGAAGGCAGGGATCAATACATCAATTTTTCCTAAATATGTCAGAAAAACTCTTTAGCTTTATTGCCATCATACATTGTGAGAAAGAAGAAATTTGAGTAGTATTTTAGAATTTCTAGTGCCAGAAATTAATAATAAGTGAGACTGAATTAAAAGTAAATGAAATTTTAAGCATCGAGGTTTCGTAAACTGTACTACATTAGTACATAACTTTAGGGATATTTGCAGTTGTTTACTGATTCCTTTGACTTTAGAATAGACTTTTAAAACAACATTTAAAAAGGAATTTATTTGAATTATGAAATTTCATTTTCCCTTCACTATTATTTAAGAATGTTACAAAATCTGAACTGAAACGTATACTTATATTCAAAATAGATACGAGAGAAATCATTATCAGCATATTTCAAAGATCTGGTTTTAATTCAACCTGAACTTGATCCTAAATACCTCTTTTTAAATCATTGCATTGGCACACGTAATATAAAAAATTAATGATGCATGAAGTTTAATCTCGATTTCCATTTCTTCGTCCCGAGTATATATAGAGGTGCATTTCAAACTTTTAGTATCAAC
>CM063500.1:62460423-62588274 GCA_032207245.1 Pardosa pseudoannulata | reverse complement strand
TAGTATCAACGCTTCGTATCAGAGGATATCAACAACCAAAATGTTTGCTAAGGTTTGTTTTCTTTTAAATATAATGATATATATCAAACTGTAGAAGTTAAAAATTAGTTACCTTCATTTTGTTTGAGTCTTTTCTGTTTTCTTTACAAAATTATGTGTAATATTGTACTTTTTATAAATTTATATTTTGCTGACTTACTTTATATTTCCCAATACAGATACGTTAATTTATATTTTTAATGTATTGTTGATAAAATAATTTTATTAAATTTATTATGCATTTCTATGTTAAAAAATGATTTCTCAAGTACCAAAACACTTTTTCCATGAGTCGACATATTTTTGTTTTTTTATTGTTTAAAGTATTTCTTAACTCAAAAGAAATATACTCAAGTTAGTTTTTATCCTATTATATTTTCCTTGAGTATTTTCTTATAATAATATGGTTTCTTATTATAGGTTCTTGCCGTTGCTGCTTTTATTGTACTAGCAGAAGCTAGTTTGGTAAGGAATGTTTATTTTTTTAAATAAGATAATTTAATCTCAATGTCATTTCAAATTAATCTACACTTTTATCGTATTTAAATATTTTAAACTGGTTCCTCAATTTCAAAAAAAGAAGCTATTCATGTAAAATTCTTTTACATTTTTTGAAATGGTAATCTCTGAATGTGATATATTCCGTTATATAAATTATATATATATATATATATATTATATATATAATATATATAATATATATATATATATAAATTATAAATATTGTATAGTACATTAACATTAGAATTAAAATTAACTCCTACATTAAAAAACCACCAAGTCCGCGATTTTCTGATTTTTCAGTATCCTATTCACATTAAATTATTTGTAATAGATAAAATGTACTTTTCGATGCAAACTGGCCAACCTACTTTCGCTAAACTAATATTTGGAAAATTCTCACAACATTCTGAAGGTAGCACCTAGAATTACTTTCTCAGGCTGGTGACGCCCCTAAAACTATGGGAGGCATTTTTTTTTAGTGCTACGGTCTACTTTTTGCAACATGAAGGCTAATGAAACCCGGACCTACTGCTTAAAGCCGATTCCGACCGGCTATGAACATCCATGCCATAGTGGGTTTCGAACCCCCGAACTTCGATTCCAAAGGTGAGCACGCTAACCATTAGGCCATCGTTCGGTCAAGGTTATAAGAGGCCGCATGGCTGATTTTCGCGAGAGCTGACTGTTGGAGAAGCCCAAATACAGCTGCTATTGAATATTCTTAGAAAAATCTTGTCATTTTCTCGACCAACACAACATCAATTCGGTCCCGACTACTGAGCTCCACGGTTGATAAATAGCGTGTCTATTGCTATGTTTCATTATTACGGTATATTGGTATCTACTGTTCAGTATTCTTTAGAGAGTATCCTTGTTTTACTACAGTTGATATTATGCATAAAACCCTTTAAAAATAATGCTGCCATGAAGAGCATAAATTACATATTATAAACGATAAATATATTAACTCTATACAATATAAAGAATACAAAAAAATAAATAAATACTTTCAAACTACAAAATCTACACTAAAATTCATTTTACAAATTGAGCATCTAAGGCATATAATTCATTTTTTGTAATTCCAGTTTATAATAACTTGTTACTTTCGTGTACGTTTAGGTTCATGAACCAGTTCACCATCACGCTCCCCAACCGTATAAGTTCGGCTATGACATCAAGGACAAGCACGGAGAGCAGTACAGGCAGGAGGAAGGTAATGGTGGTCACGCCGTGAAGGGAAGCTACGGATTCACCGACGACAGGGGTGTCAAGAGGCAAGTCGATTACGTCGCAGATCACGGTGGATTCAGAGCTCAGGTCAAGACCAACGAGCCAGGTACAGCCAACCAGAACCCAGCTGCAGTCCTCATGGTCTCCGATGCTCCATACGCTGGTGGTGTTGGACTCGGATATGGAGGATACGGTAACATTGGTTATGGAGGCTATGGCAATGCTGGTTATGGATATGGAGGATACGGTAATGCAGGTTACGGATATGGAGGATACGGCAATGCTGGATACGGATATGGAGGATACGGCAATGCTGGCTATGGATACGGAGGACTTGGTCTCGGTATCCTAGGTGGCTTAGGATATGCACGATATGGATACTAAATAGTTTTATAAATAATTAATTGTTTTAAATAAATAGTATTTTTAATTACTTATTGTTTTTTTTTATTTTTTAAACTGATCCAGGGTCTTTAAGAAATACTTCACTAGAGGACATGTTATTTTTATATATATATTAGAGCTAGATTCGAGCTTGATAGAGAAGATACTTTACAACGCGCCTTTAAAATGATTCAGAGGATCAAATATTTCATACAATTTACAACTTTCGTTCATAATATACATGCTAAAATTTATCTGCCTTCTGTATCATCTCTCTCTCTCTCTCTCTCTCTCTCTCTCTCTCTCTCTATATATATATATATATATATATATATATATATATATATATATATATATATATATATATATATATATATATATATATATATATATATATATATATATATATATATATATATATATATATATATATATATATATATATATATATATATATATATATATATATATATATATATGTATATATATATATATGTATATATATATGTATATATATATATATGTATATATGTATATATATATGCATATATATATATGTATATATATATATATATATATATATATATGTGTGTGTGTGTGTGTGTGTGTATTATTCCCGAATTAATATTTTCCTGTGTTTTAATAAGTCTGAAATGTCATTTGTTATCCAAACTTTTATATAATTTTACACCTTTTATTTATAATCTATATACTAAATTTTATTATTCTACTTTATTCTTACATAATCAATTAGCAAACAGAGACATAATTTCAATAATAATATTTTTATGTTCATAAATATGTCTGAAAAGTCAATTATTTTCATGATAACCGGGTGAGATTTTTGACGATCAAAATCTTATTTCGTTTTACCATGTATACACATTTTTAAACTAATTTAAGGTGAGAGAACTTGAGATTTGAAGCTAATAAAATGTAAAAAATTTGGTTTTCAGAAACAATTTTCCTTGGAATTACATATTTGAATATGTGAATTTGCACAAATAGCAATACCACAGGGGTTTTCAAACAGCTTTCTTTTTCAACATTTTTCCAGTTTCTTCTATTGATATAATGCTATACACCTTACAAAGTCTTAGAGGTTTGTTGAAAATAGAAGGATTACAGACATTACCTGAACTGATAACGAACATACATAAGCGGAATTTTAAAGGTTATTGAGATAAAAGCTCTAAAAGAGACTCGGTTTTTGTTTTCTACGAAAAGGGCAACCAAAATGACACTTTAGCTTAGACCATAAAGAACATGTGATATAAACCTCATTGAGTAACTCTTAGAGTTATGACCTATTTCGACTTATAAAGCGGGTGTTCCTATGGAATAGGGTACACCTTGGTGATTTTGGTAAAACAATAGGCGCTATTTACAAACCACCATTATGTAAACTATTTACACTTTTACTTTGGACTTTCAAGCAAGATACAAAAATATCGATAAACAAGAGGCAATGTTTAAAGAAATGATTACCAGATTTATTTTTAAAGAATTACCATATCAGAATACGGTTATAATGATTATCGGTGTTTTAAGCAAAGATACTCACTCTTATACTGCTCATTAAAAAACAATTTTTAGTTTGTGCAAAATGATATTATAAAAGATATATACACATAAAGAGAAGGGTAAGAATTACTGTAAAAATATTATGTGATCCTTATATGTGGCATTTTGTTACCGAATTCACAAAATATATTCATTTGTATTTACATCCTCAAAAGGTATTGCTGAGCCGTTTACCCTTTACTTTAAAAATTTTACTCATTTAATTTTTAATCATTTATTTTAATTTCAATTTAATTAACTTTAAAACCCATAAGTTTACCCATGTTCTAACCTAAAATTACTATCGACTTTAAAAAAAGAATTTATTTGCAATTTACATATGTACACAAAATATTACTTGTCACTGCTTTAAAAAATAGTAAAAACAGAACTTACCCTACTGAAGCTGCAGCATTTTAACAAGCTCGAGAAATCTAAACACTCATTAACATTCACTAGAAAAATAACTCTGCAAATAATAAAAGAGAAAATCTCCTCCTCTCCATCTCTATCTCATCATATATATATATATATATATATATATATATATATATATATATATATATATATATATATATATATATATCCTTTACCCTTTTCTTTATCCCCACCTTGGTTCCTCCCCCATTTGGGAAATTATCCACTCTTGAAAATTCAGGTGGTCAGTTCTCAAATTCTGATGTTTCATTGGATTAGTGCACCCCACGCCCGTATTTATTTATTTGCATTTTATATTTTTATTTCTTCGAGGCTCCCTTCTCGAAAACATGCCCATCTTGAAAACGTGCTCATCTTTCCCCCCCCCTTTTCTTCCTGAATCCCTTTTCTCAACATCTTTTGTACTTTCCCTTCTTTTATGTATTAAAGGGGTATAGGGAATTATTCGAAGATGCGTCTTCTTTTATGATTTTCCGAAAATACTTTCTCATTCTTAAATCTAAATACTTTCTCCTATTTACTATAAGTGCAGTATCTTTGTACCTATTACACCTGGCTTAAATTCCGTTCAAATCGAGAAGATGTTTTTTAAAAGCTCGCGGTTTTGCGTAAGTTTTACGAGCCTGTTTTCTTTTGAATTATTGACCACAATTTTATAAAACTCGGAACTCAAACTGTCCTTTAATTCCATAATACCTAGCTACTAACTTCTATTTCTAAGAATGTGCGAGGCATGAGCATTTCTTATTATTACTTTTGCTTTTTCTCTACCAGGTGTGGCGGACCTACACATATGCCGCATTTTCCTTCTTTTTGGAAAAAGCCTTAAATTTCTAAAGGGGGGTTGTGAACGACATTGTAGAATGTCATTGTAATATTTAGCATTATACCTTACAATTGTGGCGTGACTCTACACCATAAGAAGCATATTATACAATTGCGAAGAAAACACTAAAATGTAGAAGGGGTTTTCCAGCAGTATGTAACCCCTTAAAAAATATAAAAAATTATGCTGCAGCTTCTTAGAGATTGACATCTTTGATAATTTAGATATAACAAATATAGATTCTGAACAGATACTATTTATGTAAACATCTACGTTAAAGAACCTTTGAATATTACTTATTTAGAACTATTATTGGTTCTAATGTTTTATATTTAAATTTTATAACAAAGTACGCTTCATAACATTGTTTTCACACTACATGCTTCTCATTAAGTCGCATTTATGGAAACTAGACACTTCTGTAATAAAATAATTGTTATAAATAAATAGTATTTTTAATTTTTTTTTATCAAACTGTTATACTGGCCTAGATTCCTTATAAAATACTACAACGGAGGGTATGTTACTTTATACATTGTTGCATGCTACTTTCAAACAATAAAATATTTTACAGTGCCATCATAAAATGATTGAGGGGGTTCAAAATTTCGGTAAAAAGGTAAACTCATTTCTTAAAAAAGTTACAATAAGAAAATACATTTTAAATAAAAATGCCATTAACCCTTAATTTGACAAGTTTTTTCAAATATCAATTAAAAATATATTTAAATAATAATAATAACAATAATAATAATAATTTAAATAATAATAATAATTAATAATAATAATAATATATAATATATTTAATATATTATATATTATCGATAAAATATATTTATTATAAAAATTTTATTTATTTGATTGTTCGTTGTAGCGGACATAACCAAATCAAGGGTTAAATTTATTGAAATCCAAAATATTATTCTAATAAACTGATAAAAATATACTAAAAAACACTCGTGAAGATAAGAGTATTAAAATCTGGAATTCATGATTTCTCATACGAATTAATAATTCTAAAGGCCCCTCCACATTATGGTCCACTGCAAGCCACTACCACCGTCTGGAGGGGTATGGCTTATCGTGGTCGATGGTGGTAGACGATAAAATAGCCTTGGCGAACGATGGCCTTGGAAGCGGCAAGGGCCTCAAAGATCAAAGGCAGCCACATGCGCAAATAAAGTGAGCAATAGACCCTATGGACGAATCAACAATTTCGGCTCATTTAGTGGCCCAGCGTGTGGATGCAACCAGTGAACCATCGTTCAAGGTCACCATTAGGAAGTGGTGAACAATTGGCCATAGTGGGGAGGCCACATAAAAAATTCCTATTGGAAAGAGTCTGCAAAAGAAGCAGCATATGTTCTGAAATGTATTTTTAAATTGTTACATGTAAAACGAGAGAAAACTACATGGATAGTTAAAAATAGTATAAATACTCATTAACTCTAGTTATAAAGATAAATTTTAGACAAAATTAGAATTATGGCCAATCTTATGACTCAGTATGTGCACAAGCCGATGTTACAACTGTGAATAAATGTAAAATTTCAACAATCAACGACTAAACGTTTGTGAGTTATTCCCGACAGAAATCTTCTTCAGTGGCATGACAGCCTTAAAAGGCCATAGCCTTCTATATAATACGATACCTGGTAGCCTTATCTTTTGCCGTGGATTTCCAATTTTCCAGGTTGTTTCTTATAAGGCAGCCGGGTACCTTCTTTTGACATGGAAACAATTATTAGTTTTTACAGCGCAGAGTTGTTATCTCTCCGCCCAGCCCCCATTCTCGAGGGCCAGCTTTCATATTTATAAACCCCATGAAGACAAGGGATAGCTCGCTGTACCCCTCGACAGTGATTACTGTAACACCCACTTTTCCTTTCCTCCCTGAACCTCTACTAAAAGGTGAACCGAAGTGAAGCGAGTGGAATTATGATCGCTGTAAAAATTAATGAAGAGGGTTTAAAGAGTGATAAGTCAATTCGTTCTATTTTGTAGATTTATATGTTTTTTACATGAATTTTATGTGTAGTGGTGTGTTAATAAACTAGCCTATAGCCCGTTATGTGACGGGATCAGTAAAGTTTTTATTTTTCCAGAATTGAAAATTACCCTATGACGTAGGTAAAATAATGGTTTGTTTTTAGGCGGAGAATTATTTTGTGTACGCTCAATAATTTGTTCATCTTTACTGACCGCATGTTAGTTGCCAACCATAATTTATAATGTCATATTACGTGATAGGTTGGACAGCAGAGGTTTTAATATTTACACTGATTATTTGGTGGTATATATGAATGATGCCCAAAATTTAGCGAATCGATTGCAAACCATCTGGTTATGTATAAAAACAAACACACAAACGAACAACCTTCTTAATTTTCAAAGATATGTAACTTAAGCTCTAGATATTTATTAGTCCATTAAATGAACTCCTAGATTTTTATGAAAAGAATTTGTTGCTAATACCGGCGATAAAATTTTCATTGCAACAAAAAATAAATCATGATTAAATTTTAAATTATCAAATATGTACCTAATATGTTATTTAAGCCAAATATAAAAGAAAATTATTTACGTAATATCTAAGTTCAGTGATAAAAAGTATGAAAATAATGCAGACGATATTTAAATAATTTAAAATAGGAAATGATTAAAAGAGATGGTTAAGAAAATAATGCCATTATTCTAGAAAAAAAATTTTATTTTCCTCTACTTATAATGGAATAAAATGATGAATTTAATTGACATCTCTTAACCAGGGAAATAGGGCTTGAAATAAAGGCATTAAACAATCGAAGGGGTAGAGTAGATTTCGAATGTTTTCGAACTCGCTTTGAATTTTGCTAAATCTAACTTATCAAGAATCGAATTATGGATTGCTCTATCCATTCCAGGTCCAATCGCTTCATAAATTCGAGGACAGGCGGACAGATATGTAAGGCTATTATTATATAGGAGAGAATGTGGTTATTTTGACGTTTAGCGTCGGACAAGTGCTTTCTGCAAATGGACACCTCAAAGATGTTACAGTACCTATTTTATAGTCACCTTCTCCGACACGCATAGGGCACTATTCTACTCTGATCACAATACGGCGTGACCGACAATATTTCTATGCCTTACATTGCAAGTTTTCCTTGTGTAGAGGTCTGATTACAATCAAAAAGGAAGAAAAGCAGGTAGATGTTATACCAGTCCTAAATACAGTTTCAAACTTCGGCTAATCGTTTTAGATCATACGAATATACCTACAGACATTAAGAAGAAAATAGTCAAAATGCGTTCATGGATGGTCAATTTTAATATTTCAAGTTTCAAATTCAAAGAGACGTAACACTCAAATTTGAGAAAATAACTATTTCTCTTGATGTGAACACTAAAATTTTTTTTATCTTATTTACTGTTTTTATCGCATTTTTACTGATTATCCCATGCTATGAGAAGAGTTAAAAGAAGGGATAAAAATTACCTTCAAACCTTCCAGTTGCGACGAGGAAAAAAATTCATTAAAATCCGAATTTGTTGTAAAATTTATGCAGATGAGTCTTGGAAGGTTAATGTATATTCGGCAGAAATGATGCGGATACTAACGGGTTAAAATACAAAGATTAAAAAAAGAATTTTTAAACATGACTGTAATATTTCTGTTAGCAATAATCCTTCACTGCGCACTGTATCAAATTTGATACATAATTTAATTTTCCTGTTAATAATGAATTGAAAATGTTTGATCCTCTCGTACACATTTTAGCAATAATCAACTTTCGTTCTTTTTTAACTACATACATGGCATCACTAATATAGTGATAACTTTTTATTAGTCACTTATTTTATTCTTGATGTACATGTTGACATATTTACTAAGTTTAAGCAAAGGAGTCTAACGTCTTTGGTTTTATCTAGGTCTTCTATAGGTATCTACCATTTAAAACTACTCAGACAATTCTTATCATGACTTTAAAACGGTTTTTGGTTTGGAGAGCTACGGTCTACTGTTTTGCACACGAGGGCTAATGAGACCTGGACCTACTGTTTAAAGCCGATTCCGAACGGCTACGAACATCCATGCCATAGTGGGATTCGAACCCACGAACTCTGGTACCGACGATCAGCGCCCTAACCAATCGGCCAACGTGACTTTAAAACGGAAACAGTGATTTCAACTTTGTCTATCAAAAAATCAATCAATGTGTGTTAATGCCATTTTTTTAAAGAAAATGGCGAGGTAAATAATTAGGAGTAAAAAGGAAATAGATGATTTAACACAAGCTGAAGTGATGACAGTAAAGATGGATTGGATTTTGACAGAGATGATAGCACAGATAATATGAAATATATGCAAAAAAAAAATCTGTGATGATATTTCTAATTGTATAAAGGATTAAGTTTGGTTTCTAGTACATTGATAGCAACACTTTTAGTGTCAATGACGTAAAAGAAAATATACTAAGTACTAGTAAAAATATGTACCTATTTGGGATGTCCAATCAGATTGGATTGGGCATTTTCACATGCTTTGGGATACTTTATGCACAAGGGACGTTAAATCTCATTCTTTAATTTTTTAAAACTTTTAACTGTATTTTTATAGTGACAATGATATATATTGTTGTAATAATATATTTTTTGTTACAAGAAACATATAGACAGTAAAATCTTTTAGAAAATAATTTTTAATTGAAATGCTTGACAATAATATCCTTCCATCAATATTCTTATAAAATGTTCCTAGTGCATAGTTTACTAACTAGTTGCTTTTACATTTTCATTTTATCTTTAGAATTTATATAGAAACTAGACTACCCAACAGACATTGTCCTGTTTTAATGCTGTAAATTCAATAATTGTAAAATTGTTTTAAATAAATTATACTTTGGATCGTTTTGATGAAAATTAAGGAAAAAAGTACTTGAAGCCACTACGTGTACAGTCATCTTAAACGTAAGTAAATTAAATTAAAATTCCCACATCACCTGTACGGAGATTTGACCCAGGGATTTTTCGTACTAGAGCACGTTGCGCTGACCACTGCGCCACAAAACGTTGGCAATGAAGGGTTTCAAGCGGCATTATAATAATCTCAAAAGGTGTGCAGTTCTAGATTTTTAATAAAAAAACATTTTTTATCGGATCAAGTTGTGAATGTAAACCATTCTCGAATCAACTTAATTACATACACAAAATTTCAATGAAATCAATCCAGCCGTTTAGGAGGAGTTCTATTACAGACCCATGGACAGAAGAATTTTATATATAAAGAAAAAACTGGGTATAGATTTTGCTTGCGTTAAATACTGTTTATATAACACAACTATGTGTTAAACAATATTTTAAAACCCGTTTTTATTGTTTCATAGTATTAATCCGCTAGGACGCGCGCAGGGTCTCTGAATCTCGTGCGTTATAAAAGCACAAAACACAAAATCCCACCATAGAAATAAATTTCTCAAATTTTCAGTAGCTGTCTTATAGGTATTCTAGACCTCAATAACAGGAATTTCAGCAATTTTTTGGAATATTTTTTCATAAAGGAACACTTTTAATTTATTTGGGCTCCAGAGACCTAGGCCGAATGATTACTGAACGGTAAAGTGCTGCTCTTTGGAATCTGAGTTCACGGCTTTGAATCCCGCTGATGGCATGGATGTTCGTGACCGTTTTGAATCGGTTTTAAGCAGTATTTCCTGGTCTCATTATCCCTCGTGTAGCAAAACAGTAGACTGAAGCTCTCCATGCCAAACTAGAGACCTAGTGCATGCTCATAGACTTTCGCACTTTTATTTAGTGTTGTGGTCGGTGTAGAGAATTTGTGAAAAATACACGCTATTTTACTAAAGAGATGAAATATAAAGATCTGATTTAGGTTTTTAACTTATGTATGTCTTATGTTTGTGCTTTAGGAATGCCAATAAAAAAATCTACAGTCCAAAATACTTTTGAAACTGATTATTTTAAATAATCCGATATATATTTTAAACTTTTAACACATCATTTTTCGTAAAACAGGTTTTCTGTTGATAATTAAAAACAGTTTTGTTGGCATTTGGTTGAGAAAAGTTGTTACAAGTTTAATTAAAATTAAATGAAATCTTAAGCATCGAACTTTCTTAAATTGTCCTATATTAGTACAGAATTGTAGATATATTTGCAGTTGTTTTTCTGATTCCTTTCACTTTAGAATAGACTTCTAAAATTACATTTAAAGAGGAATTTATTTAAATTATGAAATTGCTTTTTCCATTTTCTGTTATTTAAGAATGTTACAAAATCTATTATTTCGGTGTTTTTAAGGTCAAAAATTAATAAGTAAGATTTAATTCAAATAAATGAAATTTAAACCATTGAACTCGTCTTTGAACTGTAAGAAGATCATAGCACGACAGGGATTAGTTTTTTTCTACATATATGAGAAAATTTTAATTAGATTACCATCATAAATTGAGAGAAGAAAAATTAAAGTATTATTTCGGTGTTTCTAGTGCAAAAAGTAATAACAAGTAAGATTTAATTCAAATAAATAAAATTCTAACCATTGAACTCTTTGAACTGTAGCAAGATCATAGCAACAACAAAATTTAGTTGTTTCTACATATATGGAAAACTCTAACTTTGTGACCATCATACGTTGTGGACAAGAAGAAAATAGATTATTATTTATGTTTCTTTAGACAAAAATTAATAAGTAGGATTTCATTCAAATAAATGAAATTTTAATCATTGTAGCACGATCATAGCACCACAGGGATAATTTTTCCTATATGAGAAACTCGTTAGCTTTAGTACCATCATACATTGTGAGAAAGAAGAAATTAGAGTATTATTTTGACAGCTCTTGGGCCAGAAATTAATAATAAGTAAGATTTAATTAAAAGTAAATGAAATTTTAAGCATTGGGCTTTCGTAATTTATGCTACATTTGTACAGAATTTTAGAGATACTTGAAGTTAATTTTTCTGATTCCTTTGACTTTAGAATAGCCTTTTAAAACTACGTTTAAACAGGAATTTATTTGAATTATGAAATTGCATTTTCCATTTGCTGTTATTTAAGAATGTTACAAAATCTGAACTGACACATATACTTATATTCAAAATAGAGTTGAGAGAAATCATTATCAGCATATTTGAAAGACTTGGTTTTAATTCAAGCTGAACTTGATCCTAAATACCTCTTTTTAAAGCATTGCATTGACACACGTAATATAAAAAATTAATGATGCATGACATTTAATCTTGATTTCCATTTCTTTGTCCTGAGTATAAATAGAGGTGCATTTCAAACTTGTAGTATCAACGCTTCGTATCAGAGGATATCAACAACCAAAATGTTTGCTAAGGTTGGTTTTCTTTTAAATGTAATGATATATATTAAATTATAAAAGTAAAAAATCAGTTACCTCCATCTTGTTTGAGTCGTTTCTGTTCACTTTGCAAAATTATGTAATATTGTACTTTTTATAAATTTATAATTTGCTGAATTACTTTTATTTTTCAGTACAGATAAGTTAATTTATATTTTTAATGTATTATTGATAAAAATAATTTTATTAGATTCATTATTCATTTTTATGTTAAAAAAAATAATTACTCAAGTTCCAAAAAACTTTTTTGCATGAGTCGATATATTTATGTTTTTTTTATTGCTTAAAATATTTCTTAACTCAAAAGAAATATATTCAAGTTAGTTTTTATCATATTACATATTTCTTAACTCAAAAGAAATATATTCAAGTTAGTTTTTATCATATTACGTATTTCTTAACTCAAACAAATATATATTCAAGTTAGTTTTAATCATATTATATATTTCTTAACTCAGTAGAGATATATGCAAGTTCTTTATCATATCATATTTTCCTTGAATAATTTTATATAATAATATGGTTTCTTCTTATAGGTTCTTGCCGTTGCTGCTTTTATGGTACTAGCAGAAGCTAGTTTGGTAAGGAATTTTTTTAAATAGGAAAATTTAATCGCAATGTTGTTTTCATTTTATCTATATACTTTTATCATATTTAATAACTTAGATGCAGGAGACATAATACAAATATCCCAGCAGTAGTGCTATATATTTTAATATGGTACAACAACTTAAAAATAAAGCTTTTCATTTCAATTTTTTTACATTTTTTGAAATAGTAATATTCCGAATACGATATATTTCCGCTATATAATATACATAAATGTAAAAATTTGTAAACATAATGTAAAAAAATGTAAACATAAATGTAAAAATGTAAAATTTTAAATACTTTAATCTTAGAATTAAAATTACTAACTCCTATATTAAAAAACCACCAAGTCCACGATTTCTCTGTCTTTCTAGTAGCATCTTGGCGTTAAACTCCGTGTGATAGATAAAATCTTTTTTCTCTTGGTGATATGAACTAGCCAACCTACTTTCGCCGAACTAAGATTTGGAAAATGGTCACAAAAACATTCTTAATGCCGCACCTAGAATTACTTCCTCACGCTGGTGGCGCCCCTAAAACTATAAGAGGCTAATTTTAGTGAGAGTTGACTGTTAGAGATGACCAAATAAAGCTGCAGCTAAATATTCTTTGAAAAATCTGGTCTTTGTTTTGACCAACAGAATATCATTTCTGTCCCGACTACTGAGCTCCATGGTTGAAAAATAGCGTGTTATGTTACCTACTGCTATGTTTCATATATACGGTATATTGGTATCTACAGTTCGGTATTCTTAAGACAGTATCCTTATTTGTTTTACTAGAATTGATATTATGTATAAAACCCTTTAAGAATAAAGCTGTCATTAAGAACATCATAAAAGAAAAACAGATTACAATACACAATATAAATAATTTAAAAAGTAATAAATACCTTTCACATTACAAAATCTACACTACAATTCACTTAACAAATTTTCAGTATCTAAGACATATACTTTATCTTTTGTAATTCGAGTTTGTACTGATTTGTTACTTTCCTTTACGTTTAGATGCATGAACCAGTTCACCATCATGCTCCTCAACCCTATAAGTTTGGCTATGACATCAAGGACAAGCACGGTGAGCAGTACAGGCAGGAGGAAGGCAACGGTGGCCACGCCGTGAAGGGAAGCTACGGATTCACCGATGACCGAGGTGTCAAGAGGCAAGTCGATTACGTTGCCGATCACGGTGGATTCAGAGCTCAAGTCAAGACCAACGAGCCAGGAACAGCCAACCAGAACCCAGCTGCTGTCCTCATGGTCTCTGATGCTCCTTACGCTGGTGGTGTAGGACTCGGATATGGTGGATATGGAAACATCGGTTATGGAGGCTATGGCAATGCTGGTTATGGATACGGAGGATATGGTAATGCAGGATACGGATATGGAGGATACGGCAATGCTGGATACAGATACGGAGGTTATGGCAATGCTGGCTATGGATATGGAGGACTTGGACTTGGTATCCTTGGAGGCTTAGGATATGCCCGATACGGATACTAAATTGTTCTGTAAATATTTAATTGTCTTTAATAAATTTTGAATTACTTTATATTTTTGTTTAATAGTTAAACCAGTTCTCTGAGATAATGTATATATGAAATACTATTCGGGAGATAATTTGCTTTATACATAGTTGTGTGCTATGTTTAAAAAACAAATCTGGAATGCTATTAAAAAAATTGACTGGATCCAAACTATAAAATACATTTACAATTTTTATTATAAATCTATATAGTAAATTTTATATATGCTGAGGTCATACGTGGAAAATAACAGCAATACCCACACAAATATAATGCTCAATATATATTTTTTTTCCCTGTTTTAATAGTTTTTAAATATAATTACGATATCCAGCTAAAACTATTGAATCAAAATATTTTTTTGAAATATACCTCTAATATAAAGAATTCCATTGATAATGGTACTTATCTATTTTAAGAATATCATGATATTAACACACTAGTAAAACACAGCAGTGGGAGTACAAAGAAACAAATATGCAGATATCAATTTTCTTAAATATAAGAAGGCTTTATAAAATATTAATAATATATTAAAATCTACATGAAAAGATAACAGTTTTTATAATAACATTCAGTACATGTCTATTAAAACTGAGTAGGCAAGAAAAACGTTTAAAAATTTACCTAGTGCATTGCATATTAATTAATTATTTTTACTGTATATGTAGCATTTATAAACAAAAATGGTCAATGAATTTTTTTAACATAAATTACCATAAGTACCATAGAGTAACATAAAGTATTTATAAATAATCATTCCCTCTTTTTGTAGTATTTCAGTATGTTTTTTCCATGCATTGTTATTTTAATCGTCGTTTTAAATACTTTTAACCCTTTTAGTACTATGTAATACTTTTGAAACGTCACAGAACAACCAAACACAGGTCTGTGTATGTCGTCTAAAGGATCTGGTTGCTTGGTTGGGATCGCTACAGTCTAAATATTTGCTACACGATGTCTAACTTAACGACTTGGTCTTCCTGAATTATAAAAACAGCCCTTTTATAATATCAAGCTGTGTAAAAAGTTATATAACTTTATTGAATAGGTGCGATCAGTTTCACCGAAAATTCCAGCAAGATACCAAATTTGGGTGCCAAAAATTCCAACAACAAGTTTTAAAAAAAAACTGTTACAATAAAAACATTTTATAATCAAGAGAAAAAATTACAAAATAATTATATCACAACTTTTAACGTGAACTTTTGATCAAATATTTGAGATTTGAATTAATTTTTTTAAAGTCATCCGCATCAATACTGTGACTTAATAACTGGTCAATCGTAAAAGATATTTTCACTTCGAGTACTTAGCAGAATGCATAGAATTTAAAAGTTAAATACATCATTGTTTAGTTTGGAGTACTACGGTCTACTGGCTTTAATACGAGAACTAATGAGACTGGGACCCATTGATTAAAACCGATTCTGAAAGACTACAAACATCCATGGATGCAGCGGGATGTGAACCCAAGAAATGAATCCAAAGATCAGTGATCTATCAATAGGCCATCGTTCGTCAAACACACAATAAAATTTGCATAGCAAAGTATTAGTTATGGAATTTATATAACGAGACTCTATAGAAAATATCCTAATTTAATAAATACAACTACATTTTAATTATATATTATTTATTTCATAAAGACAAGCACGTTATCTACAGATACTGAAAACCAGAAACGTAATGTCCACACCATGAAGAATATATATTTGATGAAAACGTGACTCTTGACTATATGTGAAGATAATCATGGGGCACAGGTAGAAATGAGGTAAAAAAATCTGATTTGGACAGTGTTTTACAGTGTTTAGATTTTAATTCTGTTTTAAAGTGTTATGTTGATATTGTAAATAGATGGAACTGTCTTCCATCAGCACTGTATGTATTGAAAGAAACGAATAGTCTATGTAGAGATTCGGCAGAAAACGACGCACCTGCTACGTAAGGCAGTTCATAGGTTGAATAAAATATTGTTCTCTTATGCCTTTTGAGAAAACTTGTAGAAATATTTTGCACTCTTACGAACCAGACATGACAGACACTCTATGGCTTTCTTGTACATTAATTGTGTTATATGTCTTATGTTATTTCAATGCTACGTCATCAGAATTATCATTTGCACGTTTTGTTCACGATTTAAAGTAGGTTTCGTTTTTGAAGTAATTATACTGTCTTATTAGAGCTTAAGTATAGTCATCTAGTGTAGACCCGCAGTATTAATATTCATTATATTGAGACTTTTCATTTTAGTCATACAGGTATATCGTTCTAATCCGAATTTTTTTGTGGTTATAATATATCACTTAATTTGTGTAAAATACACAGGTGAAATTGTAGTTCGGGTGTCCCACTATGTTTCATTGAAGTTTAGTATGCCGCCAGATTTTGATTCTATATATATATCAACGGCAAGTATACAAGCTTTCTCACATATACCAACCCGCTGTGTTTCCGACTGCAGTTGTGCATAATATTTTTGTATACAATTTTAAATATTTGAATACTCCTAGTTTATGCTTTTTATTTCATTTTCATAACGTTTATAAAGTATGTACCCATATTTTTACGTAATCTTCCGCAAGGTTTAGAAAATTTTAAATATTGTTTTCCAAGGGTTTACAAATTTAAAAATTTGGTACTATAAGTATATAAATTTTATTTCTACTATGTTTTAGCCACATATTCTTAGAGCGCTAAAATTTGGTAAGAGTGTACGTAGGTCTATTAATACCGGAATCTACTGCTTAAAGCCGATTCCGAAAGGCTACGAACATCCATGACATTAACAAGATTGGAACCAGGAAACTCCGATACCAAAGAGAAGAGCTTACCATTTGGCCACATTCTTCGAAAGGCCCTGGTACACCAGAGGCTGTAGTGTCAGAAGAAGAAGAAGTCTCAAGGACTTCTATTAGATAGCGACCGGCAGCGTTTATATTCATTACATTGAGATTTTTTGTTATACAGAGATATGTCCCCGTCTCAGTACCTCTCGTGTAGCAAAATAGTAGATCGTTGCCCTTCCAGTCACCCAATCAAACGACCAATAATATTCAGCAATTACTTATATTACCTAATTTATAATTGCTCTGTAATATGTATCAGGTAGATTATATATTATAAATAAAAGGTTAAATATACCGGGTGGCCATAATTAAACTGACAGTGCTGACAGTGTTCTGTAGCGAGATCTATTTGCGAGAATGACACCACATTTTGTAGAAAGATTAAACAAGAAGGGGGCCGACAGATTCCGCGACAAAACAAATTAGTTCCAAAAAACACCGCTAGGGGATATTTGGCGCTGTGTTATAGAAAATAGAGTGTTAACAAATGCAAATGAATACAGAATAAAATTACCTTTTATTCTGCACATTTTCTGAATTAGCTCAAGTGCAATATGGCAACACTTTTAAAAAAGCAAAAAGTCTACATAAACACCGGTAAAGTCTCGTGATCTGCAATATCACGTACGCTGAGCAGAAGAAAAAGTTCTTTATTTAAATTTCACGTTACATCCATTGGCAGAATTAAGATATTAATTTCCGTATTGATTTGCATTTGTTAACACTCTATTTTCTATTACACATTGCCAAATATTCCCCTAGCGGTGACTTTTGGAACTAATTTGTTATTTTGCGGATTCTTTCCTTCCCCTGTCTTGTTTAATCTTCCTACGAAATGTGGCGTCATTCCCGCGAATAGATCGCGCTACAGAACACTGTGAGCACTGTCAGTTTAATTATGGCCACCCGGTACAAATCCAGAAAATCGAAATCCATCTCCATATTTTCGAGAATAAAGACGGACTTTTTGGATTCAGTCTTGTGAACTTTTTGATATTGACCCTTTGTATAAAATAAGCAGGAGGTAAAAAAGTATGTTTTCAGATTGGAGAGAAAATAACCCAACAATAACATGACGGGTAGTTAAAGTGATTGATAACGATGGTTCTGGCGACCACCTATAACTGTGTAGTGGACAGTGGGGGAAATAGGTACTTGGTATATACTTAAACCAAGCCCCTACTTTTGAGACTTTCCCGTCTTGGTCAAAATACCAACTACCAATCCCCAAAATGGTTAATCGACGAAATTTTTATAAGACATGTTTATAAACATATGCATCAGTTACTTCAATAATGATTAAGAGAGAAAAAAGCGAAAGTCTTTTAACCTATTAATGCCTTGCTCTCCTTTTTTACGGACAGTCAAAAACTAGTTGATTGAACTTTTATATTTTCTCCTGAAGGTTTCTCATTTTTAGTGAATGCAGGCTGCCTGCCTATAAATAATTTACCGAATTTTCGAGTATTATGTATTATTTATAATTTTGCTGTATGGATAGTCGTTTGGGTGTCATTCTATTACAAAATTGCACTTTGCAGTACTGTATTTAATGGTGGTAAAAGATAATTCGTTTATCATGATATTTTATTGTTTTTGTTTATTTACAAACGGCATCCTATAAGGATTAAAATGACATATAATAAGTAATATAGACAGGTTATAACATTTAAATCGTTGAAATTTCCTATTTGTTTTACTATATTCAGTACATAATAACTTAAATCCAAGATATACGTCAATATATGTATTTTGTTGAAGTGTGTGAAAACAAAAAAACAAAAAAAACATTTGGGTGTGAATAAAAAAGTTTTGTGAAATGGTATTGGCGAAATAGTAGATGAGCAATACATATATAAATTACACAAAACCTAAATAGAACTTGACACTATTAAATACATAAAATTCATAAAATAAAATGTACAGTCCATACCGGGGGTTTGAAAATCATTTCATGTCAAATGACAAGGTATTTTAATGAAAATAAGATGAGAAGCTAGATTCATAAATTTCCGAAAATATTGGCTTTATTACCATTTTCTACTTATACAACTTAAGCAAAACAAATCCCATAATTAATTAGCTAATATTGTAAATGTAAGTGATGTTTGTTTATCGAATTAAGTTAAAAACTCTTAAGAAATCAAAAATTAAAAAATAGTCTATATTATGCAGTAAAATGAAATATATTGTTCACAAAAATTTAACTTTAGTTTATAGAAAAAAATTACTACAATATTATATTTGATAGAAAAATATATTTTCTAACCTATACATTTTCAGTACAATAGGCCTTGGGCCGCAGTGCTGGTGCCCTTGTGGGCCGCCCCACCCTAAATCTAACCTATACATTTCAAAACATATATTGTGGCAAGATTTTTACTTTTTTTTGGTGTTGTAACGGCGTGACTTAACTGTGTGCCTATATCAAAGCTTTGAGAAATGGACTTCACTTATGTGGAGACAAATGTGTTATTTCCCCAGCACCACGATGTCTAGACTTCTGTGTTTCAAAGTAGCGAAACAACAGACCAGACAGCCAGAAGCCCAGACTGACAGCCAGAAAAATGATAGTCGGAACCACAAGGGAATGCCGCGACGTTGGATCTTTCGCCGACACGAAATTCCGGATACTCAAGGGTTTGCGGCCGGTGATTGTCTAGCCCAGACCAATCCAGTTGATTGAGAGTGACATCATCGCCAGATGATCCAATGATGAAATTGTGGGTGAGTCCCCCTCTCTTAGAGGCCCCTCTTCTAAAAAGAGACGAGATGAGATTTTTTAAAGAAGTAGTTAGCTAGCATCCAGATAATTCGGAGGTCGCCTTGACCAGTCTATCTATCGGAGAGTTTCCTTACCGATAATCCCACCTTGGGATCACTTCTATTGAGAGTTAGCTAGGGTCAGCTAATTCAGAAGTGGTCTTAACCAGTCTCTCCATCGGAGAGTTTTTCTTATCGAAAATTCCACCTTGGGATATATCTCTTTCTGATATTGATAACGATACTCTGTACCTTGGGTTTTCTTTTATTCCGATCCTCTTCAGAATTGAACGTGTATTCCTCCAAAAAAATTCTGACTTTTGTTTATATTCGAAGAAACCAATTGCTACTTCAAACACTCTCTAATTGAGTGTATTGTCTACATAATTACTACCGAGAACTTTTACGCGAAGCTACCGAATTGTTATCTTCCGTCGGTTACTAAACCATTAGGCAGAGAACTTATGTGTACGTCTCGACTCAGACTTACGTCTATTGTATCACATACTTGTGAACTGTAACTGTATTTTATGTATATAGAAATGTGTACATAGCTGCAAGAAATAAATAAATCATTTAACCGAGAAACACCTGCTTCTTCATTGCGTCACCTAAAATAGGGACCGGATAATTTACAGTGTATATATTTTATGTCTATTTAATGTATTAATTTATATCCCAAAACTAAATATTTTCTATAAAATTAAACCCTTATTAACTGCAGAAAGTTTTACTCTAAACAGTGCAGAGCTATTTATTTTATAGGGTATCTAAAATAATCTAAAAAGAAAATGTTTCATGTCGGTAGCTACTATGCTGTTTTAAATTAGAATCCTTTTAAGAGGTTCAGGGTAGTAAGAATATTCACAAGCAACATGCCACGCTTTTGTTACTTCAGTTGTTAGTTCTTGCAATAGTCCGATATACACACCATTAGTTTAATGACAATTCAGTTATGATAATAAGATTAACAATGACAATTCAGTTAACGGCAGTAAGAAGATTAACAAGCAAAATGCCACGCTTATTTCACATCATTTTGTCCTTCTAGCTAACATAGATTTCTCGTACGTTAAACATTTTGGGGAAAAATTAAATAATGCAAAAAGTTTGTGTAATCATAATAATTAATTAATACAATCATTAGTAACTCATTTATTTTAATGAGATCACTAATATACTCATGGTTCTGAAATGACTTTTGTTACTTCAGTTGTTAGTTCTTCTTGCAATAGTCCGATATATATTCCATTAGCTTAATGGCAATTCAGTTATAGTAGTAAGAAGATTAACAATGACAATTCAGTTAATGGTAGTAAGAACATTAACAATGACAGTTCAGTTAATGGTTGTAAGAAGATTAACAAGCAACATGCCGCACTTATTTCACATCACTTTGTCCTCCTAGCCAACATGGATTTCTCATACGTTAATCAATTTGGTGAAATATTAAATACAGCGGTAAGTTTGAGTAATCATAATAATTAATTCATACAATCATTAGTAACTTATTTATTTTACTGAGATCACTGATTATACTCATGGTTCTGAAATGGCTTGTGTTACTTCAGTTATTAGTTCTTCTTGCAATAGTCCGATATACACACCATTAGTTTAATGACAATTCAGTTATGGTAATAAAATTAACAATGACAATTCAGTTAATGGTAGTAAGAAGATTAACAAGCAACATGCCACGCTTATTTCATACCATTTTGTCCACCTACCTAACATGGATTTTTCATACGTTAATCCATTTGGTGAAATATTAAATGCAGCAGAAAGTTTGTGTAATCATAATAATTAATTCATACAATCATTAGTAACTCATTTATTTTACTGTGATCATTGATTATACTCATTGTTCTGAAATGGCTTTTGTTACTCCAGTTATTAGTTCTTCTTGCAATAGTCCGATATACACACCATTAGTTTATTTCATTCAGTTATTAATTTAATGCAATTCAGTATGGTAGTAGATTAGCAACATTCGCTTATTTCATACCATTTGTCCACCTACCTAACATGGATTTTTCATACGTTAATCCATTTGGTGAAATATGAAATGCAGCAGAAAGTTTGTGTAATCATAATAATTAATTCATACAATCATTAGTAACTCTTACTGATCAAGTTATACTCATTCTGAAATGGCTTTTGTTACTCAGTTAGTTCTAGCAATAGTCCTACACACCATTATTACTATTATTTAATGCTAGTATGTTTTGTAATTTCATTCGAGTGCGACAAGTAAGATAATAATATTTACCCCTTTCCTGTACTTCAATACCACTTCAATGTCGTCTACTGCTAGTTTCACCGTCATTCATCCACCTTACATAAGTACTAACAATTGTAGAACGCGAACACCCACGAGTCGTGCAGTTTCGGAAATATTTGTTCAGAGCCTTCGAGCCATTATAAACTACCGTCTATCAAAATCGCTTAGATCCGCAGCCTTTCGCAATACACACAAAAGTAAGTGAAAGAATGATTCTTCAGACTCTCCAGCAGCAGTTTAATACCACTTCCACCTGATCACGTGCTTTCCACGTCAACCACGCGAGTTCATTGCGAAATGTAGGGGTAGTCGTAATGTTTTGCTTTTGAGTGTATTCATTTGTGAGTATTTATTTAATTTTTAGTAAGACCTAAAATTAATATGGTCGTTTATCGGTGACTCCCAATAGAGCTATGAGCTACTACCCTCTCCACTTACCCTATCAATGGCATTCAACCTGTTAAAAAAATCTTAAAATATAAACCACTCATCGGATCACTTACCTCATATGATACCAATAAATTAAATTATCTATTATTATTGGTATGCACTTTCCTATTTGTATGCATTCTCCTTAACAATTTACTTCCGTTTAAATCTAATATTTTTATTTATGTCAATGAACCTCCCAATCCATTTCAAAATTAATACTAATATATGTTTTTACATTAAAACCCAGGAAGCCGGAATTTCTTCTTTTTAAGCATTCATAAAAAATCTTGATTTGAAAACAATTTGGGAAAAGGCAGAATTTTCTAAAATTAGTACGCACACTCGAAAACTTAAAAAAAAAGAGCTATTTTACGCTGAAAAGAAGAAATTGGAGAAAAAGCAGAAATCAGCTGTAATGAAACAAAGAAACGGAACTCGACCGAAGAGCGGAAAATTTCCATCCCTGTACATGCTATAAACGTACTTCTTTTTATTGGGTACAAAATTTTAATTTTTAGTTAAAAATTTGGAGAAATCTTAAGTCTGTAGTACCAAAGAGTAGCAGAATGTCTGAAGCAGGAAATTCTTTTATCTTTTTTATGTATTTTACCTGATAAAGTAGATTAGAAGAACAAATATGCAAATGTGGCCAACCCCCCCCTCCGAAACTCTAATATTCAGTGACGTTAGACGAAGAAAATTCTTTAAGGTGTCCGTCAACATTCGGAGAACTTTTTTCTTTAAACGTAGAACTTAGTTCGTGTTTTTACATTTTTAGATTTATTTTTTATATTATCATAGAGATTTGCACATAAAAATTCATTCCTGGAGAGGTTTTAATAAAATTTCTAATAAATGAAGAAAATTTAGTAAAAAAATTGTTTTTTTTTCAAAAGGTCTAATTTTTTAATAAATTAAATTATTTCAATATTTTTGGATGCAACACATTTCTTATACACTGGACTAGTGAATCACCTAAAATCTTTGCTTAATTTACATTTGGTAAAAAATTTTGGTCCTTCAAAATCATACACATTGAATATTTAATGAATTTTCATTACCTTTATATCTAACTATGAGTGTAACATCCTTAAAAATTATCCAAATTTAAAACTTTTATGTCATTTACTAGTACATACTATCAAGAGTATTCATAATAATTTTTAACAAAATATTTCAAAAACATTTTGAGAAATGACATTTCAAGTTTCAACATTTTATAAAAAATAATGTTCTGAGAAAAACGCATTTGAAGTTTATAAAAGCAACTTTAACTATTATTAAATTAAAATACATGTTTAAAATACCCCACACTTTCTTGCTTCAAAACTTTCTAATTGCGAAATTGCTAATTATTAAAAATACCATAAAAATGTTTAAACTAATCTTCATGAAAATTTAAAAAGTTTTGTATAAAAAATGCTCTTTAAAAGGCTTTAAATTCCCAACTTCCGGATTCCGAAGTCGGTACTTCCGTTCATTTTTTTTTTTTTTTTTTTTTTTTTTTTTTTGACAGCTGTCACGGATGTTTAAACAGCTGTAACTTTTCTTTAAAAGGCCGTAAAGACAAAAAAAAAACAGATTTAGAAGCCTAAAAGTTGAAATTTTACAACATAATAATAAAAAAATTATGATTTCTGGCAAAAATGAAGTTATCAACGTAGGCGGATACCTTAATTAGTAGAACTGGCGAAATCAAGTCTAAAAGTGTAAAAACTAAGTAAATTTGTAAAAATGGGCAGTTTTGAAGCAATTTCTGATAAAACACGGTTTTAGGAGTAGCTGGGCGCAGATATTGGAAATCGGCTCAGTTTGGCGCAATTGGCGCCACCGCAACATCCCTGACACAAGCCACTCATCGAAATTCCCCATACTATAGCACTTAACTATATAATCTAATATTATTTCTATAAACTCTCCTTAATAATCTTACTTTCGTATAAATCTAATATTACTGTTTATGTCAATGACCTCCCTATTTGTTTCAAAATCAATCCTGAAGTATATTCTTGCATTAAAATACAGGAAACAGGAATTTCTTCTTTGCCAGTATTCATAAAAAATCTCGAATTTAAAACAACCTGAACTTGAATCTAAATTCTTCTGTTAAACATATTTCAAAAGTAGAAATGAAACACAAAATTAATGACGCGTGACATTTAATCTCAATTTCGTTTTCGGACTTTCAGGTATAAATACAGGCATATTTCAAATGTGTGTTATCAGTGCTTTGTAGCAGTGGATAACAATACAAAATGTTCTCTAAGGTTTGTATTACCCCTTCAGTAATGTCCTTTAATTCATTCACAATAATCCATTATATGAAAACCATTTACTTTGAGCCATTTCCGTTTGTTGCAGAATTAATAGGAAAATGTTATACTTAATAAATGAGAATCTTCATGTAGTATAACATTATTATAGTGCAATATAAAAAAAAATATTTTCCTTTTAATGCAATGTGTTATTAATGAAATTTGTTAATATATAACATTGAGAAGCAATTTTATTTGATGCATTAGCTTAGAGGGAAAAACAGTTTTCTTAAAGTTTTATAAGATTTAAAATTTTATTAGGAAGCTAAATTATGATTTAATTCATTTACGAATTGATGGAAATATTTCCAGCCACTCTTTTACACTGTAACCAAAAACTGAGCGATGCATGTATGAAAAGGTTGTCTTGGTCTACAAAAATACTTGGTCGTGGTAAAAGTACCGCGGAAGCTAAAATTGGAAAACTATGTATTATAACTAATGTAAATAATATATATAATTTTAAAATTACTGTAAGAAGCTCTCCCATATAGAATATTACTTGGAATTGAAATATTTTTTCTACATGGGGCCGAAATAGTTCTCCCATATTATTACTTATAATAATACTTACTTGATTTACTTGCTATAATTTTTGATATGTTGAATGAGAATATTAATTTTTACAATTTTGAATTCACTATAAGAAAAAAATATTAAAAAATATCAATATAATGAATGTTTTTTAATAGTATAATAAATAATAAAAAATTTTAAAATTATATTATATAATATTTAATTAAATAGGTAAAAATAATAACAGTTTCTCTACAATTTTTTAATTTTTCAATAGCGAAATAGTTACATGATAATAAAAATTATTTTAATTTTTTTTTTCTAATTCAATTTATGCTGAAGTATAAAATTTCATATGAATAACTTGATATAATAAAATTTTATATGTTTTCTAGAAATGTGAATAAATTTGAAATTATTTATTTTATTTACCCTAATAGTTAGAATAAAATATATAATATTATGTTATTTTATAGAAATAATTTAGTAATATAAATATTTAATAATATTTACTCTAAAACGAACTAATATAACGTTTTACAATTTTTTAAATTAATAGTAAAAAATTTATCTTAAAAATAAAATTTTTTTTTATATTTCAATTTTGTATAGTACATTAAAATCATATAAAAAATTTATAATTATTTTTTCATTTTTAATACGCCTTTAATTAGCTATTTTATGGTCCCTAATAATTGTATAATATAACAATTTTTCTACAATACATAAATACAAAAGAAAAAAAAAATAATATTAGTGTATTTTTAACAAAAAAAGCAATGAAATAAAATGATGAAAAACATTCTTAATTTTAAAAAAATTACAAACTATAGAATACTATTTTTCAAATTATATAAAATTAAAAACATAATATAATATTTTGAAAAATATTTTATATATTTGCTATTTATTCTAATTTATTGAACTATAAATATTTATATATTATTTATACTAGATAATTCTGATACAGACAATACAGGATTACTTATGAAACAATTCGTACATGAAACCATACCCATGCTCCTCAACCCTACAAGTTCGGGTACGACATCAAGGACAAGCACGGAGAACAGTACAGGCAGGAGGAAGGCAACGGTGGCCACGCCGTGAAGGGAAGCTACGGATTCACTGATGCCCGAGGTGTCAAGAGGCAGGTCGATTACGTGGCCGATCACGGTGGCTTCAGGGCTCAAGTCAAGACCAACGAGCCAGGAACAGCCAACCAGAACCCAGCTGCTGTACTCATGGTCTCTGATGCCCCTTACGCTGGTGGTGTAGGACTCGGATACGGTGGATATGGAAATATCGGTTATGGAGGATATGGCAATGCTGGTTACGGATACGGTGGTTATGGCAATGCAGGATACGGATACGGAGGATATGGCAATGCTGGCTATGGATACGGAGGATATGGCAATGCTGGCTATGGATACGGAGGACTTGGACTTGGTATCCTTGGGGGCTTAGGATATGCTCGATACGGATACTAAATAGTTGTAATAACTGTAGTTGTAAATAACTAATTATTTTAAATAAACGTTTTAAAATACTTTCGATTTCTCTTTACTTATAGAACTATTTCTCTGAACAAAGGTTTTTACGAAATAACAGTACGAGAGCTTGTTTCTTCATGCATATTTGTGCGCTATATGTAAACAACAAAATATTCTACATTGCTTCATTAAAAAAAACCCGACTGAATCGGTACCTTGAAACTGTTCTACAGTTTTTGTTAACGGTCTACTTAGATTATCTTAGTATAAGTCATATTCATATACATACATACATATATATATATATATATATATATATATATATATATATATATATGTGTGTGTGTGTGTGTGTGTGTGTGTGTGTATATATATATATATATATATATATATATATATATATATATATATATATATATATATATATATTTATATATATATATATATATATATATATATATATATATGTATATGTATTCAATCGAATTAACCTAACGTAATTAAAACATAATCAATACTCTATGCAGCAGTTCAAAACATTTAAAAGCATTAAATACTATTAAAAATAGAAAAAGACCGAAAAATAGAATCACTAAGAAGATGGTATAAAAACAACCAGAGAAATGATGCTTCGAAGTGACTGGGAGTGGGAGTTGCTACTTTTCACTATTTTTTTACCTTGTAACAAATCTCCCAGGCGTCGGAAACATCATACGACCTCTAGTAATGGATACAAAATAGAAAACAAATGTTAAAAAATGTAAAAAAGTAAAAAATGTATAAAAAGCGGAGAGAGGATGTCGTAAGGAAACTCAAAGCTAAACCGGAGCAATAAATGACACAACGTACAAAACCTGAAGTATATTCGAAACGTGTCCGCACTCAGTTAAATAACACTTAGATAATATTTAATATTATATAATTAACAATTTTTTAAACTTTACCTAGTGAACTGCATATTAACTAATTATCTTAACTGTAAATAAGCATTTATAAACAAAAAGGGTTAATTATTTTTTCCAACTTTATGTAATATTTCAGCATGCTCTTACTATGTATGGTGGTTTTAATCGGGGTTTTCAGTACTCTGTCATGCATTTAAAACGCCACAGAACATCCAAATGCAGATCTTTGCATAATGTCTAAAAGATCTGGTTGGTCGGTTGGTTGGAACCACTACAGTCTAATTTGTTGTTACACGATGGCTAACTAAAGGATCAAATCATCCTGCATAATAGCTAAGCCCTTTTATAACACCAGTCTATGTAAAATGTTATATAAATTTCTTGAATAGGAGCGATCAATTTCACCAAAAACTTCGGTAAGTTGCCAAATCTATGCTGGAATTTGGATGCCAAACACTCCACCAATAAGTTTTAAGAAAACAATTCGTTACAAAAAAATAAATTATAATCGCGAGAAAGAAATTACAAAAAAATTATATCACTGTTTAAAAAGTATAATAAAATGCCTCAATAAGAAGAAAACGTTTAATAGGGACTTTTAATCAAATATTTGAGATTTTAAGTCGTCCGCAACAATACTCTCACCAATTGTAAAGGATATTTTGATTGCAAGAACTTAGCAGAATGTTTAGAAATGAAAAATTAAATACATCAGGGTTTAGTTTAGAGTACTACAGTCTGCTGTCTTTCACAGGAAAACTAATGAGCTTGAGACCTATTGTTTAATACCACTTCCGAACGGATACGGACATCCATGGTTTCAGCGGAATTCAAACCAACGAAATCGTTCCGAAGAACAGCGCTCTACCTTTCGGCCATCGTTCGAAAAATACACCATGAAATTGCATAACACAATATAAGTTATGGAAGTAATATAACGAGACTTATTTGAAAATGTCCTAATTTAATAAATACAACCAAATTTTAATTATTTAATATTTATTTCATAAAGAGCAGCACGTTATCTACAGATACTAAAGACCTGAAACGTAATGTCCACCCCGAATAGAATATTTTTTTTGATGAAATTTGATCTTGACTGTATGCTAAGATATTAATGGGGTACAGCTAAGAATGAGAAAAAAAATCTCATTTGGACATTGCAGATTTTAATTCTGTTTTAAAGTGTTGTGTTGATATTTTAAATAGATGGCACTGTATGAATTAAAAGAAGCGAAAAGTCTGTATAGATATTTGAGAGGGTACGACGTATCTGCCGAAAAAGGCAGTTCATAAGTTGAATAAAATTTTGTTTATTTTTTTCTCTTTTAAGAACACATGTAGAAATATTTTGTACTCTTCCGCCCTAGACATGACAGACACCATATGAATTTCTTGTAAGTTAATTTTCTTATATTTCGTACGTAATTTGCATTCTACATCATCAGAATTATCCTTTGGAATTCTATTCACGATTTAAAATAGGTTTCGTTTTTGAATTAATCATGTTGGCTTGTTAGAGCTTAAATATAGTCATCTAGTGTAAACTCGCGGTGTTAATACTATCCAAATAGCAAAACTATAAATAATAGATATAACTCGAAAATTTGGTAAATAATTTATAGGCTTGCAACCTGCATTCAGTAAATGTGAAAAACATTCTGGTGAAAATATAAAAATTCAACAAACTATTTTTTAACTTTCTGTGAAAAAGGTACGCAAGGCATTAATAGGTTAAAATACATATTTCTATTTTTTTCTTTTTTAATCATTCTTGGAGTCACTAATGCATGTGCTTAAACATGTTTCGTGTATCAACCTTTTTGTTGATGAGTAGTTGATAATTTGACCAATACGGGAAAGTCTCAAAAGTAGGGGCTTGGTTTAAATATATACCAAGTACCAATTTCCCCCACTATTCACTACTCAGTTATAGGTGGTCGCCAGAACCATCGTTATCAATCACGTGAACTATACATCCTGTTATTGTTGGGTTATTTTCTCTCCAATCGGAAAACACACTTTTTTACCTCCTGCTTATCTTATACAAAGGGTCAATCTCAAAAAAGTTCACAAGACTGAATCCAAAAAGTCCGTTTTTATTCTCGAAAATATGGAGATGGATTTCCATTTTCTGGATTTGTACCGGGTGGCCATAACTAAACTGACAGTGCTCACAGTGTTCTGTAGCGCGATCTATTTGCGGAAATGACGCCCCATTTTGTAGGAAGATTAAACAAGACGGGGGACGAAGGATTCCGCGAAAAAACAAATTAGTTCCAAAAGTCACCGCTAGGGGAATATTTGGCTCTGTGTAATAGAAAATAGTGTTAACAAATGCAAATCAATACGGAAATTAATTTCTTAACTGTGCCAATGGATGTAACGTGAAATTTGAATAAAGAACTTCTTCTTCTGTTCAGCGTACGTGATATTGCAGATCACGAGACTTTATCGGTGTTTATGTAGATTTTACGCTTTTTTAAAAGTGTTGCCATATTGCACTTGAACTAAATCAGAAAATGTGCATAATAAAAGGTAATTTTATTCCGTATTTATTTGCATTTGTTAACACTCTATTTTCTATAACACAGCACCAAATATTCCCCTAGTGGTACCTTTTGGAACTAATTTGTTTTTTCGCTGAATATCTTCCTACAAAATGTGGCGTCATTCTCGCAAATAGATCGCACTACAGAACACTGTGAGCACTGTCAGTTTAATTATGGCCACCCGGTATATTCAACGTTTTATTTCTAATATATAATCTACCTGATACATATTACAGAGCAATTACGAATTAGTTAGTACAATATAAGTAATTACTGATTATCATTGGTCGTTTGGGTTGGTGACTGGAAGGGCAACGATCTACTGTTTTGCTACACGGGAGGTAATGAGACGGGGGCATATCTCTATATAACAAAAAATCTCAACGTAGTGAAAATAAACGCTGCCGGTCGCTATCTAATAGGAGTCCTTGAGCTTTTCTTCTTTTGAAACTACAGCCTCTGGTGGACCAAAGACTTTCAAAGAACATGGCCAAATGGTACAGAGCTGCTCTTCGGTACCGGAGTTTCCTGGATCTAATCTCGCTATTGCCATAGATGTTCGTAGACTTTCGGAATCGGCTTTAAGCAGTAGATTCCAGTATTATTAGACTCACGAACTGCGGTACCGAATATCAGCGCTCTAACAATTTAGCCAATGTGTAGCTAAAACATAGCAGAGATAAAATTTATATACAGATCGTACTAAATTTTTAAATTTGCAAAAACATGGAAGACAATTTTTAAAATTTTCTAAATCATGTAGAAGATTAGGAGAAAATAAAGGTACATACATCAGAAAAGCAATAAAAATGAAAAAAAAATCCTAAACTATGGGTATTCAAATATTTAAAATTGTATAAAAAAATATGATGCACAATTGCTGCAGGTAACACTACTGGTCGGCATATGCGAGAAAGGTCACATACTTGCCGATGCTAAATATTAAGAATCAAAATCTGGCGGCATACTAAACTTCAATAAAACATGGTGGGACACCCGAACTACATTTTCATCTGTGTATTTTATACAAATTAAAGAATATATTATAGCCACAAAAAATTTCGGATTAGAACGATATACCTGTATTCACACCATTAGTTTATTTCTATTATTTAATGCTAGTATGTATGGTAATTTCATTCTTGTTGAATGCATTGAACAGTCAAATAATAATATTTATTCTATTTTTACCTCAAAAACTAATTTTTGCGTTTGTGATATCTATGTAATATTTAGTAAGACTTAAAATTAATATAGCCGTTTATCGGTGACGCCCAATTGAGCTATGAGCAACTACCATCTTCACTTACCCTATCCATAGCATTCGACGTGTTAAAGAAATCTTGAAATACAAGACACTTATTGAAACATTTCCCTCATATAATACCAGTAAACTAAATTATCTAAAACTATTTGTATGCATTCTCCTTAACAATTTACCTCCGTTTAAATATAATGTTAGTATTTAGGTCAATGACCTCCCAGTTCATTTCAAATTTAATACTAATATTTGTTTTTACATTAAAATCAAGGAAACAGAAATTTCTTCTTTTTAAAAATTTATAAAAAATCTTGATTTGAAAACAATTTGGGAAAAGACAGACTTTTCTAAAATTAGTACACACGCTCAAAAACTTACGAAACATAATAGCGCTATTTTTCACTAAAAAATGGAAATTAGCGAAAAAGCAGAAATCAGATGTAATAAAACAAAGAAGCAGAACTCGACCGAAGAGCGGAAAATTTCCATCCCTATACATTCTATAAAGGTATTTCTTTTTATTGGATACAGAATTTTAATTTTTAGTCGAACATTTTGGAGAAATTTTGAGTCTGTAGTACTAAAGAGTAGTAGAAATGAAGCAGGAAATTCTTTTCTCCTTTTTATGTTCTTTACCTAACAAAGTAGGTAAGAAGAACAAATATGGCCAATCTCCCCTACCCTTCCGAAACACTAGTATTCAGTGACGTTCAAAAGTTTGATTTGGTTTGGAGTGCTACGGTGTACATTTTGCAACACGAGGGCCAATGAGACCGGGACCTACAGCTTAAAGCTACGAAAATCCATGCCACTGTGGGATTCGAACCCACGAACTCCGGTACCGAAGGCCAGCACCCTAACCAATCGGCCATCGTTCGGCGTGACGCTCGACGGAGAAATTTCTTTAAATAGTAAAACTGATAAAATCAAGTATGAAAGTGTAAAAACTGTGAAATTACCAAAAAATGGACAATTTCTGATAAAACGCAGATTTAGTAGTAGCTGGGCGCATATATCGGAAATCGGCTCAGTTTGGCGCAATTGGCGCCACCGCAACATCCCTGACACAAGCCACTCATAGAAACATTTTCCTCATACTGTAGCAGTTAACTACATAATTTAATATAATTTCTATCAACTCTCCTTAATAATTTTGCTTTTGTTTAAACCTAATATTACTGTCTGTGTCAATGACCTCCCTATTCTTTTCAAAATCAGTGCTGAAATATATTATTACCTTAAAATGCAGGAAACAGGAATTCTTTCTTTTTTAGCAGTCATGAAAGATCTCGATTTGAAAACAACCTGAACTTGAATCTAAATTCTTCTGTTAAAGATATTACATTTGTAGAAATGAAACACAAAATTAATGACGCGTGACATTTAATCTCAATTTCACTTTCGGACATTTGGTATAAATAGAGGCACATTTCATATGGTGTTATCAGTGCTTTGTAGCAGTGGATAACAATACAAAATGTTCTCTAAGGTTTGTATTAACCATTCAGTAATATCCTTTAATGCATTCACAATAATCCATTACTCAAAAACCATTTGCTTTGAACCATTCCGTTTGTTGCAAAAATAAGAGGAAAATGTTATACTTTGATAATTACACTCAGCATGTAGAATACCATAATTTTAGTATAATTTAGAAATTTAATTTCATTTTATTGCAATGTGTTATAACTGAAATCTGTTAATATATAACATTGTGAAGTAATTTCATTTAATGTAGAAGCGGGAAAAACAGTTCTCTTAAAGTTTTATTTAAAGTTAAAATTTTATAACGAAGCTAATTATGATTTACGAATGTCTAAAGAATAAATATGATTATTTTTATTTCACAATTTTTAATTCTGCTTATAAGTATACATAAAATATGATGAATGTTTGAAATAAATGTTTTTTATAGAAATGAGTTAATAAGTAACATAAAATATTATTTTATAATATTTACTCTAATAGAAATAAAAAATAATATAACATGGTTTATACAATTTTTTTAATTTAAATAGTAAATTAAGTCATTTACAGGTATGTATGAAATATAAATTAAAATATTTTTCATATTTCAATATATTCTACATGGAAGTATAGGTAAAATTTCACTTGAAAAATAATTTTATATAATGTTGTATGTTTTTTGTAGAAATGTGTTAATACGCAACATTTGAAACTTTATTTTATTTAATCTAATAGTTTAATAATATAACATAGTTTCTACATTTTTTAAAATTTAACTAGTGGTATATCAGGTTTTAAATATAGCTTTTCATACTACACGTTTTGACGTATTTTTAATTAATTAAAAACTGTCTCTTTATAAATTTGACCTCAAATTATAATCTTTATAGTACATTAAAAAACGTATTTTCCTATAGTTATATTTCTTTTTTTACAGGTCCTTGCAATTGCAGCTTTTATGGTCCTGGCAGAAGCCAGTTTGGTAAGAAATTTTTCATAATACATAATGCTTGTCATACATGAAAAAATATAAGAAGAAAAGAAGTTATTTATCAGTGTTAAAAGCAATGAACAGAATGATGAAAAACATTCTTAATTTTAAAAGACTTGAAAACTACTATAAATAGAATTTATTCTTTTTTAAAGGAAAATCGTGAAATATTGTCAAATACTTTAAAAACAAAAATTTCTGTTAATTCTGATTGCTCTACAGTTATTGTATTTAGCTATTTATCTTTAGGATTTAACTTATGGAAATCTATTTGATATTCTTAGGTACATGAACCAATCCACCATCATGCTCCTCAACCCTACAAGTTTGGCTACGACATCAAGGACAAGCACGGCGAGCAGTACAGGCAGGAGGAAGGCAATGGTGGCCACGCCGTGAAGGGAAGCTACGGATTCACCGATGCCCGAGGTGTCAAGAGGCAGGTCGAATACGTCGCCGATCACGGTGGATTCAGGGCTCAGGTCAAGACCAACGAGCCAGGAACAGCCAACCAGAACCCAGCTGCAGTACACATGGTCTCTAATGCTCCTTACGCTGGTGGTGTAGGACTCGGATACGGTGGTTATGGAAACATCGGTTATGGAGGCTATGGCAATGCTGGTTACGGATACGGTGGATATGGCAATGCAGGATACGGGATACGGAGGCTATGGCAATGCTGGCTATGGATACGGAGGACTTGGACTTGGTATCCTTGGAGGCTTAGGATATGCCCGATACGGATACTAAATAGTTCTGTAAATAGCTAATTATTTTAAATAAATATTTTAAATTTATTTCGATTTCTTTTTAATTACTGAACTTATTCTCTGAACATATGCTCTTACGAAATGCTACTATGAGAGATATGTTTCTTCATATGTAGTTGTGTGTTATATTTAAAAAGCAAAATATTCTACATTGCCTTATTTACCAAAAAAAAAACTGACTGAATCTGTACTTTAAAACAGTTCTACAATTTATGTTGCAAATCAATGTATAAAATCTTAGTTATATATATATACATAAGAAATATCCTAACGTAAATAATTAAAAAAATAAGTATATAATTTCAAATCTATCAATGAGCTATACTGCAATTGAAAACATTTAAAATTATAAAAATTACAAAATACTATTAAAAATAGTTGGAAACCGAAAAAATAGAATCACTAAGAAGAGGGATTAAAAACAACCAGATAAATGATGTTCAGAAGAGACTGGAAGAAATTAAGAACTCTCCCACACACCGGCTAAAACCGGTTTTTACGCTGCAACAACTCTCCCAGTCATCGGAAACATCATACAACCTCTAATACTGTATACAAAGTAGAAAATGAATGTCAAAAAACGTAAAAAGTTGAAAATATATAAAAAAGATGATAAACTCATAAGAGAACTCAAAGCTAAACCGAAACAATGATTGACACTAGTACAAAACCCAAAATGTAGTCGAAACGTGCCCACACTTAGTTAAATAACGCTTAGAAATTGAGATGAAATCTATTACGGCTTTCGGTTACAGTTAAATTGAAAAAATTATTTAAATTATATAAGAAAATCCTTGTTGGGAACCCACTATTATGAGTCTGTTTTATAAATTGTACTATACGTTTATCCATTACACCAACGTCACTATTTAATTTATTGCATCTAATTAAAAAGTTAAATATTAAGTTATGTTTAATGTTACAATGTAAACATGTATTCCAAGAAATGACTCGGTTAATTTTAAACTAATAGCTATCGCGTTTAATTAATAATTTATATTGAACTTTATCATTAATAATATTTAAGCTTACATCTAAAAAATTTAAACTTCCATCATCATTTTTATTCGTTTCAACTAGTTCCAAGCAATCAGGATAAAAATCAATTGACAACTTCTCATCACTGAAAAAACCGATTAAAATATCAACATAACTAAAAAAAATACTTCATTTAATAATGGGTTGTCCATTTCAAAAGTATTGAAATATAATTCTGCTAAAATTGATGAGCAACCATCACCCGTTGGAATACCGTGTATTTGTCTAAAAAAAACTCCGTACCATTATACAAATAAGTTTCATTTAACACCAAATTTAAGATTATTATTTGGCAAAAGTAATAAACTCTAAAAATCATATCTTTCAAACATACTTCAAGTAAAATCGAATAAATCCTGGATGTTAATTGAATTTAAAACCACCGTAAAATTAAAAATGCAAAAATTAAATAAGTTATTATAATGTTTTAGCTTGTTAACAACTTCAAAACTATTTATTTTAATGTAACAGCCACCTTGTTCATTTTTTTAAACGCATGATTCGAAATACTAAAGAGTCTTTCATTACTTTGCTTAACACTTTACCCACCGGTAGCGGTTCGAACATACTATGCCCTGCTTGAAAGTTAGCATGCGTTTCAAATGAGTTAGAAGATTAACATGCCAAATGCCACATTCATTTGACATGGCTTGCCTATCTAGCCAACATAAATTTCTCATTATGCGTTGAATATTAAGGTGAAGTATTCAGTTCAATAATCAGTTTGGGTAACCATTATAATTAAAGTGCGCAATCATTCTCACTGCACTTATTTTACTGAGGTCACCAGCTCTCCCCCACGAGACTGATATGATCTGAATTGGTACTTTAATTGTTCATTTTTGCTACAAGAATACTTAATTTTCACCATCATTTAGATTTGTAAGAAATAATTTTTTTTTTTACTTTGCACCGAGTGCTTCGATCAATCGGGTAATAATATTTATTGTACTTTTACTCGATACATTAATTTTGGCATTTGTTATCTTGTATTTAATTTTTTGTGATACTTAAATTAATATGGAAGATCATGGGTGATCTCCAGTGGCACTACGAAGTTGTGCAATCATTAAGAATAATTGGTGGCATCATATGTGAAGAATTCATTTCACTGAGATCGCTATGAGGCTGAAATGCAGTCATTTGATACTTTATTTATTCATTACTGTTGCATTATTTCGTTATCCTCAACATTTTCTTATTTGTAATTTTTGAAATTAATATATTTTACTTTTATTTTTGGCGAGTGCGTTGAGCTTTTATCTCATGTATTAATTTTGTTAATGAACTTTAATTTAATATAGGCCATCAGTGAACTCTTGCGGTGCTACGTTCGCTGTGTAAACTGAATAACTAGTAAAATAATATGTAATACATTTATTTTACGGAGTTCCTTGGTAATCCTCATGGAACTGAAATACTCTTATTTGATAATTGACTTGTTTATGATTTATGTAATAGCCCATTATCTCCACCGTTATTTTATTTGTATTTTTTAAATTAGTATTTAATATACTTTCATTTTTTGATGAGTAGGTTAAAGAACGAACTAATATTTATTGTTTTTTACCTGATATATTAATTTGTTTGTTTATTACTACCTATTTACTTTTTAACATTAGATTGCCCAAGGCAGTCATTTTGACTGTTTTTTAATTTCAATTAGAAAAACAATTATGAAATATAATGACACAATTTCTTAGAATTTGGTGACTTTTTCTATAACATATAAATGGGTTTATGAATAATTGTAGTTACTTCCGCCCTCCTTTATTATATAATATTAAAAATTAATTTTAAACAAATTTCTTTACATATTTGTTATTTTTTTTCACAATGCAGTCATTTTGATTGATTTTGGGCAATCTAGTGTTAATGAGCTCTAAAATTAATAAGGTCCTTCGGGGATCTCCCGACAACAAGGCACTGCGTATGATAGATACACGTTTTTTGAGCAATCACTTATAAGACATTTATTATAGGCAGGTGATTGGTGTTCTATTTTCTAAAAAAATAGTCTGTGGGAGAGCTTTTTTTAACTTTAAAAATAGTTGTCTTAGACTAAGTCCTCAACAACAACTACTCCATTTTGTTTTTCATTCCATCATTTTCCATGTTGCCAACTGCGGAAAACCAAAAACCTCTGAGCTCGAGACAATCGGTGTATCCCATAATGCTGAAATGCTCTTAATATCTCGTCAACAAATAGAGTATTATTATTTATTGCCATTTTACCTAATGTATTATTACATTGCGATCGTTATTTAAATTTTATTGAGCCCTAAATTAATATGGCGAGTCATTGGAGACCCCTTGATGTTGCGAATGCTGTATAATCATGAATTTGTGCAAACATTCGTAATGAATTTATTTTAGTAGATTCGCTGTTGATTCTCCATGTCACAGAAATTATCTCAATCGGTAATTAGCATTTTCAATCTTGTCGCAATAGTCTGTTGTCTAATTTCATTTTATATGTATTATTTAATACTGTAGAAAAATTCAGTAATAATTTTTTTTCTTTTACACGATATATTAATTTGTTCATTTGAAATTGATAGTATTGAATATGACAATATATAAGTATCGATATTTAGAATATTTTGTTCATCGAAAGTTTGAGATCTGAACATATTAACATAATAAAAACTGTAGATTTCTTTCTGTGGATTAAAACTATCTTCTTTCAACATAAAACATTGCAGATAATAAACTTTTTTAATTTAATTTATAATGCCAGTTAGTTTTTAATTAGTCTTAAATTTGTTTCTTAAATCATTATATTGAACGAATTATTGTATAGTAAATGATTGATAATTTTATTGTAACCCTTCCACTTAAAGAGAAGAGGGAAATATTCGCCAAATCAGTTTCTTGCTTATGCACGAATAAATAAATTCAGAACCATAACTGAAAATATTAAATTCAAAAATTAGGCTAACGTTTAGGTTTGTTAGTATGTTGAAAATATAGCATGAGCCCTTTATTTTTTTTTGGGGGGGGGCGGTAACGTGGGCTTAAAGAGGATGGAATCAACTGGTTAAAGCTGATTTCGAAGGTTTACGATCAACAGAACCCCTTAACGAATCGAATTTACTGCCCTACCTATACAGACAGCGTTGATTCAATCCTTTGAGTAATACTTTAAATTTCGGTACTGTTTTTTCTTTAAAATTACATTTGCTACAATAACAGTACCACTTACCACTGGCGGCCGAAAAATCTCACAAAAAGTGTCAAATAGTTATAAAATTCTCAGACATGATTCACGTTAGATTACCAACCTTTAAGAAATGTTTTCTTTCGGTTCTTATAACATTCAAAATCTTCTAGCTCTGGTTACTAATGTCACGCAGCTAAATCATAAAGATTCCATGTGAACAAACTACAACTAATTGTAAAATTTTCCATTTATGCAGTTAATATAGTGTCATTAAAACACCCCTAATGATCTCGTCTACTAATGGACAAACGCCCATTATTATAATTAGTTTAGCACTATATGATAACTATTTAAAACCCAAACAATAACTTATAATTGTTCTAACTCATATGTGTGTATATACATCAAGCGGAAAAGGGAGGTTAGAGCAAAAACCAGTGAATTATTAATGGTAATATTGTTATAAATCTAATACCGTTTTCTAATTGTTAAACAGAGCTAATATATCACTGCTGTATGATGAAAGGTATATTCGGCAAGTAGGACATTCCTATTAATTCAAGTTAAGATAATACCATTGCAACAACAAAACCAGAATTTCCCTCAATATATATATATACCATCTGCTTATGTTTAATTATAATACATTTACTTTATGTCTGAGACCGGTATAGTAAGAGAATCGACTTTTTTTTAACTACATTAAAGTTAATGATATTGAATTATAGGAAATTCTAGACTACTACGATCATTAACTACAGCAGTGTATTTGAATCCACGAACTGTTTGAATAGAAGTGCAACATCCTAACCATTCGACGCATTTATCACTAGGTGTAATGATTCATTAAAACTAAAGTATTCGTCTACAATCTGTAATTTATATAGTTTAAAATTTTTACTAGTATGTGTATTAAGTGAAGTGTTTTACTTTATTTATAGATATGTACTAAAGAGAGACTCATTTCTATCCACCAATCAGCTTGACAGTTGTTGTGGCTTAACAAAATTTTAAAATATTAGAAATTTAATTTTTTAAACGTAAAAATTTTTTTGATTGTTATCCTGGAAGTACTTACCGATGTATCATATCTCCACAACATCTAGAATTTCGACGTTCGATTTTTCAGAGGATTGTGGTAATGTTTATTTACTAATTATTAGCTCTATTTTTCTGTACATAATTTTTAACGTTATTTTATAACGTTTTGCATATTCATCAACCGAGGTAATAAAATCCTAGCCAAAAACTACTGAATTTATATATATATGACTAAATACATACGACTAAATATATACATATGACTAAAACCATGGTTAGGACAGGATGTTGGGTTAGCTGAAGAATTGGGTCCCCCTCTCCAACTTGGCGATAATGGTTTGAGTATGGTCGCCTAACATTTTCTCCTGATCTCACCCTGTACAAACAATCTGTATCTATATTATAATTTATATGTTATTTGCATCCAACTCTCCTTGTGTCACTCTTTTCTTATATATTAAAAGTGCGAAATACTTAAAAATTTAGATATAGCAAAACATTAATGATTCATTATGGCTATTTTTTAATAATTTGGAGTTGTTTCGTTTATAAACTGTTAAGGAATTAATCGCCCATATATACAAATGTCCTGTTTCAAAATCGTTTTCTTTAATTAAGAGTATATAATTCTATTACGATTTCGCAATGTGCATTAATTAAAGTCACCAGAAAAAGCAAGAAATACAATGTTTGGATGGATTACCTTTTTGTTTTTGTACATATCGCCAATATTTTCTCTCAATTTGCCAAGGGAAACCCAATTCTTCAGTAGTCCCCGGTATGTTATATTAAGAGAGAAAGTTAGATTAGACCTGTTGTAACATATGATACGACTAATATTAGGATTTTCCTATATCCAAAAGCCATTTTTTGACTTCGATACATTGCATACCTTGGCCAGGTTTTGTCCATTTTACTAGTGGCATGTTAGTAATTTTAATTTATTGGTTTCTCAATTACGTTTAAAAGCCCCCCCCCCAGTTCGAAAGACTAATTCCAATATACACCTGTGAAAAATTGATTTGGAAGTTGTGAAATCATTGTAAATTAATTGTGAGAGTTGGAAACTTACAAATTGTTGTGTGTAAATAAAGACACAAAAGAATACATAATTTTGCTACAAAAAATCAAAAGAAAATAAAAAGCAGTCAGGATGACAATACAGAAAATTGATTCCATGCCTAATTCCTTCTACATTATTTTTAAATCTTCGGCCCATATCGGAATTAAAAAACATTCACGCCTTTAAAATTCAAGAAAGACGTTTAAAAATATTTTCTGACAACAATTTTACGGAACTTTCCTTCTGTTGAATAAATGATAGTTTTGAAGTTTGATCTAAGCATTCGGTTTCAGCTCGTCGAGCATTGATCTTACATTTCATATTTTAGATAAAGTTGTAGTGATAATTTTATACGATAACACAATTAAGTTGCTTTCTATTTTGATTCCTTTCAAGAATGATGTGACACAGTTATATTCTGGGATTTTCAAAGTTCAGATAAGTAGCTTTCCACATTTCTCAGCAAAGTTTCATGTAATTCTAATTATATGGTACTGTTTGTCCGTGGTTATTGTAATGTCCATAGTAAAGAGATTGTCATCTTTCCACGGAACATTCAGCTCCGTTACAGGCGTGTTTTGTCATTTGTCAAAATAAAAAAATAGAGGCAAAGAACTGTTTAGCCGCTACGTTCGAGCTGTATTATCAATGACAGGAGATCGATGGCTGAAAGGACTAAGAGAAGATACAAAGTAGTTTTTTTAGGGATTTTCTAGGGAAAAGGATAACCAATCGCTTTACTTTCGAATATAGCAAAAACAACAAAACCAATAAAGTGTAGAGCGATGGTAGTATTTAACTGTAAAAAAAAGCTACTTTTGTACTATTATATATCCCTGTTGTTCTGTTCATGCCAATAGGACCCGAAATAAAACTTTTATGTCCAAAACAAAATATAGTACAGGAATATTTTCCCTTGCTTGATATCGTTGGTAAATAATATAAATATGTACTTCTAGGGAGATTTATGTTTACTTAATATTTCTCAATTTATACATAATGTATCGATCGGGACAATATGATCCAAAGTAAAAAAATCTTATATTTTTTCCACACATGTTCAGTTTTGTTTGGAATAATTCAAAAGAAAAGAATAATAGTAGTTTCTCTAATTTATGCATTTCTGAAACATGTTTCATTGACGTATGTGTTCAGTGATATGACAAAAGACCGCGTGCAAGGTCAAAAAGTTGATTATGCCCTTTGGTTTACGCATCAAAGAGAGGAGATAGATAATCAACGTCTTCAATAGGTTACTCGAAGTTTTGATAGATAAGGGTTGGAAACCTGCCTGCCTCAAACGGTGGAAAAATTCATAGCAATATGATTATTAGTAACAAAAATGCCAAAGCGGGGGGAAAATATTGAAAATCATTTCTAAATCTTAACTAATCTGGATCTAATTCCGAATTACTAATAACACAATTACTAGAAAAATTCATAAATTCAAGGTGTTGAAAGAGAGACACAAAACTTAAAAGCAGCGGAACTATCAAACTAATGATTACATTACCATGATTAATAGCGTTTAATTGCACGTATGAAACCCAAAACAAATTATGCAAATAGGAGATAAAAAGACTCCGCAATTAAACTTTTTGATGAAAATTAATCTGCTGACTTATTTCAGTAAAAAAGGTAAGGCACCAAAGGTTTACAATTTGAATTTTATGACTGGTGGACAGACAGTTTTCGAAAACTTTGGTTAAATTAATACTGAAAGATAAACGGTAATCCAAGGCAACAGCTCTCATATGATTAAGTTCAGTGTTAAGTCACTTGAAAGAATAAAAATTATTCAAAGTTCAACGAACAAAAAATATTAAAATAAATATAATTAACCCAGTTAAAAAAGAGACTGAAGACTGTTTCAAGAGCCGTCTATTAGGATATTCTGTTTAAAATTTCTGAATTTGAACGGCGAGCAATTATCTGTCCCCCTCAGTTTCTAATTTTAGAAAAGATCTTAGTTTCTTGTCCTTCAGGCTCCTTTCAAAGATTCAACCACCAACAAGTAAATCTTATTTTCTTTTCCATATTCTTAGTTTTAGTTTTTTGTTTCGAGTAAATAGAAACTATTGTGATCATTTCTATTTTCTCGTTAAGCAACTCTGAACTCAATCCTGTGAAGAACTACCATGATTAAAGTTCAGATTTTAAAGCTGATCTAAGTAAAGCAAAGATAGGACACAGATGTCCGGTAAACAAGAATTAAAAAAAAAAACAGAAAATTCTAGATTAGGAGAATGAGATGAAATGTTGTGAGGAAAAAACTCTTCAAATAGTTTTGGAAAAGACAGAAGCAACCAGAAAAATCTCAAAAATATAGGAAAAAATCAAAGAAGTAATGCGATTGAACTATTCATTTTCAAAAGCAAACTGATTGAAGCATCGATATTTCTTGATGATTGACATAAGTCACTGTGGATCAACAAGGTTAAAACAATCCTCCATATAACTATGATCAATGAGTCCTCCATATAACTATTATAGAAAAACCAGTTTCAAAATAATGCATATTAATATCACGCACTAGAGGACTCAGAGGATTACCTATAGCAATATATTTAGTATTCGATGGAAACGAACATTATAGACATGAGATATCTCGTTCAGACAAACTCTTCAATTTCAACTGCGAACATTTTCCGAAGGCTCTTGGCAAACCAATCTAATCCACTCTTAATGCTCACTCTTAATACTCTAAATCATTATTGAATAAAGACTTTAAGTCAAAAGAAAATATCGTATACCTACCTGTGCTGTTCGAACTTACGAAGTGTTTTAATGAAATCAAATAATGTAGTAAAAAAATTACACAAAATAAGAGAGAAAGTAGAATTCAGGTGCTTCACGAGATTTTAAGAAGTAGTTTTCCAATTCCAAACAATAGATCTAAGATTAATGTTCTAGGAAAAGCGTAAGACTGGACACAGTTATAGACAAAAGTTGTCAAATACCAATCAATGTGACAGATAAATGAAAGCGGGATGGCAGATTTTTTTTCCACTTAAGTTCATTAAAGTTGCAGTCAGTACGAATTCAACCTCAATAAGGTGTCTTATCAATAAATTTTTGAGACTTTTCGGGATAAAAGAATATGTCGACCTAAGCCTTATCGACTTTAATAGTAATGATAATAGCGAGATTTGTGTCAGAATGTAAATTATTGACGTGAATTTTAGAAGAACTATTGAGATTACGTTTCGAAATTAACAATCAGTGTTAAACTGAGATTCCAATAGAATGTTTAATTAGCATGTAAAAGCTCATATTTGACAGACCGTTCAATCAGAACAATTAACTTATAGAGAAAAAAAGTCTAAAAGCAACGCAAAATTCAGAACAGAAAAGCAAACACAAAATGGACAAGGCGCATCGAATTATTACGAAGATCAGAAAACTTGTTGAGAAAGGATTTGCTCTTCGAAGAAACAGGAAGGACACTGCACAAAAATCCTTTTCAATCAAATCAAAATGATGTACGAGTTCAAGAAAAGATTCTTCCACGTATGTTCCAAAGAACTAGAAATAGTGTATCAATATTTGTTTGTCATTTTCTTTAACTTTCTATCTTATTTTTGCTTTGAATGTTTCCACCTTTGGAGGCAGTTACGTGTCTGACCTTAATAAGTGTTTATTTGTATGTTAAAATGCTAAAATATGTGATATGAGACCGATTTTTCATCTCAGTCTTAATTTTCAGCCACCGAGTTCTCCGCAATGATATTGCAACTCCCTTGTAGCAGCAAAATAGATCCGACTTTAGTCTTCCTGTCAGGGCCTAACTTATGTCGGCATTTATTACTTGATTCTGACAAAAGATTTACCTTCTCGTATAAATGTGTTTAGACCTATCATAATATTTTCCATGGTGACAGTCTGGAGCTCATTGTTCGGCTATCGTCTCACACAGAACTTGTCAAGCGATGAGATATTAATATATTACACTTGGTTCATCGTTGTTTAGGATAATATTCATCAGATGGTATCATTTTTGGGCTGCCCATTATATGGTCTTAGCCATATAAATCGCCCTCATTCTCATATTTGCCTTCATCTGCCTTTTAATACGACTGTCCATGAAATTGTTTATTTCGTATGTATCAAATCTATTTCTCTGTTAGAAGTTCAACAGTATTAGCCGATGCTTAGCGTAAAGAAAAAATATCTTCAACTTGCTCTTCCAAAAATTAACGCCTGTAAAAGAGAAAAAAATTAAATTACAAAAACTTCCTTGATCTAACAGCTTATAAGTATAAATAAATGTTTTATACTACGGAATAAAGCACTGATTATTACATTGAGTTATACCCCTAGGTCCAATAATTTATATTGCCGCTCAAAGAAACTTTGCCAACGAACTCAGTGGCCGAATGGTCAGAGCACGAGATCCAGACCCAAAGTTTGTGGGTTCGATGCTCGCCATAGCGGTTGATCCAAAGTATGGATTTTTAATTTTAAAACGTTATTTATTGTTGCCTTATGTTCTTGAACATTCTAGATCTTTCTTTAATATATAAATTAGTTATTTCTCGAATATTTTGTTCGGGTATAAAAGCTGATACCCACTAGTTGTAGGCAAGTAAAGTTGCGAGTTGCTACTTTACTTCAATAAATTCGTCTGTTAGGCTAAATGATGTGTTTATTCAAATCTTTGTGACAATATAATACAGAGTTCGTCCTTCAAGTGTATCCACACTTCTGTTTTGATCTCAAATTTTGGGACCATCTTGATGACAATAGGAAAGTCAATGTCTATTTTTACATTCCTGTGGGGCTTAAAGAAGATATTGCAACCTTGAGAGATCCAATATCTTCAACCTCCAAAGTTGATTTTTTAGCAACGCTCACCAAAATGGCAGGCTCAAATTAGCTCAATTTTAGACCTTTATAAAATTTCCAACTATTCGTTCGAGAAGTAATTAAAATAAAATAAAGAGTTTTAAAGTTTATATCGATAATTAACGGTCGTACAATTTTTTACATACAAGAAAATCTTGAGAGTACATAATGTTCTATTTGGAGTTCGGTTGTCTATTCGAAGGGTAAACAAGCAAAATACATAGCTTGCGGGAAATACGATTTGTTCTGTTTTTAAGAAACTATTTCGAAAGGTCGATTTTAACACATTGATGGACAGTAGGAACAAGTGAAGTTCGAAAATTAACACTGTTTTTTTTAATTTTTAGATTATTAGAAATATAGTTTTACTCCTCCTTAATTAAACTTATTTTTTTATTAATTCAGCACCTTTAATTAGGTTGCGGCTATAACCGTCAGGGCGCCAGCGGACTCTAGACACTAAGTAATGGGACGATGGCGGCTATAACAGCAAAAATTTTGAAACGTAATTAACAGGTTTAATGACTCAAATAAGCAATTTTTGAGTGCAACAAAGTATTTTTAGAGTTTTACACGAAATGTTAGTTCATAATCGAACAAAAATTAAATGACAAAAAAAATTATTATAATTTTTATAATTATTACACATTTTCGGCGTGGAAAACTAACAGGTAGCAAAGAAATTCAACCTAATAAATTGTTTCCAAAAGATGACGACACTTTGCTTCAACTTATACGCCGGTTAATGCACATTTGTGTCGCTGTAGCCGTAGTGTCAAAAAATGACCGTTTCTTTTTGGACGGATATTGCCGTCATGCCACTTAGTGAACTTCCCTTTGACGGCTATACACGCAAGTGTCCGTCAACGTATTATAACAATTTTTAATTAGAAAATTTTAAATTGCCCTGTGCACTTTCGCAATTCTTCTATTCGGTACAATGTTGAATCATAAAAGTGTAGAGGATAATTCCTCAAACTGTTATATACATAAAAATTGCTATAATAATTTCTTGGGGTAAAACAAATTTAAAATTCGGCTTAAAATTTAATAAATTCATGCCTTTTTGTATAGATAACAAGAATTTGATTTTCGAACATGCGTATGCAATAAGCGGTTTTACTCAGTTTCAAAAAATTTTCCTAACAATTACTGATTTTACAAATATTTGTTTTCCCTTCAAACATTGAATACCGCCAAAATTTCTCATTTGATAACTTCCTAGTGAAACAAAAATTAGCATCCTAACAGTCATAAATAGAAAATGTCAAATTTCTATGCCTTTCTTTAAAGTTAATAGGCATAATTACGTACACAAACATCTCTACGAAAAAAAAAAATGAACTCCGGGAATGTTAAAATAAATATTCTAAAACTTCAAACTTGAAGGACAGTAACAAAAAAGGGAAAAACACAGAAAAGTGCAGAGTTAATCATATCCCCAGTATAATAAAAGCCTAAGTTATCTGGCCGTCTGTCCTTGAATTTATGAAGAGATGGACCTGGAATGAATAGAATCATCTATATTGGATTCTTCATAAGTTAGGGTTAGCAAAATTCAAAGCCAATAAAATTTATCTTCTCCTAAACTATCGATCAGATTATAAAATAAATTGGTATAAATATGCTTCTTATAACAGCGAAAAATACTGTCTCTTTAAAACTTTTGAAATCCACTCTTTTCCCCTTTTTCAATCGTTAAATGCCATTATTTCAAGCCCTATTTTCCTCGGTTAAGAGCAGACTATTAAATTTATCAATTTATCACATAATAAGTAGAAGGAAACAACATATTTTCTAGCATTATGGTGTCATTCATTTACCCCTCTCACTTAATCATTTCTTGTTTAAAATTATTTAAACATCGTCTGCATTATTTTCCTTCATTTTATCACTGAATATATATATTACGTAAGTAATTTTCTTTTATATTTGATATAAATAATAGATTAGGTACATATGTGAAAAATTTAAATTTAATCATCGTTTATTTTTTGTTGCAATTAAAATTTTATCACCGGTATTAACAACAAATTCTATCTTCCTCCGGGATGTAGTGGAAATGATCGTTTAATTCTTTTACTTCCATTAATTACTGTGGCAAAAACTCAACGATAATTTCGACGTAGCTAAAAGAAAACTTTGAATTATATTTCTAAATGAATTCAACGGGATTCTAAACTGCATTCAGAGTGTCAGGGGAATTTAGAGGAGTATGAAGACAAATTATTGAGAATCGGATACTTCTCGGCCTAAAACCGAACCATTTTTTACCTGCCTCATAGGGTACTTTACAATTCTGGAATATTAAAAATGTTACTGGTCCCATCATATGGCGGGCTATATGGTAGTGTAAAATTGATTTTATTAGACATGTGCCATTTATTTGAAAATCAAAATAGTCAACTGTAAATAAAATAAAACATCTAACCTATACTTCACCCGCTATGAACGTCAGCTAGTGTTTAATAAATGCAACCAGGACTTCCAACTGTAATATTTTTGTTCCGGTTCAACTAAATTAAAATCTGTTCAAATTTTGTTTCCATTCTCCCAAAATAACGGTTTTCGGTTCTGTTCCGAATGGATAATTTTATGTATATTTTTGCTTGAACTAAAAATATAATTCTATTATAAACAAAAAATGCAATACTATTAAAATGTAGAAGATTTTATTTTTAAATTGGTACACTATGTAAATTGATACAATTAACTAGCATGTCCCATATGAGCGGTGAGCAGAGAACGGCGAACATTCCATTATCAAAATCGCGTATGACAACTCAACATTCAACTGAATAATATATGCCTTTTACAAGTAGTTTCATGAGAAACCGAAACAGAAATACTAGGAAACCTAAAAACAGGAAATCAAGAAGCAATGATGGTAATTATATGATTGACCTTAAATTAGAAAATCCCCTATACAATAGCAGACTAAGTTACCTGTTCGTTTCTCCTCGAATTTATAAAGCGGTTGGACATCGAATGGATACAAACATTCATACTGGATTCTTGATGAGTTAGGGTTAGCATAATTCAAAGAGAGCAAAGTTTATCTTCTCCTAAACTGTCTATCCTATTCTAAAATATATTGGTATAAATATGCTTCATATAACAGAAAAAATACAGTCGTGTTTAAAACGTTTAAAATCTAATCCTTCCCTTCTTTTCGAACGTTTTATGCTATTATTCCAAGCCCTATTTTCCCCGGTTAAGAGCAGACGATTAAATTTATCATACTAGCATATAGCCCGTCATATGACGGGATCAGTAAAATTTTTAATTTTCCAGAATTGTAAACTACCCTATGAGGCAGGTAAAAAAAAAAAATGGGTTTTTTTTTTTTTTTGGCTGAGAATTATCTTGCAGCAAAAAATAATCGTTGATTGAATTTTAAATTATCACATACGTACCTAATCTATTATTTAAGAGAAATATAAAAGAAAATTAATTACGTAATATATAAGTTCAGTGATAAAACGTGTGAAAATAATGCAGACGATATTTAAATAATTTAAAATAAGAAATGATTAAATGAGATGGTTAAAGGAATGACGTCATAATGATAGAAAAATGTTTTTTTCATCTATTTATTCTATAATAAATTGATAAATTTAATCGCCTGCTCTTAATCGGGGGAAAATGGGGCTTGAAATAATCGCATTAAATTCTCGAAAAGGGGGGGAAGGAGTGAATTTCAATATTTTTGCTGTGATATGAAGCTTATTTATACCAAATTATTTTAGAATCAGATCGATAGTTAAGGAGAAAATAAACTTTACTCGCTTTATATTTTGCTAACCCTAACTCATTAAGAATTCAATATGGAGTCTATTTCCATTCCAGGTCCAACCGCTTCAAAAATTCGTGGACAGACGGACAGATAACTTAGGCTATTATTATATAGGGGACTAGACTTGTGAACTGTTATTATTATGTTATTGTTGTGTAGTTAGTTGTAAGTTAAATTTTAAGATAAAAGTTAACTTAGGTGGGAGAATGTCAAATCGTCTGTTAAAATTGATGTTCTACCCACATATTATCTTTTTTATTTTATTTTTTCTCTGTAAGTTGCGAGTGGCAACGAACGATTTTGTTTAGTGAAAACATGGCTGTTCTTTCGTATGCGACAAAAATGGCTCTTGAGTTGCTTTTGTGCTTTAATATGTTAATATTATTTACGCCATAAATTCTTCTATGTGACATTTTCTGTGTATTTAAAGATCTCGCATACATAAATATAATGAAAAGTGTTTTATATTAAAAGGGCGTCTGTTTTGAGCAATTAATTAACGTCATTGAGAACATTCTTCAGTATCACACTTCTGATTTCGAAACCCAAACGGGACAGTGATTATTTGGTGGTATATATGAATGGTATCGAAAATGATAAATTTAATCACCTGCTTTTAACGGGGGGAGAATAAGGCTTGAAATAATAGCATTAAACGCTAAAAAAGGGGGGATGGCTTAGATTTTGAACTCGCTTTGAATTTTGCTAACCCTAACTCGTAAAAAATTCAATATGGATGCCTGTATCCGTTCCAGGTACAACCGCTTCAAAAATTTGCCGACAGACACCTTAGGCTATTATTATATAGGGGGATAAAAATAACATTTTTTTCTAACATTATGACGTCATTCCTTTAAACATTCCTTCACTTAATCATTTATTATTTTAAATTATTTAAATATCGTCTGCATTATTTTCATACTTTTTATCACTGAACTTAGATATTAAGTAAATAATTTTCTTTTATATTTGGCTTAAATAATAAATTAGGTACATATGTGATCATTTTAAATTGAATCATCGATTATTTTTGTTGCAAGGAAAATTTTATCACCGGTATTAACAACAAATTCTATCGACCTCCAGGTTGTAGTGAAAATGATAGTTTCATTCCTTTACTTCCATTAACCACTTCCGGTAAAATGACGAGTCGAGCTCGTCATTAGTTTTTCATTCCATACCGTACAATGACGAGCTACACTCGTCATGCGATTAAAGTTACTGTTAAATATGATAATTTAGTTTAAAATTTCTAGTGTACTGAATTTGGCAACACTTTTATCACTTGTGAAAATCACAAGTCACTATTGCATATTGTTTACTTGGTACAAGTCATTGCCAAATTAATGAGTCAGAATAAAAGAAAACCTACTAAGAAATGCCGTGTGTGTTACAAGAATCAAATTAAAAGCGAGACTACTTGGCGGTGTAAACAATTAAGAATTCCTTTGCACTTTGTTTTGAAAAGAACCACTAGCTTCAAGACTATTATCTGTATACTTTATTAATGTTTTGCTTTGATATTTTCTTAATTTTACTGTTTCTGATATTATTTAACACTATGTAAAAAGTGGATTTTAATTAAGAATATGTAAGAATTGTAAAATAAAACAAGTTTTTTAAATAAAAATTAAATGGTTATTTCATGCACAGTTTTTCATTATTAAATCATACCGGAAGGGGTTAAATACTGTGACCAAAAAAAAAAATTGGGAAGAATTCAACGATAATTTCGACGTAGCTAAGAAACTTTAAATTACCTTTCTAAATTAATTCAACGTGATTCTAAACTGCATTCACAGTATCGAATACTTTAGGAGTAGGAAGTTTAACAAATTATCGAGCGTGTACCAGATAATTCTCAACAAAAAAAGAAACCCTTTTTTTTATTTGCCTCATAGGGCACTTTACAATTCTGGAAAATAAACAATTTATTGATCCTGTCATATAACAGGCTAAATGCCAGTATTTATAAGTTGGCTACAGTAATAAAAGATACTTTGAACCGAAATAAACAAATATTTTTTTCGGTTCAGTTCCAGTTTTTGCTACGATCAAAATAACAGGTTTTTCTGATTTCCGGTTTGATTTCAGTTCGGAGCCCTGACTTCTACATAAACTACTTTATTTGTTAAATACAGTTCAAAGTAAATACTTTAAGACAAATACGGAATATCTTCTAATCCTGCAGACTTTAACATTTTAAATTATCTTCATTAACCCCTTCCGGTAAAATGACGAGTCTAGCTCGTCATTGGTTTTTCATTCCATACCGCACAATGACGAGCTACACTCGTCATGCGGCTAAAGTTAATGTTAAATATGATAATTTAGTTTATAATTTCTAGTATACTGAATTTAGCAAGACTTTTGTTACTTGTGGAAATACCAGGTCACTATTACATATTGTTTATTTAGAATTTCTTGGTGTAAACAATTCAGTATTACTTTGCACTTTGTTTTGAAAAGTACCACTAGCTTGAAGACTATTATCTGTATACCTTATTAATGTTTTGCTTTGATATTTTCTTAATTATACTGTTTCTGATATTATTTAACACTATGTAAAAAGTGGATTTTAATTAAGAATATGTAAGAATTGTAAAATGAAACAAGTTTTTTAAATAAAAAATAAATGGTTACTTCACCCACAGTTTTTCATTATTATATCGTACCGGAAGGGGTTAACTCTATTCAGAAGTCATTTTCTGATGATTTATTCCTATCATTGATCACTAACTTTCTGATGCAATACTATTACTTTGGCTTTTTACTTTGGCGCAAGTTAAACACAATTGTCTCAAAATTTACTTTATGTTACGATCCAGATATAGCAATAATTACGCACGGACAAAACAGACGAAATGTGTGGAAGTAATAAATTAAACAATTGTACATTTGTCAAATCTGATACTGAACTATGTAAGGAAGGGAAATACGAAATTCTTAAATTTAATCAATATGTTTTATGCTTTTTTTAAATTACCAAAATTATTTTCAAGAATTTTTCAAACTGAATAAATGAATTTATTTAAATAAAAATTTCAGTAACTTCATTTGAGGTTTTATGAGATAGAATATTTTCTTGTGAGCACATTTCAAATGCAGTTTTATTGACAGTTAAAGAATTTGTGTTTTCTCACTGAATTGCTAATAAACTAAACGCTACTGTAGTTATATATAAAGGAATTTTATATACATATATATAATTTTATATATTAATATAAAAAAATATAATGGATATAGAAACATAACACTTAAAATCTCGGTCTGCATAGCATCCAACTTGAATTTTGTATTGCTTCATTAATTAGAATATTACAAGTGTAAAAGATTTTGGTAAGTTGTAACTATAAACTTATATTAACAAAGTTATTTTGTATCAAACAAAGGCTTTTTTTTTTGCTTATGATTCATTCCTATTCAAATTTATAAAATTAAAATTCTTATGGTATGGTAAGCTATTGAAAGTAGTTAGATAAGAATTAGGGATATTTCAATCTTAAATAACAGTGACCTCTATTTTAAAGTAAACACGTAAACAATGTTTACGTTATACTCGTGGCATCACCTAGAATGTCACGTGATCAGTGGTGAAAATGAGCTTGTTGATCATTTGCTTCTAGGATGAGCCCCACTCTGGGTTGCAATTTCGGATTACAATTTTGAGTTTCGCAGCCCGGACCTGTTAAATCATTAAATTAAATGGATAAATGTGTTCAAATTTTCTTAAAATGTTATGAGCTCTAAGTTTTCGTGGAAATAAGAATATCTATTGATGCAGACGTGTAAATTTTTGTTATACATGTAACAGTGTGCTCACGCTTTAGTTTGGTTTGGAGCGCTACGGTCTACTTTTTGCAACACGAGGGCTAATGAGACCGGGATCTACTGCTTAAACGGCTACGAACATTCATGCCAATGTGGGATTCGAACCCACGAACTCCGGTTCCGAAGGCCAGCACCCTAACCATTCGGCCATCGTTCGGCCGTGCTCACGTTTTAAACAGAAAATTTAGTTAAAATAATTTTAGTACAAAATTTTTATACATATCTTACAATAATTCCACAAACTTTATGGCAACTCTTAGACCGATATTGTCACAATCATGACCTACATTAGTAGAAAAAGTAACCGTTTTTTAATATTTATTTAAGGAAGAATCAAAATAATTCATCTCAAAACCAAATTAAATGCTTCAAATTTCAAAAAGTAAGTTGCACTGCAGTGAGGGTATGTCCAACAGGTGTTATGTTCACATATACAAATTAATCCCTTTTACTTGAAAACTACCATTTTAGAAACTGATGCATTATTATTTTTTTAATTTTTAATCTGGTTGAAACCACGATAAGAGAATTTGACAAATAACCTTGTGATTTTCGAAACGAGACAACTCAACTTTTGACACTTACATTTTTCATTTGAATTGTAAGGCATGCCCGGGGAAAATCAACTTCATTATGTCTAACTAATAACCTTCTGATTAACCCCTTGACTTACCATGACGTCTGGGAGACGTCAGTTATCTCATGTATCAAAGTAGACTAACGTCTCCGAGACGTCAATAGCTGTCTCCGATAAACGACATGCAGCATTATATTAAATCATATTTTTATTGTTACTTAATTGCTGTACGTTAGTATCATATATAAATCTCACTAAATGTTACATAGTAATGCAAATTTTAAATAAAACGTTCTCTTTCTAAACTTTGTTCAGATTTTCCAGAAATAAACAGTACTTTTCGAACACACCAGATACCGTTTTAATTATATGTCAAGGGGTTAAAGTGGTGTGTTGGATGTGCTCAGTGCGAATTAACCAAGGGTAAAACCCAATCCTTTTCCCGTTTTGTTAGTTTTGAGCTAATTTGTGATACAATTACTTCTGTTGTAACTACGATTAACAATGATCTATATTTAAAAACAAAAGCTTCACAAACTGATATTTGGTCACTTGGGAATAGAATACTGTTCTTAAGGAAACCTTGATCTAAAAGAAAAGTTAAACCTTATGCTTATGTGTATGCGCTTATGTGAAAAAAAAATTTTTTTTTTATTAAACGTAAATTAACATTTGGATGACTTTAATAACTTTTGATGTAATTTGTATGAACCTAATTACAATAAACTGGTGACCGCTCTTTCCTTTGATAACACAGGGCGGTTATCCACCATAAAACCTAATCAAAGACTTGCAGGCACAATTTCAATCATAATTTTGATAATTAACCTTGCACTAAGTGCAGCTTCACATACAAATAATTTGATGTTTCTGAAAAATACTATTTAGTTCTGATACTATTTAGTTCAGACTCATAACTATTCTGTCCCAGTTGAGATAACTAACATTTATCTTAAAATTTTGCGTTGCTATGTAACATTTAATGAGGTTTATATATTATGTTAATCAGCAATGATTAAATAATAGTATAAAATTAATATTTATGTAAAGTATAAAACATTTCAAATCATTTTCGAAAAGGCAGAAGAACTGACATTTTTCTTTTTTACACTTCTAAGTTGATCCGCTTCCTATATTATTTTTAAGGACATGTAAATCTTGACCAGTTTAATCAAAACAGTATAGAAGCATGAGTTAAATGATTTAATATTACACTGCACGATGTCTATTGGAGACAGTTATTGATGTCAAACTCTACTTTGACACATGAAATGACTGACGTCTCCCAGACATCATTGTCATACATATAAAATAACCGTTGACGCTTCCATAGAATACCATTTAATTTGGCTCTATAGTAAACGTTCTATAAACAAAGCAATTTATTTTTAGATCTACATTCTTATTTAACATTCAATAAGATTGATATACAGTGTTAGTTTATGATAATTTATTAAGTTATACTATAAGATAATATTATACTGCCAGGTATTTGCTGAAAACAGTCCTTGACGTCTCGGAGATGTCAAACTACCATGATGCCTCTGTATATCAAGGGGAAACGGCAAATTATCCCATTTTAAAAGTAAAAATAGGTAATAGAGATCTTAGAGGCAACACGTGCATAAGTGTGATCTTAGCAGGTGGTGACTAGGCGAAAGCATAAAGTGTAACTGAATTCACGGACTCCCTTAGATGCCTATTTGAATTTAATCAGGAGGACAAGTTGATGAATGGCGCATTAAGACGGGTGTACAGGGTTCGCGTAAGACCAAAAGGTCAGGACATGTGTCCATCTGCAACTTGAAAGTGTTCCAATGAGGAATTAATGCAAGACCATGCGATACATCTGCGGGAGGATCCTAAATTCTCGTGGAAAGCAAATTACCCTCCAAATATTAGATTTAAAAAACTTCGAAAATGACGTTCTTTCGTAATCAGTGATCAGCTGTCATTTTAAACACACTTCATAGAAAAAGAATCTTCGTAATAACATGTTTGGTATCGCATATAAACACAATACTTTAAAGTGGAGTTTTATAATAGATTTATCTCTTCGCCATGATTTCAGTCTGTATACCTGCAGAAAAAATAAATTTATCTTTGGGGTTGGAAAATAAAGACTTCGCGGAGGAAAAATTTAAAATAAATTTGGTAAATTATGCATGAAATGGATTTTTCCCTCCATGAATTTAAATGTAAATCTTAAGACAAAAAAGTCAACAAACTGTTCTTATAAAGGAGAAGCTGGGCGTTAATAGGGTCTCAGTGATTTAATTTTTTCAAAATATTAACAAAGTTAAATTTCTGATATACTGACAAATGAAATTGATATAATTTTTTAATTTAATTCATGAAGGTGACGACCTAGCTGCCGTTCCTGTCTAGAACATAGGTGACACCTGTTCAAAGTCCCCGCAATTGATGCTTCAACTGATGCCGGTTTGTTTCGGAACGCTACGGTCTACTGTTTTCCACACGAGGGCTAATGAGACCGGGACCTACTGCTTAAAGCCGATTCCGAACGGCTACGACCATCCATGCCATAGTGGGACTCGAACCCACGAACTCCGGTACCGACGATCAGCGCCCTAACCAATCGGCCAGCGTTCGGCTCAACTGATGCCGGAGCCGTCCTTTTGCCCGTAGATGTGTGGTCCCGTTTCTCTCAATTTTGCCCGAGTAAGTCATACGACTGGAGTCACCAACTCATATTTAGATAAATTAATCGTCAAATGCTGCTAGATAATTTAATCGTTAAAGGCTTTTGTCTTAGTACTATCCTGATTGTATAAGTGTGAAATCGTAAATAAAGAATATAAGTAGTAAAATGTAAAGTTTTCAGAATAAAGTGCTAATGGTCAAGCACATAATCTGGGTTAAAGCTATAGGTAGCTCAGTGTAATGATTATATGTAGTAAAATATACGTACGTTGTAACAATAAATTTTTCTATTCAATTCTCAGCACATAAAAATCAGCATTCAAAAATTCCTTGTTGTATGATAATTAGATTATATTTGTGTCACTTATGGGTTGTCTTACCCTCACATCTAGTTTTTTTACTTCTATCTGTAAGCTTTAAAAATTTAACCCTTTAACTGTAAGTTATTTTGATGATTTGGGTACACAAATTATCATTTTTTTATTGCAAAACCAAATGTTTACTACAAAATAAATTATACTTAGTAGTTAAAAATGTATATTTTGAATTACATGATATATATTCGTGTATAACAATACGATGCATTAATAAAAAATTACCCCGAGTAATCCTCGGGCGTGACATTTTCGAACACCAGTGCTGTGCCCGAGATTATCTCGGGCATGCCAGTTAAAAGGTTAAGGTTTAAATTTTTAGACCGTTATAAGTGTTAATATAAGTATAGTCTAATATTTTTAATTAAAAATAACCAATACCATTTATAAAAAATACCATTCGTAATAAAGCTTTATTTGGCGCCACATGCAAACATAGTAATTAAAGTGGAGTTTTATTATAGAGCTAATTTTAGTCTATGTTCCTGTCGTAAGATTGAATTTATGAGCAAATTTAAGGAAGTTTTAACGCAAATTTTAAAATAACAGATATTCAAAAAACTGGTAGATTACTTACGGGACTGCCCTTTACTTTTGCAAAAACTAGATCATGTTCCGAAAAAAAAATTTGTACATACCGCTGTTTTTTTATTCTTCCTTAAAAAAGTATGCTGGGTAATAATTGGTTAACAACATGCATGACTCCTATTATTAATTCTTAATAATGACTGCTAATCTTCACCATATGCACTTAGGAATTTTTATATTGCTTCTTACACCGTGTTTACACGAGTCAAGTTGACTGTCAAGTAGGTCAGTCCAGTCAAGTTGAAAGTACTACTTGACTCGTAAGTGGTTCTGGTCAAGTCAAGTAGTTCTTCACAGTGGACAAGTAACTTGACTTAAATGAGGCAAGTAAATTAGAGTTTCAATTTTTTTAATCTCTTATATGCGATTTTGTTGTAATCAACAGTATTTGTATGCGTAGTTTACAACATATATTTGTGAAAGAACTTTTTCGTTAATGATTTACACGAAAAATAAATATCGATCACAAATTACTGACGAAAATTGACACTCGGTATTAAGGATTGCTACAATGATTGGGATCCAAATTTTGAAGAAATAATATCAAATGAACATTCTGGATTTCATGTTTAGCATTGATTATAACTATTCTATTTTAACGTTTTATGTTTGTTTTTTCTTTTTATAATTCTATTTACTATTCTATTTACAAAATGTAATAACTATGATCAAAATAAAATAATTTGTATCGTTAAGACAAATAAATATCAAAATAAAATCTTTCATTAACTGATTTATTTAATGACCATTAATTTAATATAATGAATCATATTTCTTTAAAAATTACGTGACATATTTTACTGGGCACAAATTGTTCGCATATACACCTAAGTAAGACAATTTATGATTACTATTATCTTTTATTAACTGTCAAATATCTCTGTACAAATGCTTTTAGATGATACTTGTAGTGTTTTTGTCAAAAACATTTCTTGGGCAGGGACCCACTCAAAACATTCGCGCGGGCACAGCGAACGCGGTATAGTCCTCCGGCCCGGGAGACATTTTGGAAATTTCATTTTGGCCCGCGCTTAAAAGTATTTGCGAACCCCTGATCTAAGTTGATTGAAATTTTCAAGTTTGATCTATATACCATGTTAACGTGGTATATAGATCACTTTCTTATGTTTACTTTGTTTTTGGAAAAAAAAATTTTCATTGAAGTGCTTGTTTATAAAATTTCGCTGATATATTATCGCTGAATAGATGCATAAAGTAATAAAATGAAATATTACTTGTATTTAACCGATATGTGGAAGAATTTAATACATACAGAAAAGCTGATAAATATTCACAAAGATTATTACATAATTTATCATACAATTTAGTTTTAAAACAGGGAATATTAGAATGATTCTAATGTGGGTATGCAATTTCTGAAAGCATGGATTGAAACAGCTTTATATTGCATATTTTGCATCTTTTTTTGTTATATTGAATTTTTTTAAATATTCTAAAAAATTGTACACTATTTCAGGAACTTTTCCCTCTTACATCCAGGGTCATATTATGGAAAAAATGTTTCCTAAATGCATTACTGACTTTACTAAATATATTTAAATTCCTTCCCCCAAATAATCAATTTTATAATATAAAGCCATGTTCTTTCCTTCTACTTACAAAACACCTGCTAAAATCAACATCTGCTAAATTGAACACCTGCATAAATTAAAAGGTATTATAAATTTTACAACAGGAGAATGAATTTTTAAATAAAGCTAAAATAGTATGTGAAAACTGCATTTTAAATTCTGTAGATACCAAATTATTTTTTTTAAAAAAAAAAGGAAAATAGAATTAGATGCTCTCAAAACTATATGCAATATATTTATAACAATATATTTTCGCGAAAACTTGAAATCAAAATGTGCAATAGTTCTTGTTTAGAGTCAAGGTACTTGACTCGCAACCTGACTACGTGTAAACGCATTCCTTCAAGCTATAGAATAGTCAAGTAAAATAAGAAAAACTAAGCACGTGCTTAGTTACTTCAATTAACCGTCTACTTGACTCGTGTAAACGCGGTGTTATCACTTTTAAAGTACCGATCAGCTTAGTTTTATAATTCAACAATCATAATAAATTTCAGATTGAAAACATTAGCTTAGGTCGTAAGACTAAACTCAGCTCAACAGCCCCTAGGTGGTCAGTGCCTACTATGCCAATCTGTTTCCAAGACCAAGGGTCCTGGGATGCGAAGCATATGTTCCAGTTAGGTGGTCCATCTTAAGCGGAATCGCCAGTGTTTTGTTTCAAAGCATCCTTGGTCTTTATTTACCCACTGAAGGGATAAAAGGCCTATATTAGGTCATAACTTATCTAAAGGCCCCTCCATACTATGATCCATTGCAAGCCATTACCACCGTATGGCTTATTGTGGTCGATGGTGGCAGACTATGGCTTCGGATGCAGTTTTCCTTCACAGATCAAAGGCATCTAGATGAGCAACTAAAGTGCGCAGTAGACCTTATGGACGAATCCAACCCCTCGGCTCATTTAGTGTTCCAGCGTGTGGATGCAACCCGCGAACCATCATTCAAGGTCACCATCAGAAAGTGGTGAACAATTGACCATAGTGTGGAGGTACATAAAATTTCATTCGACCATTTGGCTCATTCCCAGCATTAGGATTGGTTCTTGAAACCTAGATTTCAATCAACTCCTCACACCCTTTCAGTTGCTTACACTCCTTAACTCCTCTCACTCCAGCAGCATTCTTATTTAGGAGGGTCAAATCTTAAGAATGACAGTCGTCGTCTACCATTCTTTGCCTGAATCAATTGACTTATCTTTAAGAGCTAACAGTTTGTACTTGCTCTTGTACTTTAAATCGTTTAAAAAATATTTTGTATACAACGCATTTTTAATGCAGTTTTCGGTGCACTAATAATTTTTATTTTGTTTCACTTTTTTTGGCAACTCTTTTTACGAATCATGTACACTTTTGAACATTCTTTTATTTTATCTTAATTATAAGATGTCCTGATAAAAAATTTCAACACTTTACTCCTAATCGTTCCTAATCTATTCTCAAAGTTTACATACGTTATACAGTCGAACTCGTTTATACTGAGCACAAAGGGACCGTAACATTTACTCGTTAAATCCGAGTGCTCGTAATAAACGGGACCTTTAAAGCAGGCGTGCAACCAGAAGGGGGGGGGGGCTTGGGAGGTCAAGTGATTGAGTTTAAATTGAGAGTGATTGAGATAAAATTTAATTAATACTTAAACTCAGATCAAAGAGTTATCATCTGACTCTCCTACTTCATCCCTACACTTAGCAGGTGCAGCTGTTCTCCCCCTTTCACCCTATCCCCCTGTTTAGAATAAGCCCCATCTGTTGCTCCGTATTTGTGAACCCTTCCTTTTATTGACATTGGAATGCTGGAGGAATTTTTCCTATAAAAGAATTAAACCGCGGATAAGAAAAAAAATAAGACAGACTAGAAAGATGAAAAAAAGATTGCAAGACGGTAAAATATTGCTCTCTAAAACCAGATCTTGCTCTTTAAAAACTACTTCTGTTCCATAGACTTGACAATGATCTAACGAAATATTCTCTCTTCCCTCTGTAAATCCGAATTCTCGTTAAATCCGAGCTCGTTGTAAACGAGTTCGACTGTAATAAAGTTTTTCGTTATGCAGAGTTCAGATTACAATCAGAACAGAAGGTTCACAATTAAACATAGTCCCACAGCTAATAGTTTTTCAGTTATGTGAGATACGTAAATATAGATGTCAAGATTAAACTAGCCATAACTAGTTCAAGAATATTTAAATTTTAAACCTTATAAATAGACTTATTTCTGATATTTATTAGCCAGCAGAAAACTTTTGAAACTTTATCAACTTATTTCGCTAACCCTCATTTTCAACTAATCCAATGCTTCTTAACGTCGCGCATGCTCCATATTTATGGGGCATATAGCTTTTTAAGTGGGCATTTGGGAAGTGGGAAAATGGCTTCGGAATGGACTGAGATTTAATACTCAAACTCAACTTGCTTTCGAAATAAACCGTTATTACCCTTTCAATCCTCCTACTTAGTGAAATGTGGCTTTAGTGCTGTAAATGATTTGGTGTAAATGATTTGGTACTGCAGAAAAGAAGTTCACTAGATATCACCAATCAAGGGGTTGTGCCACTGATTTAGTTTGGAGGGCTACGGTCTACTGTTTTGACACAGGGTAGTTAATGAGACTGGAGCCTACCGCTTAAAGACCCTTCAGAACGGCCACGAACGTCAATCCTACCAGCGGGATTATAACCCGCCAACTACAATACCGAGCAGCCACTCTATACCACTCGGCCCTCGTTTGAGACGGAAGCTAACTAAATTTGTACCTAATATAAAATCTTATCAACTGCACAAATCTAGCTATTTTTTTTAGTTTATGCTATTTTTCTTAACACATTGTATGCGGGATACGTACTAGTACGTTTTCTGACGAATGATACTTGAGCGTTTTACACGTAGTATGTTATCTGACGATTGATACTTGAACGCGGCTCACGTACTAGTACAGGTTAGTGTAACAACATGGTTTGTGAGTAGAAAAATAGGAAATATACAGGTAACGAAGGCGAATGTTCTTGTTTACTACATAGATTCTAGAAAAATTTAGACAAAAACTAGTTTTTGCACCAGTCGATGCGGAACCACAGAACGGTAAGGTGGATTAAAAAAAATAAGTTTAGATATAAAATTAACATTTATCCTTGCGAAAATGATATATATATATATATGTATATTTATATGTCATATATATAAATACAATTATATATGTTTGTCTATTTATATATTTCAATATAAAATACGAAAGGTTGGTTAAAAAAAATAATTTTCGATCTATTGAGATTTAACTGAATAACTAAATTTACGAGCAAAACGCCCGCTCCTGGTACAATTCCGCTGTGAAATGTACCCGCACACAATGTGTTAAGATTCATTCCGTTGGCCTGTATTCGATACCTGCCTTCAGCTGACTGTACTTGAAAACAAATAAAATTTTATTTTTTTACTAACCAGAATTTTAATTTTTTCTGTTTATCAAATTTAAAACTTAATTTTTTATTTATATATTTTTTTTAATTTATATTAACAGAACCTGTAGTGTAGCATATCTCATGAAGGCAATATCAATATAAGTGTAGCTTATGAGGCTCAATTATTAGAGACTCCAGGAATGTTCACAAAGTAAGGCGTTAAATATTTAAAAGCGACTCAGTGGGGCATAGTCCAAAATATGTTAACACATTGTATGCGGGACACGTACTAGTACGGGTTAGTGTAGCAAGGTGTTTTGTTTGTGGGTACAAAAATAACGGTATGTACAGGAAAACGAAACCGAATGTTCTTGTCTACTACATATATTCTGGAAACATTTAGATAAAAACTAGATTTTACATCAGTCGATGCGGAACCACAGAACCGGAAGGCTGATTTAAAAAATCAATTTAGATTTGAAATTAACTTTTTATTTATCCTTTCGAATTTGGTATATGTATATATTTATATTTATATTTACATATATTATATATATATATCTGTATTTATATATATGTTTATTTGTCTATTTGTTTATATATTTCAATATAAAATACGAAAAGTTAGTTAAAAAATGAAATAATTTTGGATCAATTGAGATTTAACTGAATAACAATTACGAGCAAAACGCCCGATGCCGGTACTATTCTGCTGATAAATGTACCCGCACAGAATGTGTTAAGAAGCACTGAACTACACTGAAGGACATTTATCTAGACAGCTAGTGGTATTAAAAAAAGTCTTAAACGTTGACCTCTTCCTTCTCGCTTCCATTACCACTACAGCTGCTGAATGGGTCATTTGAACACACACTATTTTGTATCTACTTTTATCAAAAAGTTACTAATAAAATTTACTTTTCCTAATTTTATACCTATAAAAATCAATAAATATATAAATATTAAAGAATCTATGCATATGCGAAAAAAGTCCATTGGTAAGCTTCTAGGAGTGGAAACAAAACTGTAGATAATTGCTCAGGGCCGTACCAAGGTAATTTAGCGCCCTTGACAAAAATAAACTGGTCCGCGGCCCTACCACCAAATATAGTGAGAAAATACATAAACATTTTTTTTCTATATCATATAGCCAAAATGAACTCCAAATATGTTGTTAATTCTCAAAATGTTCCTAGTATATTAATTTAATTTTTTCTTCTATTTTTGCTTTATTAATAAATATTTTTGAACTCTTTGGGGATATTATTTTGCTGATAAACTGAAAAGTTTATTTTAGGGGAATATTTTTTTGTTTTGACGTTGAATTTTCATGAAAAACTGACAAAGTTCTAAATTTAAATTTAGTTTTAATAGCTTTAATGAATTCAATATTTAAAAATAATACATAAATTTATAAAGCATATTAAAGGTGTTTGGTTATTAACATAGCCGCTATCACCTTGAGTGACACTAAACTCAGGGTGAAGGTACAAACAATTTATCAAAACCTGTTGGTTTTCAAATGGTTTGATACAAGGAGATACACTTGCATGCTTATTGTTTAATCTTCCTCTCCAGAAAATCATAAATGAATCTAACAGACACTAGAGGAAATATATTTCATAAATCTGTGCAAATTTTTGCATTTGCAGATGATATCGTTATTGTAGCTTGAACTAAAGAGACTCAATCAAATCTTCCTTTCGTTAGAAAATGAAGATTCATATTTTAACAAGAAAAAGGCCAAATACATGACAAATACTAGCTGTAGTGGACCCTATTTTGAAATCAATGACTATATATTCGAAACTTAACTTTACCTATTTAGGTTCCGAACAACGTGTTAACACTGATAGTGAGCCGGAAGTTCACAACAGAGTTTCTGCCGCTACCAGTTTTTTTTTTTTTTTTTTTTTTTTTTTTTTTTTTTGTATCCACAAATATCTCAAATCTAATCTCATAAGCAGAAGAACAATGTTATTGCTTCATAAGACACTAATTCGACCAATCCTCTCATACGTTGCTGAAACATGGGCATTAACTGAAAGAAACAAAGAGACTGACTGTTTTCGAAAGAAAAGTACTAAGCAGCATTTTAGGAAATTTGAAATGCAACGACACCTGGAGGAGAAGAACAAATTCCGAAATCCATTAGATTTTCAAGAAGCCAGACATACTAAAATTCATATCTATTCAACGTTTGAAATGGGCAGGACAAGTGATTAGAATGAATGACGACCGAACCACCTAGAGGATCTTCGAGACCAAACCATAGGGAGCTCGTAAAGGAGGCAGACCCAGAATTCGGCGGATTGACTGCCTTGAATTAGACTTAAATATCCTAATAATTTAAAACTGGAAGAGTCTATCCAAGAAAAGAGAAGCCTGGAACTCGATTCTACGGAAGGTCATGGCCCACCCTGGGTTATTCCATTGAAGAAGGGTGTTTGGTAAATATTTTATAAGAATCTATAACAAGAGTAACAATTAAAAACTAGAGACAATTCTATTCAACTAAAGAAATATTTTTAAAAAAATTAGAAAATTTAAAAGAATTTAAACACATAGAATTTTACAGTTATATTTTTTATCTTTTCTTCATTTTTACTCGGGGAGAATCGTCCTCTTTCGGACCTCATTTCCCCTCACAGTACGGTGCCCTAAGACTTATGAACCCATGGCATTTGCCACCTTTGACACGCCCTAGTTACGACACCGTATTTGTTCTAACTGTTAGTTGTTTATATATAGAAAAAATGTACACTATTTATATACTAGACGATCCGACATACGTTGTCCTGTTTTAACACTGTAAATCAAAAATTGCGAAATGTTTTAAAATCATTTGAAAATTGGACCATTTTGATGGAAAACTAAGGAAAAAATATTTTTAAAATACTTGACGCCACCACGCGTACAGTCATCACAGACGTAATTACATTAAATTGGAATTCCCGCATTGAATGTAAAAAATTTGAACCGTAAACATTTTAAATGTGTGTACAATTGTCTACTATTTGCAGATTTCCAAAAATTAAAAATACACCTTTTTTAGTTAAATGCGCTTAAAGCTTTTATAGTTTAAAAGCTGTGTTATTATAGGCAAAAATTATGGTTTAGTATTAAACGTTCTAAATCGAGTATTTCACTGAGGTTTGTTTTAAAGGATTAAAAAATGTCCAAAAACTTAAAAAATGTAAAATCAAAATATTGAATTTTATAAAATAACTAGAGGAACCGGCAGACGTTTTCATGTTTTAATGCTATAAAATGCTTAAAAATAGAATATTTGGACTGTTTAAATTTAAAAGTAAGGGGAAAAATATTTTTAAAATACTTTACGCGACCACGCGTACAGTCATCCAAAACGTGATTAAATTAAAATTCCAACTTTGCCTGGGGGATTCGATTTTGTGACTTCTCGTACTGAAGCCCGTTGCGCTGAGCACTGTGTTACAGATACGTTGGCAGTGAAGGGTTTCGAAAGACAATCTCAATAAGCGCACAGTTCTGGATTTTTAATTAAAAAAACATTTTTTATCGAATCAAATTAAGAATCTAAACCATTCTCGAATCAACTCAAATACACAAAATTTCATCAAAATCAATCCAGCCGTTTAGGAGGAGTTTATTACAAATACACGGACAGAAGAATTTTATATATATATAAAGGATATAAAACTGCCCAAACTGCACCTAAACTGTGTCAGAATTCCTAGACTAGTAAGAAACTGAATAATTCCATTGAACTTGTCTGTATTATTATAACTATATATACTTTTCGATATTGTAATATCTAAATTACTACCATTATAGCTTGCCATATAACTGAATCAGTAAAGTTTTTAATATTCCAAAATTGTAAAGTACCCGATGATACAGGTAAAAAAATGGTTTGTTTTATGGCTGAGAATTATCTTGCAACAAAAAATAATCGATGATAAAGTTTAAAATTATCACTTAATCCAAATATAAGAGAAAATTATTTACGTAATGTCTAAGTTCAGTGATAAAACATATGAAAATAATGCAGATGATATTTAAGTAATTTAAAATAAATGATTAAATGAAATGGTTAAAGAAATGACGTCGTAATGCTAGAAAAAATGTATTTTTACCTGTTTATAATGTCAAATTAATAAATTTAATCGCCTGCTCTTAAAATGGAGCTTGATATAATGGCATTAAACGCTCGAAAAAGGAGGAAGGGGGGATTTCGATCGTTATAAAGACAACAGTATTTTTCGCTGTGATGTGAAACATTTATACCAATTTATTTTAAAATGGGATCGATAGTTTAGGAGAAGATAATCTTTACTTGCTTTCAATTTTGCTAACCGTAATTCATCAAGAATCTAATATGGATTCCTCTATCTATTCCAGGTCCAACAGCTTTATGCATTCAAGGACTGACGGACAGATAACTTAAGCTATTTTTATTATATTGGTGATTATAATAATTGATAAAAATAAAGGACTATAAATGACTAAACGACACTAGGTATAAGTACAGTGTGCTTTTGCAATAACAATACTGACTCATTAATCGCGTAAGTTAGACCCAGACAGCTGTTTTCATAAACTAAACTCCCGCGATTCTGACGTGGTGAAATTTCGCCTTCTATTTCCTGTTACCGTGATATTCCTAGGCCGGAGTGTTTAAAAGTATCAAGCCAAAAATTGTAAAACAATCTATTGCTTATGCTCAGAATCATAATTATTTCTCAAACTCTACATCCGATGGCAGTACCAGACTCTTGGTAACTCCCATATAGCCCGTCATTTGACAGGAAAAGTAAAATTTTTAATTTTCCAGAAATGCAAAGTACCTTATGAGGCAGAAAGAAAATGGTTTACTTTTTTCTGAAAATTATCTGGTACACGTTTAATAATTTGTTTAGCTTCATACTCCTCTCAAATTTCCCGATACTGTGAATTCAATTTAGAATCAACCTGAATTAATTTAGTCCAACCGTGCGGTAATGTATAAAAAACAAACACAAACGAACAAACATCTTAATTTCCAAAGATATATAACTTAAACGCTATATATATATATTAATCTCAGAAATACTTTTATGAAAAGAATATGTTGTTAATACTGGTGATAAAATTTTCATTGCAACAAAAAATAATCGAGGATTAAATTTAAAATTATTACATATGAACCTAATCGATTTAAACCAAATATTAAAAATTATTTACGTAATACCTAAGTTCAGTGATAAAACGTACGAAAATAATCCAGACGATATTTAAATAATTTAAAATATGAAACGAAATAAATGAGATGGTTAAAGGAATGACGTCATAATGCTAGAAAAAAAATGCTATTTTTACTTATTTATTATGTTATAAATTAATAAACTTAATCGCCTGCTTTTAAACGGGGTTTGGTTTGGTTTGGAGTGCTACAGTCTACTTTTTTGCAATACGATTGCTAATGAGACCGGGACCTACAGCTTAAAGCCGATTCCGGACGGCGCCGATTCGAACCCACGAACTCCCGTACCGAAGGTCAGCACCCTAACAAATCGGCCATCGTTCGGCCGTTTTAAACGGGGAAAGTAGGATTTGATATGTCATTAAACACTCGGAAGGTGTGGATTTCAAACGTTTTAAAGACTCCCTTTGAATTTTGGTAACCCTAACTCTTCATGAATCTAATATGGATGGCTCTATCCATTCAAGGTCCAACTGCTTCATAAATTCTAGGAAGAACGGACAGATAACTTAGGCTATTATTATATAGGAAAAGTCTTAAATCAAACTATTTTGAACTATTGTTTTATTCATAAAAACAATATATCAGATATATTGCGAAAATAGAGGGGGGGCAAAGCTTACATAATAACCCCAACCGTTTGATTGAAAGGCGTTTTACTAGAGAGATATCTTTCATCGATAAGAAATCGCAACCATGAAGAAAATGGAAAGTGTTGTTCCAAAAGAGATGCAGGAAGAAAACTCGGTATTACTGTCCAGGTTGTGATTTTTGGACTTTGCAATTCATGCTTTAAGATCTATCAAAAAAAAAATTATTAATATTTATATTACTAGCATATAGCCCATCATTTCACGAAATCAGTAAAATTTTTAATTTCACTGAATTGTAAAATACTCTATAAGGCAGAAAAAAATTTGTTTTTTTGGCTGACAATTATCTGGTACACACTCAATAAATTGTTTATCTTTATACTCTAAAATCACCCGATCCTGCGAACGCAGTTTAGAATCGCAATGAATTCATTTGGTCAAACCATGTTGTTATGTATAAAATACACAAACGAACAAACTTCTTAATTTTCAAAGATAACTTAAACGGTAGATATTTTATTAGTCCGTGAAATAGACTCCTAGACTTTTATGAAAAGAATTTGCTGTTAGTACGTGGTATAAAAGTTTCATTGCAACAAAAAATAATCGATGATTAAATTTAAAATTATCCCATATTAACCTAATCTATTATTTAAGCCAAATTTAAAAGAAAATTATTTACGTAATACATCTAAGTTCAGTGATAAAACGCATGAAAATTATGCAGACGATATTTAAATAATTTAAAATATGAAGTGAAATGTGATGGTAAAAGGGATGACGTCATAATTCTAGAAAAAAAATGTTATTTTAATCTATTTATTGTGTGACAAGTTGATACATTTAACCCTTTAACTGTCGAGTGATTTTGATGATTTGGGTACACAATTTGTCAAATTTTTTTATTGCAAAACTCAAATGTTTACTACAAAATAAATTATACATAGTAGTTAAAAATTTATATTTTGAAGTACATGATATATTCGGGTATAACAATATGATGCATTAATAAAAAATTACCCCCAGTAATACTCGGGCGTGACATTTTCGAACACCAGTGCTGTGCCCGAGATTATCTCGGGCATGAGAGTTAAAGTGTTAATAACCTTCTTTTAACCGGGGAAATAAGGTTTGAAATAATGGCATTAAACGCTCGGAAGGTGTGGATTTCAAACGTTTTAAGACTCTGAATTTTGGTAACCCTAACTCATAAGGAATCCAATATGGATACATCTATTCATTCCAGGTCCAACCGCTTCATAAAGCCCAGGACAGACGGGCAGATAACTTAAGCTATTATTATATAGGGGATATGTTAGATCAAACTATTTTGAACTAGTATTATATTTACAAAAAGCAATATGTCAGATTCCATTGCAAAAAATAGGAGAGCTAAGTTTAGATAAAAAAAAAAAAAACCCAACCGTTTGATTGAAAGGCCTTTTACTAGACCGATATCTTTCACTCATAAGAAATCGAACCATGATAAGAATGGAAAGATTGTTGTTCCAAAGCAGAAAAAAAAACTCTGTTTAACTATCCTAGTTGCGATTGTTGTACTTTGCATCTTATGCTTTAAGATTTATCATGGAAGAAAAAAAATTTCTAATATTTATATTATTAACATATAGCCCGTCACATGACGCAATTAGTAAAATTTTTAATTTTCCAAAAATGTAAAGTACCCTATAAGGCAAATTAAAAAAATTGTTTTTTGGCTGAGAATTATTTGGAACACTCTCAATAATTTGTTTATCCTCACACTACTCTAAAGTCTCCCGATACTGTGAATACCGTTTAGAATCACACTGAATTAATTTAGTCGAACCGTGTTATGTATAAAAACAAACACAAAACGACCAAACTTCTTAATTTTCAAAAATGTACAACTTAAACGATAGATATTTATCAGTCTGTGAAATGAACTCCCAGACTTTTATGAAAAGAATTCATTATTTAATACTGGGGATAAAGTTTTCATTGCAACTAAAAATAATCGATGATTAAATTTAGAATTATCACATATGTACCTAATCTATTATTTAAGCCAAATATAAAAGAATAATATTAACGTAATATCTAACTTCAGTGATAAAATGTATGAAAATAACTCAGATGATATTTAAATAATTTAACATAAGGAATGATTAAATGAAATGGTTAAAGGAAGGACGTCATAGTGCTAGAAAAAATGTTATTTTTACCTATTTATTATGAGAAACTTAATTGCCTGCTCTTAACCGGGGAACATAGGGCTTGAAATAATGACATTAAAAGCTCGGAAAGGGGGGAAGGAGTGGCTTTTAAGAGTTGCTTTGTATTTTGCTAACCGTAACTTATCTAAAATCCAATATGGATGCTTCTATCCATTCCAGGTTCAACTGCTTCCTAAATTCGAGGGAAAACTGACAGATAACTTAGGCTAGTATTATATAGGGGATAGTATGCTTTATTTACATCGTATACTTATATTTCATCACTAAATATAGCCATATGAATGAAGCCAAATAATGCAGACGATATTTAAATTTAAAATATGAAATGAAACAAATGAGATGGTTAAAGAAATAACGTCATAATTCTAGAAAAATATGTTATTCTCACCTTTTTAGTGTGTGATAAATTGATACATTTAATCGCCTACTTTTAACCGGAGAAAATAGGGTTTAAAATAATAGCATTAAACGAGCTGAAGGTGTGGATTTCAAACGTTTTAAAGACTCCCTTTGAATTATGGTAACCCTAACTCTTCATGAATTCAATATGGATGCCTCTATCCATTCCAGGTCCAACCGCTTCATAAATTCGAGGACAGACGGACATAATTTAGGCTATTATTACATAGGGATATGTTAGATAAAATACCAGTTCAAAAGAGTTTGATTTACAAAAACAATATATAAGATACCATTGCATTTACATGGAGGCTAAGCTTAGATAATAACCCCAACTGTTTGATTAAAAGGCATTTTATTACATACCTCTCACTGATAAAAAATCGCAACCGTGAAGACAATGGAAAGTTTGTTGTTCCAGAAGAGATGCAGGAAGAAAACTCTTTATAACTATCCAAGTTGCGATTGTTGGACTTTTCATGTTATGCTTTAAGATTTATCATGGAAGAAAAAAATTAATATTTATACTATTAGAATATAGCCCGTCACATGACGGAATTACTAAAATTTTAATTTTTCAGAATTGTAAAGTACACTATAAGGCAGATAAAAAAAAATTGTTTTTTGGTTGAGAATTATTTGGAACACGCTCAATAATTTGTTTATCTTCACCCTCCTCTAATGTTTCCCCGATACTGTGAATGCCGTTTAGAATCGCACTGAATTCATTTAGTCAAACTGTGATTATGTAAAGAAAACACACAAATGACCAAACTTCTTAATTTTCAAAGATATACAACTTAAACAATAGATATTTATTAGTAGGTGAAATAGACTCCAAGACTTTTATGAAAATAATTAACTGTTAATACTGATGATAAAATTTCCATTGCAACAAAAAAATGATTAAATTTAAAATTATCCCATATAAACCTAATCTATTATTTAAGCTAAATTTAAAAGAAAATTATTTACGTCATATCTAAGTTCAGTGATAAAACTCATGAAAAGGATGCAGACGATATTTAAAAATTAAAATATGAAATGAAATAAATGAGATGATCAAAGGAATGACGTCATAATGCTAGAAAAAAGTTATTTTAACCTATCAATTGTGTGATAAATTCGTACATTTAATCGCCTGCTTTTCAACCGGGGAAAGTAAAGTTTGAAATAATACATTAAACGCTCGGAAGGTGTGGATTTCAAACGTTTTAAAGACTCCATTTAAATTTTGGTAACCCTAACTGATAAAGAATCCAATATGGATGCCTCTATTCATTCCAGGTCCAACCACTTCATAAATTCCAGGACAGAGGGGCAAATAAACTATTATTATATAGGGGATATGTTAGATCAAACTAGCATTTTATTTACAAAAAGCAATATATCAGATACTTTCGCAAAAATGGGGGGGGGTGCTAAGCTTAGATAAAAAACCTCAACCATTTGATTGAAAGTTTGTTGTTCCAAAAGAGATACAGGAAAAAAAACTGTATAACTGTCCAAGATATGATTGTTGGACTTTGCATCTCATGCTTTAAGATTTATCACGAAAAAAAATATTAAATATTTTTATTACTTGCATATAGTAAGTCATTTGACGGAATTAGTAAAATTTTTTATTTTCCAGAATTGTAAAGTACCCCATAAGGAAAAAAAATTTATTTTTTGGCTGAAAATTATCTGGTACACACTCAATAAATTGTTTAAATTTTTACACACTAAAATCTCCGATACTGTTAATACTGTTTAGAATTCATTTCATCAAACCGTGTGGTTATTTATAAAAAAAAAAAAAAAAATCGAAAAACTTAATTTTCAAAGCTATATAACTTCAACGATAGATATTAGTTCGTGAAATAGATTGCTAGACTTTTAAGAAAAGAATTTACTGTTAATACCGGTGATAAAATTTAACAAAAAATAATCTATGATTAAATTTAGAATTTTCACACATGTACCTAACATTATTTAAGCCAAATATAGAAGAAAATTATTTACGTAACATTTAAATAATTTAAAATAAGAAATGATTAAATGAGATGGTTAAAGGAATGACATAATACTAGCAAAAAAATTGTTATTTTTACCTATATATTATGTGTTAAATTCAATCGTCTGCTATTAGCCGGGAAAAATAGGGCCTGAAATAATGACTTTAAACCCTCGAAACGGGGGAGGGATGGATTTCGAACGTTTTAAAGACTCGCTTTGAATTTCGCTAACCCTAACTCATAAATTCGAGGATGGACGGACAGATAACTTAGGCTATTATATAGGGGAGACGTAAGTTTAATGAAATTCTTTCAACCTTTAAAAAAAAATTTTTATTCATAATATTTATCGTAAAAATTAACATTGAGTCATTACCCTGATTATTGGATTTTCAAAAAAAAATTTATTTTAAACTGAAAATGAACTCTAAAGTTAAAAATTAAGATATATTAAAAAAAAAAAAAAAAAAAAAAAAAAAAAAAAAGATTTATGCAATTTTTCTTGAATATGACACTTATGACCGTTTTCCCCAAAATTATGCGATTACGGAGTTAAAAATGTCTTTGTAATTAATGTTTCGTTTGTCTTCCTTCCAATAATTTATTAAAATTCTCAGTGGGCATATTCTAATTTTTGATCCATGTGGTGTACATATGTGAACACAGCTCGAGAAAATAAAGAATTTAGACCTAAGGATGAAAACCATTATGAGGTTAGTCAACGTGATTAGGTACCAACCATATTGGATAAATCTCGCATCCTTTTACCCCTGTGTAAAATTGCTTTGCTTCTGAGCAGATTTCTATAAACAAATTTTGCCTTGGCTTGGCTTGGTTTGCCTTGGCTTGGTTTGGTTTGCTTTGGTTTGGAGGGCTACTGTCTACTTTTTGCAACACGAGGGCTAATGAAACCGGGACCTAATGCTTAAAGCCGATTCCGAACGGCTACGAACATCCATGCCAATATGGGATTCGAACCCACGAACTCCGGTATCGAAGGCCAGCACCCCAACCAATCGGCCATTGTTCGGTCTAAACAAATTTTGTAGTCTTATAGAGATCAAATTTCTTCAGGGTAAAATCAATTATCTTTATAAAAATGCGTACTAGGAAATATTTTCATTCTAAAAAGATATCGAAGTTTTCCAGAAACTAAGCATGAAACATTTATTCTTCCTTACTCTTTTTTGAAAGCTTAATAATGCATTATGAAGAATTTTTTGTTCTGTCACAGTAAATATTAGGTTAAAGACACTTTTAAATGTTCAGTTTTAACAGACATAGAGAAATCCAATATGGCCAGTACCCAATCATCGTAACATCTAGTTAGCATAAAAATGCTTGAACAGCAAGGTTTGTCCTTAAAATGTTAAATATTTTAAAACATAATGGAGGAATATTTCAGCTTTTTTTTACATGAAATGTTAATTTTATTTATTACAAACGTGGTAAAAGTAGCAGTGTAAATCAAATTCACATCCACCAAATAGTAATTTTAATAATGATCCAATAATAACGTTCATTGTTCAGTTCGCTAGTAAGTTCGCTAGTAAGTTCGCTAGTAAGTTCGCTAGTAAGTTCGCTAGTAAGTTCGCTAGTAAGTTCGCTAGTAAGTTCGCTAGTAAGTTCGCTAGTAAGTTCGCTAGTAAGTTCACTAGTAGCTAAATTAGCACAAAATTAATACATAAAATGATTTACAGCTTAATTCTTTGACATACAATGATGTCTGTGAGACGTCAGTCCTCTCATGAGCCAAAGTAGACTGACGTCTCCGACAGGTGCCATGCAACATATTAAATATTATTCTGTTACTTAATGTGCATGTTCTGCCCACTAAATGTAAATATTTTATATTGGTTCAACCGGATTCTAAACTGCATTCACACTATAGGTAGACTTTAGGCTATTATTATATAGGGGATTAGACTTTTAAAGGGTTCTAACGGAAAGCACCTTTGGGTGTTTAACACCTTGCATACCACTAAATAGTGGAAACACCTACACACATTAGCATCCTACATAAGCCTCCTTAAATATTACATAGAAATACCAAATGCTAAATAAAAATTATTCTTTCTCAACTTGCACAAAATTATTCAGATGTGCCAGAACTAAATAGTAGCTTTCGAACATATTAGAATCCGTTTTACTTGGATGTAAAGAGATTAATATTTAAGCATAAATGTAAATTTCTAAATTGAGACAGTTCTACTTCGGATATTTTAAGTCTAATATGAAACTAAGAAAAGTAAAAGAAAATTTCATGATCTCATTCCCTATATAAGTTATCTATCCGTCTAATCGAATTTACGAAGCGGTTGGACCTGGAACGGATAGAGCCATCTATATTAGATTCTAGATGAGTTTGGATTAGAAAAATTCAAAGCGAGTAAAGTTTGCCATCTCCTAGACTAACGATCCGATTCTAAAATTGGTATAAATATGCTTTTATCACAGAAAGGAAAAAACTTGTCTAGAAACCGTTCTAAATCCACCCCTTTCCCCCCTTTTCGAGCGTTTATTTCAAGTCCTATTTTCCCCGGTTAAGAGCAGGCGATTAAAATTATCAATTTATTACATAATAGGTAAAAATAACTTTTCTAGCATTATGACGTCATTCCTTTAACCATCTCATTTAATCATTACTTATTTTAAATTATCGTCTGCATTATTTTCATACGCTTTATCATTGAACTTACATATTACATAAATAATCGGTTCTTTAAAAACTAATCCTAAACTAAGAAAAGAAATTTCATGATCTTTTTTATAGGAAAATTTTTAACTCATTAACCCCTTAACTGCCTCATTCGTGTGCATATGTGATTTGCATTTGATCATATATATCATATATATCATATATATATATCATATATATATATCATATATATATATATATATATATATATATATATATATATATATATATATATATATATATATGATTTGCTCACTTAATGCGTTAATTGCCTCATAATGCGTATGCATATACCACTTATGCTTAAAATGCTATACTAGAGAATGTATTTAAATGACAAACATAAAATGACTAAGAAATATACAACAGGAAGGCAGATGTATACGTCTAAGACAGTTAAAGCATTGACTGCGACGGACGTATATATAAGCCAGAGGAATGTAAGGGGTTAAAATGGGTATTTAAAATACTCAATTATAAATCTGAATTTACTTACCTAGAGAGGAATCAAACTTCAGAAACTTCAAATTCTTCAAGATAATAACCAGAAGGATGAAAGTACCAGAACATTGCTCTTAAAAATCTCCATAACATTCAACATGGAAAACAAAAAAAAATTAGAGTATCAAATATAAGTTATTTAAAATGTCTATTTTAAAAGAATAATTTAATATGAATATAATATATCTATATTTAAATAGAATGCAAGAATTTATTAGTGCTAAGACACACTTAAAAAATAGAAATTTCTATAAAAAACATTAAAAATGAAATTCATCCGAGTCACGGTGTGAAAAGTTATTTCCCCAATTCATTAAATGTTTACATCCATAGTGGCACCTACTCTGTAAAACACTTTAAATCCAAGCTTTCAATACTGGTCGGGATATACTCCAGCCAGGATATTTTTTCCCATTTTACTTTGATGTTTGTTTATAACTGTTACACTATGAATATTACCTGCGTTTTATTAGAAAATATTATTCGCATTTATTGAGAAATGGTATTTTCACGAACAAAAATTAACCTAATTCATTTAATACATGCATGGTGGTGAATGTGTGGTAAAATAGTCATGTAGACAGTATTAATAGGTTGGGGCACTAAACAAGAGTTCCCATGCTTTTAGAATATGAAATTACAACTGTATCCGATAATTTAATGAGGGCAGAATTCGTATTCAGCAGGAAAGACAGAAAATAAAGGAAAACATGGAAAAAATAATGCAGTTAAATTATGAACCTTACGTAATTTCTATAGCAAATTGAATTTAAACTACAGATTTAGCTGTATTTAGCCGAGAAAACTAGTTCAGCAACAAGAATCAAGAAAATAAAATTAACGTTAAATGTTGCTGCACTTAACATGAATATATCTATATTCAGATTAATGTCTGGCAGTGCATCTGTGTTCAGGTAAAGTAAAAGTGACACATATTTAAAAATGAAACATACTGAAAAAATTACTACAACGTTTTGAATATTTGTTTTATGTTGTCTGGAGAGTCAATTGCTCTACAGAAATGTCAATACAACTGCACTAACACATATGCGATCGGTAAAAATGTGCATACGTATTTTTTGAATATCATGACATTGCTACTACATCCTAGTAGGATATAAAAACTGGCAACTACTGCAATTTAAGAATCGTTAAACACAATGAGAAATTTACAAAAGAAATTAACATTTTAACTGAAGATCATCCTCAATTTGAAAATATCAATTGCTTTCCATTAAAGCCAAGAAAAATCTAAAACTTAAACTTAAGGAGAGTGCACCGACCACGAGCAAAGATAATTTTAGAATATAATATTCCAATTGCCTTTTATTAATACAACATAAAAAATGAAAATTACTGCAGTGTAAGAAAAAGTAAAAACATACTGACAAATTTCCCATAAAACTGTCATTTTAACAATGTATCCGCTTGAATTTTCTGTAAAGAACAGTTGCAATGCATGAAAGCCAACACGATTGCCTTAATATTTAATGTGGGTGTACTGACTACGAGCGCACATTTCTAGAATAATCTGGCATTGCAACTGTCTTCTATTAACACAGGGTGACAAAAATAACAGTTACTGCAGTGTAAAAATATTCAAACATACCGGCAGAAGCGTTAAAGGTATTTACGACATTTCGAGTATCGATTTCCTTGAATATGCCGGGAAGAACAGTTGCAATGCACGAATGTCAATACGACTGCCCTAACATTTAATGTGGGTGTACTGACTGAGCACACATTTTTAGAATAATCTGGCATTGCAACTGTCTTCTATAAATACAGGGTGACAAAAATAACAGTTACTGCAGTGTAAAAATATTCAAACATACCGGCAGAAGCGTTAAAGGAATTTACGACATTTCGAGTATCGATTTCCTTGAATATGCCGGGAAGAACAGTTGCAATGCACGAATGTCAATACGACTGCCCTAACATTTAATGTGGGTGTACTGACTATGAGCACACATTTTTAGAATAATCTGGCATTGCAACTGTCTTCTATAAATACAGGGTGACAAAAATAACAGTTACTGCAGTGTAAAAATATTCAAACATACCGGCAGAAGCGTTAAAGGTATTTACGACATTTCGAGTATCGATTTCCTTGAATATGCCGGGAAGAACAGTTGCAATGCACGAATGTCAATACGACTGCCCTAACATTTAATGTGGGTGTACTGACTGAGCACACATTTTTAGAATAATCTGGCATTGCAACTGTCTTCTATAAATACAGGGTGACAAAAATAACAGTTACTGCAGTGTAAAAATATTCAAACATACCGGCAGAAGCGTTAAAGGTATTTACGACATTTCGAGTATCGATTTCCTTGAATATGCCGGGAAGAACAGTTGCAATGCACGAATGTCAATACGACTGCCCTAACATTTAATGTGGGTGTACTGACTATGAGCACACATTTTTAGAATAATCTGGCATTGCAACTGTCTTCTATTAATACAGGGTGACAAATATAACATTTACTGCAGTGTAAAAATATTCAAATATGCCGGCAGAAGCGTTAAAGGAATTTACGACATTTCGAGTATCGATTTCCTTGAATATGCCTGGAAGAACAGTTGCAATGCACGAATGTCAATACGACTGCCCTAACATTTAATGTGGGTGTACTGACTATGAGCACACATATATTTAGAATAATCTGGCATTGCAACTGTCTTCTATTAATACAGGGTGACAAATATAACATTTACTGCAGTGTAAAAATATTCAAATATACCGGCAGAAGCGTTAAAGTAATTTACGACATTTCGAGTAACGATTTCCTTGAATATGCCGGGAAGAACAGTTGCAATGCACGAATGTCAATACGACCGCCCTAATATTTAATGTGGGTGTGCTGATTATGAGCACACATTTTTAGAATAATCTGGCATTGCAACTGTCTTCTATTAATACAGGGTGACAAATATAACATTTACTGCAGTGTAAAAATATTCAAATATGCCGGCAGAAGCGTTAAAGGTATTTACGACATTTCGAGTATCGATTTCCTTGAATATGCCTGGAAGAACAGTTGCAATGCACGAATGTCAATACGACTGCCCTAACATTTAATGTGGGTGTACTGACTGAGCACACATTTTTAGAATAATCTGGCATTGCAACTGTCTTCTATTAATACAGGGTGACAAATATAACATTTACTGCAGTGTAAAAATATTCAAATATGCCGGCAGAAGCGTTAAAGGTATTTACGACATTTCGAGTATCGATTTCCTTGAATATGCCTGGAAGAACAGTTGCAATGCACGAATGTCAATACGACTGCCCTAACATTTAATGTGGGTGTACTGACTATGAACACACATTTTTAGAATAATCTGGTATTGCAACTGTCTTCTATTAATACAGGGTGACAAATATAACATTTACTGCAGTGTAAAAATATTCAAACATACCGGCAGAAGCGTTAAAGGAATTTACGGCAATTCGAGTATAGACTTCCTTGAATATGCCTGGAAGAACAGTTGCAATGCACGAATGTCAATACGACTGCCCTAACATTTAATGTGGGTGTACTGATTATGAGCACATATTTTTAGAATAATCTGGCATTGCAACTGTCTTCTATTAATACAGGGTGACAAATATAACATTTACTGCAGTGTAAAAATATTCAAATATACCGGCAGAAGCGTTAAAGTAATTTACGACATTTCGAGTAACGATTTCCTTGAATATGCCGGGAAGAACAGTTGCAATGCACGAATGTCAATACGACCGCCCTAACATTTAATGTGGGTGTACTGACTGAGCACACATTTTTAGAATAATCTGGCATTGCAACTGTCTTCTATTAATACAGGGTGACAAATATAACATTTACTGCAGTGTAAAAATATTCAAATATACCGGCAGAAGCGTTAAAGGAATTTACGACATTTCGAGTAACGATTTCCTTGAATATGCCTGGAAGAACAGTTGCAATGCACGAATGTCAATACGACTGCCCTAACATTTAATGTGGGTGTACTGACTATGAGCACACATATTTTTAGAATAATCTGGCATTGCAACTGTCTTCTATTAATACAGGGTGACAAAAAGAACAGTTACTGCAATGTAAAAATATTCAAACATACCGGCACAAGCGTTAAAGTAATTTACGACATTTCGAGTAACGATTTCCTTGAATATGCCGGGAAGAACAGTTGCAATGCACGAATGTCAATACGACCGCCCTAATATTTAATGTGGGTGTGCTGATTATGAGCACACATTTTTAGAATTATCTGGCATTGCAACTGTCTTCTATTAATACAGGGTGACAAATATAACATTTACTGCAGTGTAAAAATATTCAAATATGCCGGCAGAAGCGTTAAAGGTATTTACGACATTTCGAGTATCGATTTCCTTGAATATGCCTGGAAGAACAGTTGCAATGCACGAATGTCAATACGACTGCCCTAACATTTAATGTGGGTGTACTGATTATGAGCACATATTTTTAGAATAATCTGGCATTGCAACTGTCTTCTATTAATACAGGGTGACAAATATAACATTTACTGCAGTGTAAAAATATTCAAATATACCGGCAGAAGCGTTAAAGTAATTTACGACATTTCGAGTATCGATTTCCTTGAATATGCCTGGAAGAACAGTTGCAATGCACGAATGTCAATACGACTGCCCTAACATTTAATGTGGGTGTACTGATTATGAGCACATATTTTTAGAATAATCTGGCATTGCAACTGTCTTCTATTAATACAGGGTGACAAAAATAACATTTACTGCAGTGTAAAAATATTCAAATATACCGGCACAAGCGTTATAGGCAATTACGACAATTCGAGTATCGATTGGCTTGAATATGCCGGGAAGAACAGTTGCAATGCACGAATGTCAATACGACCGCCCTAATATTTAATGTGGGTGTGCTGATTATGAGCACACATTTTTAGAATTATCTGGCATTGCAACTGTCTTCTATTAATACAGGGTGACAAATATAACATTTACTGCAGTGTAAAAATATTCAAATATACCGGCAGAAGCGTTAAAGTAATTTACGACATTTCGAGTAACGATTTCCTTGAATATGCCGGGAAGAACAGTTGCAATGCACGAATGTCAATACGACTGCCCTAACATTTAATGTGGGTGTACTGACTATGAGCACACATTTTTAGAATAATCTGGCATTGCAACTGTCTTCTATTAATACAGGGTGACAAATATAACATTTACTGCAGTGTAAAAATATTCAAATATACCGGCAGAAGCGTTAAAGTAATTTACGACATTTCGAGTAACGATTTCCTTGAATATGCCGGGAAGAACAGTTGCAATGCACGAATGTCAATACGACCGCCCTAATATTTAATGTGGGTGTGCTGATTATGAGCACACATTTTTAGAATTATCTGGCATTGCAACTGTCTTCTATTAATACAGGGTGACAAATATAACATTTACTGCAGTGTAAAAATATTCAAATATACCGGCACAAGCGTTATAGGCAATTACGACAATTTCGAGCATAGATTTCCTTGAATTTGCCGTGAAGACCAGTTGCAATGCACGAATGTCAATACGACTGCCCTAACATTTAATGTGGGTGTACTGATTATGAGCACACATATTTTTAGAATAATCTGGCATTGCAACTGTCTTCTATTAATACAGGGTGACAAAAATAACATGTACTGCAGTGTAAAAATATTCAAATATACCGGCACAAGCGTTATAGGCAATTACGACATTTCGAGTATAGATTTGCTTGAATTTGCCGGGAAGAACAGTTGCAATGCACGAATGTCAATACGACTGCCCTAACATTTAATGTGAGGGTACTGACTATGAGCACACATTTTTAGAATAATCTGGCATTGCAACTGTCTTCTATTAATACAGGGTGACAAATATAACATTTACTGCAGTGTAAAAATATTCAAATATACCGGCACAAGCGTTATAGGCAATTACGACAATTCGAGTATCGATTGGCTTGAACATGCCGGGAAGAACAGTTGCAATGCATGAATGTCAATACGACTGCCCTAACATTTAATGTAGGTGTACTGACTATGAGCACACATATTTTTAGAATAATCTGGCATTGCAACTGCCTTCTATTAATACAGGGTGACAAAAATAACATTTACTGCATTGTAAAAAATTTTCAAATATACCGGCACAAGCGTTATAGGCAATTACGACAATTCGAGTATAGATTTGCTTGTATTTGCCGTGAAATCCAGTTGCAATGCTGGAATGTCAATAGGACTGCCTAACATTTAATGTGTGTGTACTGAGTATGAGCACACATTTTTAGAATAATCTGGCATTGCAACTGTTTTCTATTAATACAGGGTGACAAAAATAACAGTTATTGCAGAGAAAAAATACCCAAATATACCGGCACAAGTGTTATAGGAAATTATGACATTTCCAGTATAGTCTGTCTTGAATTTGCCGGGAAGAACAGTTGCAATGCACGAATGTCAATACGACTGCCTAACATTTAATGTAGGTGTACTGACTATGAGCACACATATTTTTAGAATAATCTGGCATTGCAACTGTCTTCTATTAATACAGAGTTACAAAAATGACAGTACTGCACTGCAAATATGTTTTATTGAAATTTAAAAATGGTATAAAATTCCTTTTCGATTATAGATTTGTTTAACCTGCTGGGATGAGAATTTGCACTAAAGAAATGTCACTACAACTGCCTTAATATTTAATGTCCACCAAAGCTGATTACACTTTTTTAATAATCTAATATTGCAACCGTCTCCTGGTAATACGTGATGATGATACAATTTAGAAAACATTTAGAGCAGTTTAAAAAAAATGTTATTTTAAATAAACCAAATAACTAGAGGAAATGTAACATTTCGTTCATTGAGTCACTTTAATTTGCTCTGAAAACCAGATGCACTGTAGGAATGCGAGTACGACTGCAGTAACATTTAATGTGTGTCACTGACCATGAGTACACATATTTAGAATAATATGTCACTGTAACAGTTTTAATAACTAAGTATAAGTCAAATATAAAAAAAGGACAAATTCCAATGAGAAAGTTTCAAATGAAAATAAAGCGGTACAATTTTTATAAGATATTGACATTCTAACTATAGATTTGCTTGAGTGTACCAAGAATACCTAAATTTCCTTTTAAATAAGAATACAACGGCCCAGACATTTAGTTTAGGTGTACTAGACAGTAATACGTCTGCTTTTAGAATACTATTTTTGCAATTTCCTTCTAATAAAACTAGCCATTATTAAAACACTCGAAGGTATTAGTATACTAATAAACGTATGGAATCGAATATACGTAATATATTTTGGGCTGTGTTCTAGAGGATAGATTTGTTTATGAGTATTTACAGTTTAATAATGATATATTTTTACATAATTTTCATTTAAATCTTTTACACTATACTTAATTGAATTTTAGCTGTCTAACAAAAATTCTGTTATAATTATAAAGTACAATTGTAAAATTTAACATTTTATATTTAATCTAATAGAAATGCAAAATAATTCATTAGGGAATGAAACATTTTAAAACTTTAATTGAATTTCATTTAATGTATTGTATGAATATGGGATGGCATGCATAGTGAATATGAATGTTTTTAATCAAAGAGCTTACTTTTTGTACATTGACATTGCAATAACTTTCAGAGCTCGATTGCGTGGTATTTTGTAAATGAAGCTTTCTGAATTCTACGACTTGCTTAAAATGGTATCAAATTCACAACATTATGTAAGGAAAACATAGCACATGTTTTTATGCTTTTGATTTAACTGTAGTGAAGCAAAACGTAGCCTTGCTGAGATTTTTTAATAGTGCTACATTAAACCTTTATAAAGACAATTTGTCTCCAAGCTCAAATAAGCTTTATTTACACAAACACTGTTTTAATATATACGGTGGACTCCGCTTAATGTGATCGCAGTTAATGTTATCAATCGCTTATTAACGAAATCACTTGGTCCCGATTTTCTCTATTCATTTGTATTTAAAATTATTGGTTTATGTGATCATTACATCTGTTAATATTATCAGTTTTCGAACCTCATTTTCATTTGCAAAGAAATATTCACAATATAATCAGAATAAACCCAATTCGTTGTTTGAATTTCCGAGAATTCTCCTTCAACCTAGGGAAATGGGGAATTGCACGTTCCTGGAATTTTTCAGAAATACGTACACCCTGCTGATGGCCAATAGTTGTCAGATAAGCAGAAGGCAACACATTTTTATAGGAAATGAGAAGGAGCGTATTCCCATTTTATGCCTTGCTCGTTTACATTCAGCTTGTCGATATGGAAGCCAGAAAGTGAAATGATTTAACATTAAAACAGAAGATATTTTAAATCGTTCTACCAGGTTGATTATGATTGCGCAGAATTTATAAATGAGTTCTTAAGAAAAATTGTAGACAAACAATTGATCAGTTTTTTTTTTTAATTTTTCATACAATTTTTATGTTTTAAAGGATAATATACAGTCCATAAATATAAGGTGTGTGTTTTCATTTTGTTTTGAAATTTAGTACGTGTGAATTAAAGGGGGGGGGGAAATTTATCTAATTTTGCATATCGTTTATTGTTATAATCGGTTATTGTTATCGCGGTGTCCCAAACTGATCACATTAAGCAGAGTCCACTGTAGTTATGTATTCCATTTTAAAATACTCTCCACATACTTTGAAATCTTTTGGAGAAATCTTAATTTTTGGGAATAATTTAAAAGTTTGTAGCACAAAAGTCACCACTTTGGACATTCCCTGAATTCCAGTATATATTTTGGATAAACTGTTATTAAATGTTAAAAATAATAAAGCTATTTTTTTTTAAAAAAAAAGGTGTTTTAACCAATCGAATGTTAATCAAGATATATTCAAATCGAGGGAGTTTAAGTGTATGAAATTTCTCAATGAAAAATCCCATTTAATTGAAAAATGTATTTTTAATAATTAGTCAAAAATTCCTGAAACTATTTTGGACACTATCAAATACTCTTCCTCGGACGAAGCTGACAAAATAAGGATGTTTGGTTTGAATTTGAGTGCTATGGTATAATCTTTGCATCACGAAGCTCAGACCTACTACTTTGTCAAATCCAAAGGACTAGCATCCATGCTAACAGTAATCTTCGAACCTATGACTCCTGAACTCGTCACGAGGTTTTAATATTTTTTTTTGTCCAATAAAGGGCCCTTTCTAGAATCAAACCCAAGCCCATTTGAAAGCGTAACATAACCGTAATACAGACAAATCAGTTTTATATGACTAGACGAATTCCCCCTTCCAAAAGTACAAGAGGGAACATGTGCATTTACAATTCTAACAAGGGAGTTTTAGTGAAATATTTGGAGTTTTAACTTTCTCAAAGAGTAATACGTATAAAAGTAAATAGACTCTCTTACCTTGAATTTCCACGAAGAAATGTTCCAGAATAAAACAGATCCTTCGTTCCCTGAAAATTAGTAATTTTCAATTTCAGCTTATTTGTGATCAGTCACTACAATATTAACATTGAAACATTATGTATCAAAATTTTATTAACAGCTTCTGATAAACATTACAGTTTTTAAAATATTTTAGCATTTTTAATATATTTTTTCAGTTTTACATACACACTGCGTCTCATTAAAAACTTAAATAATAATAGAGTAGGGATCCATATTTATGGATAATAATTGGGTAAACAGTATCCAAACTATTAGGTAAAATTTAGATAAAAATGCATTAGGGAAGTCTAAGTTACAAATAAGTTACTAGACGCACCAAAATGAAAAAAAAACATGTTTTGTACCCTTCATAACAACGAAGTATAAATTTTAATGAAGTAAAATGGATATTAGATTTCAAAAGATTTCAAATTATAGCGCTAGTTTAACAGTATAAAATAGGTGTAAACGCAAAATACCCACTATTTTTTTCTGTCTTACTTTATCATTTTTAAAGTTAACTTATCCTCATACAATACCAAATATTTAAAAACAGTTTTTAAATTTTGAAAAGTAAATGTCACGCTCCGTACTGAAAATTAACTTTTTTTTTATTTTCCGTGAGTTACTAAATAACTGTCGATTTAATATATTATTCCCACCAGTTCATAAGTAGCTAAAATATAATTACCAATATTGCACTTGCAAAAATAAAAAAATCGAAATAAATTAAACAAAAATTTAACTTGACTGGTGAAGAATAAAAATAAAATTTTCACAATTTCAAGGAAAAAGTTATTATATTCTGCTAATAAAAACTAAATAAAAATAAATTAAAAAGAACACATATACATAAGTTCAAAATGAATATAATACGTATACATTAATCAACAATATGCCTGAAGATCTCCGAAAACTCCGAGGGCCACATAGGAATCTAATCTTATGACGGTGGTCCGCACAGTATGTTCGATGTATGTGCACACATATTTAAAGGTTTGGGTTTGATTTGGAGCGCTACGGTCTACTGTTTTGCTCACGAGGGCTAATGACACCGGGACGTACTGCTTAAAGCCAATTCCGAACGGCTACGAATATTCATGACAGCAGCGGGATTCGCACCCGCGAACTCTGGTACCGAACACCAACGCTCTATCATTAGACCATCGTTCAGCACACATACTTGATGCGATACTTCAAACATTAAAATATTTTTTATTCATAAATTAGAAATGGAGTAATTATTTGCAAAGAGCCATATTAGTTATAATACTCAGTAAATCAATCTAAAAATATATGACAAATACACTACTTAATTAGAGGTTTTGTGAATTTTGCCATGGGCCACGAAATATTACTGGAACGCTATAAACTACACCTGATAAATCTAATAATATTTTCATCTATTAAAATCCATAAAATGATTAAAGCTTATTGTAAAAGTACGAGATTAAAAATTAAAAACTACCTATCAATGCTACATATTACAAAACCATATTAACTTACTATAGATTTTATAGCTACTAGTTAATCTAATTGTAAGTTGAATTCTCCCCCCCCCCTTTATTTAAACATACATAATTAGCAGTTTAGTAACACTTTATTTAATAAATCAAGACGTCTTAAATATCACTTTTAAAATATTCAACATTCGTCTTAACGTATGATCATAAATGTTACATAAAACAAACGTTATTAAAATCTAGAATATAAAAATATCTAGATTTAGATTTAAAGAAAAAAAAAAAAAAAAAAAAAAAAAAAAAAAAAAAAAAAAAAAAAAAAAAAAAAAAAAAAAAATTTGCTTAAAAATTGAGGTGTTTTTCAAAATTTACTAAGGGTTGGTCTCACTTAAGTCGAATAAAGGTTAACTGCGATTAACCAATTGCGCCAGTCATTAGTGGAACGCATTTCGCTGTTTAAACAGAATAATTACGGTTAGCTGTTAAACGACTATGGTTAGACCAGAACTAAATATTTCTATTGCACTTCATATTAACTATTTTCATATTTTTACTGTACGTTTAGTTTCTATGTTATACTAAAAACCCGGATATCAATGCCCCGTTGCAGTTTCCATAAACAATTATTTTAAAGTATATGATATTTTAACAGTTTTGTGTTTTATCTGCTTCGCGTTATTAATACCTGTAACTTGACAAAATCCTGTTAATTCAGAAAAAAAACATACCCAGTTTTTAATTCAAAAACACTTTAATAAACACAGCACAAAAATTTCAGTGAAATAAATAATGCACATTTAATATTACGAAATCTAAGAAAATAAATCATACTACGAAATATTAAGTAAAAAAAAAGTTGATCGGAAAAAAGGTATTATTGAAATAAAATAATCAGTTAATTGTAAATTTCGTTTCATTAACAAACTTAAAACTACATTAACTTTACTTGTTCGATTAAAGTCTTTCATAAAACTAACTTTCATAAGACTAACACAAATTAAAACTAATCTTATTGCTTACATAACTTTAAAAAACACCAGACCTGCGTGTAAAATCTTTTTGATATGACCCTATATAGTTTTAAGGTGTCATATGAATCTTAAGTCAAAAAAATGTAAAACTATCATTTTGGACTCCTTATAGCTTATGAAGTACTAGTTTCACAAACATTTTTTAGAATAGTTAGAACACATTAACTTTACTTACACATCTCATTCATTTTTGAAATATAAAAAATATATTTGTTAGAAATTTATAAATAAGAGATTTTGTTGTTAACAAAAATGATATTAAAGATAACGCACATGATAACTAAAAATATAATTAAGTTAAACACAAACTTATTGTTTTAAAACATACTACAGTATCTCAAAAGAATTTTGAACCTAAATTTGTATGTACTTAAAATATATGTATATTTTTTAAAAAATGTGATAAAAATGATATTTTTCCTTAAAAGCTAAAACTTTATTCCGGAAAACATTTTGGGAAATACACAAGAAATTATACTGTATATAACCTGTAAAACTTTCATGAAAAAAATGTTAAAAACTTTGAGGTAACATGCGAGTTACATGATAAAAAAAAATTTAAGAAAATCAAGTTAAAGTTTTATAAGTTTAAATTTGTTTACAGTAAATTTCGGACACATTTTTATTCGTAACTCCTCTCAATATTGAAAATTTATTTACACGGATTGTTTTAAATTTAGAACTGAATCCCTCTTCACATATATTTTTTCTGTAAATAAAAATATTTTGTCGATTTAACAGACGTATGAGCCCTTAAAATACATAAAACTGTGTGTACAAAAAATTATTGGTGTTATTCGAAATTCATAAGGATTGTAGATAATACAATATTCAATGAAAATTATAACAACATTAGCATTGTATATAAAAAAGAATAGCTGTAACCAGTGACTTAGAAACGTATCCCGACAATAAGAAGCGAAAAAATGTGATTCACTAAAAAAAATTATATAGAAATTGTTTTATAAACTTAGTATATTAATCTATTTTACTTGCTTTTCTACTGAACAAAAAAATCATTAAATCCCGTACTTGTTCTAGCATGGGTAACTTCCATTTTATATGACTTGAACCGAATTCAGCGCCTTTAATTCTTAACTTCTACGTTACGTTCGGAATTTCCCACATACTAGCTACGAATATGTTGATATAAAGTTATTAAATTTACTAGGCCCGAAAAAATAGAAATCTGTATAAACTAACGTCACACATAAGAATATTTAAAAGAAACAGAGTAAAAACTTACTTTAAGATGTTCCATTTTGAATCCCTCATTTTAAAACTCCTGTAACAGACTTAACAAAGCAAAAAGAACTATCACGTTTCTGTTTGAACAGCTAATTAGCTATTCAAACAGGAGCACGTGATGGTCTAGAGCTACAGCCAATCACATTTCATGTCCACTAAAGTGCGTATCAAAATTATAAACATCTGCTTGAATACGCTCGATTTTAAAATGGAAATATCGATATTATATCTAAAGAAATAATGTTCTTGCAATTTATTTCTTCGATATTTCGAACAGATTTTACAAACTACGATATGCGTATAAAAATGAATTATTTGTAACATAAACATATATAAATATTCAGTTAAAGTAAAACTCATGCATTTAATTTAAAAGGATAAATCTTCAAAAATGTCAGACTTTTATTAAAGTAAAGAAATTGTTTTAATAACATGGTATTCATAACTCCACAAAAACTACCCATTTCCACACAATATTGAATCATCAATATGTGGAATGAAAGTCATATTTACCTTTAACAATTTATTTGATACTATAAAGTAGTTTAAGAACTCTGTTAGTTTAGATTCCAATGCCAAATTCCTAAATAAAATGTAGATTGCAATAAATTCTGGATTGTAATGCAAATATATGATTGAGAATATTCAGGTTTCGGCTCATCATTGTTGGTTAAAGGTAGTCGGTAATTGTGTATAATTTAGTCTCACTAAAGTCTTTTAATTGCTAACCGCGATTAACCCTGGGCACCAAACAATTGTGTAACACGTTTCTCTGCTTAAACAGAGATTAAACTCGGTTAGCTGTTAAACGACTTTGGTGAGACTGGACTTTAATGTTTGGCATTTAATCTGTGGTTAGCTCACAGTTTGTCTTGACTGAAGCGAAACTTAGCTAAGTGATGTTTAAAAAGAGTTTTAGTACTTCTATTGAAAGTAAGTTCGTAGTTCGAAATATTTGTCACGAGAGACTAGTGAGGACAATCTTGAAAGTGAAAGAGAGAAATAGACCAGGATCTACTGCTTGAATTGTGAGATTTGAACACTTGAACTGTTGTACCAAAGAGCAAGGCCCTTCCCATTCAGCCATCGTATGCCAGATACGGAGATCACAACTGGAGGTCTTCTTGGGTCTAACTGAGGTCGATATTTTGTTTAATAGACGCCACTAACTTTCAAAACCCAGCCTCACATAAGAAGGATGAAGCAAATTGAATCAAAATATTCGTTCTTTTTTAGCTCAGCATGCTTAATTCTTTATAAAACCTTTTTAGATCGTTTATAAATTTTTTCTTTTTAAAATCTACATACTCGTTTCTAATCAATAATCCAGGTTTATGGCAAGTCAGAGATTTACTGTGTTGAATTTGCGCAAATAATTACTATTGTTTTGAAGCCATACTCGAGTTGTTTGAGAAATATTGAACTTAACGCGTGAATCAAGCAGAAAACAATATCAGATTATATATTTATATATATAATATATATATTATATATTAATATATATATATTATGTATATATATGTATACATATATATATACATATATATATATACAAATATATATATATATATATATATATATATATATATATATATATATATATATATATATATATATGTATACATATATATATATATATATATATATATATATATATATATATATATATATATAAGGAAAATTCTCAGGGGTTTTCAAAACTTAAGTCAAGGGCTAAAAATTCCATCGTATATATATATATGTGTGTGTTAAAAAATGTGTCGTTTATTGAAATGAGTTTTATTTATTCTACGTTTGATTACTTTTGTATTTATTCTTCGTTTGATTTTCTGCATATTCAGTCATCATTTTGTAAAACCGTTAAACAACGAAAATTTTCGTGATTAAAATACTTTTCAAAGAAATAAAAGAATATTCAAAATCTTACCAGTTATTATATTTATCACAAAGCAAAGGAGGGAATGTGGAAATTGTAATCCTCCATAAGAATACATTTTTACATTAATTTTGATTCCTAAATACAAAGGGATGCACCCATTCTCCCCAATTTCTTGCTAAGCTGAGATGCAGCCTAAAAGAAATGCAAATAAAGCATACCAATCTTATCTGAAATGTGAAATATTACTACAGCAGAATTTTATGTCAATTAGACACTTTTGTCTTGTTACAACACAAAGAGCAGAAATACCTGCTACTGTTATGGCAAGGCCGTCCTCGAGCTGACGTCATTTTAAAAATCAGCTGTTCCTTTTTAAACGCTGATATGTTGCATTGGTATTATTGATTGCTAATATAGTAGTAATTGCATTAACCCTTTAACGGCCAAATTAACAAGTTTTTTAATTTTTCCTTGAAATTGATAGATATGGGTAGAAATGCATAAATTAAGTGTATTTTAAAAGCATTTTGAATTTTTTTAACTGCAACCATGTTTTTTAAGCCTTCCTCGTTTGACGACGCTGGGCGTTTGTAGGTAAAAATGTAAACATTTTAAAAATCATTTTTTTACATAAAATTATACAGTTTTAATGTATAAATCAAGTAATATGCAAAATAACGTTAAAAATTAAAATATATTTTTATACATACAAGAAAACTTTCTATGTAACATCTTTAAGGTTGAATTTTTGTATGAAAAAGAGGAAAACATTAGATACATAATGGTGCATTGCATTTCATACAATATGTTCTAGGTTTTGAAGAACAGTTATCCTACTAGCAACGTCTTTGTTTCTACCTCTTGCCAATAACATGCTGAATGTTGTTGAATTGTCAGGAAGCACATAGGATCTGGATGTTACTGCTTTTGTTGTTGGTATTTCTATCATTGCTTTTGAATCGACTCCCTTTTTCAAATAGGTTACTGCAATATATCTGCTAAAATCTTTGATTGGTATCGATTTAGAACCATGGATCTTTTTATAAATGACATAGCCATTTACAACAGTCATATCTATCATCCTAGTAATAAGGCAAAAGTTTCATTCGGCCATACAACTGACTCTTTTCTTTTACGTTTACGGGAATTGTTTTCCTTTATTTTATCCAAAATAATATAATTTTTTTGGAGGTATTCTGGTACTATCTGGACCATAATTATCATCTGGTATTGTAATTTCTAATGTACCCGCAGCGCTTGATACAACAGTCGTACCCAAATTATCATCAAATTGTTCTTCATCTGTTAGATTATCGACATCAGGAGGCATTGCTATAATATCTCCCTCTATTTCTTCAGAAATAGGAAAAGCAGCAGTATCTTCTAAGGTTTTAAATATTTTATTTCTACTCATTTTTAGTTTTTCTCCATAGATTATGTACAAAAAAATGTAAAAACACTTGAGAAAAAATTCTGAATACTGAATACCATTTATAGCCAAACACCCAGCGTCCTGAAACAACCATGGGCAACTTTTCCTGATTACTACGGACATATTAACAACTCCAAATAATAATAAACATTCTAATGGCAACAAATGGACTATCTAGATTACATTTATATCAAATTGAAAGAACTTACCTAAAAAAGTATTTGCCAAACCGCACTATATAAAATGTGTGGTGTGATTATCAAACAAGTGGGGAATTCTACAGCATCTTTCCCGCACTTTTTTTACTTAATTCCAAAAAAAAATGTCATATCTGATACTATACAGTGCTTCCAGCTATCAGAACTATTGGCAAATAAAAGAATATTTTTTCACTTAATAAAGGGAAATGCCGTTTTTTACAGCATCATCATATGAGGACACTGGGCGCTAATGCGTTAACATCTCGAAAATGAGGGATAAGTGTGGATTTCGAACGTTTTTGCTAACCTTTCAAGAATCCAATATGGCTGCCTCTATCCATTCCATGTCCAACTACATCATAAATTCGAGGACAGACGGAAAAATAACTTAGGATATTATTATACAGGGGATTAAAATGCAGGAAACAGAAATTCTTTCTATTTTAGCTTTTATAAAAATTTCGATTTGAAAACAACCTGAACCTGAATCTAAATTCTTTTATTTTAAAGATATTACAAAAGTAGAAATGAAACACAAAATTAATCATGCATGATATTTAATCTCAGTTTCATTTATTGACTTTTGGGTATAAATAGAGGCACATTACGTATGAGTGTTATTAGCTCTTTGTAGCAGTGGATAACCAAACAAAATGTTCTCTAAGGTTTGTATTAACCCTTCAGTAATGTACTGTAATAAGCTCACAATAATACATATTTTGAAAACAATTTACTTTGAATTATTTCCGTTTGTTGAAGAATTAATACGAAAATGTTATACTTTGATAAATGAAATTCAGCAAGTAGGATAACATAATTATAGAGTAATTTAAAAAATTAATTTACTTTTAATACAATGTGTTATAAATGACACATTGTATGTGGGACACGTACTAATACGATTTCTGAGGATTGATACTTTATCGCGGGACACGTACTAGTACGTTTTCTGACGATTGATACTTGAGCTCTGATGACGTACTAGTACGAGTTAGTGTAACAACATGTTTGTTTGTGGGTACAAAAATAACGGTATATACAAGAAAACGAAGCCGAATATTCTTGTCTACTACATAGATTTTGGAAAAATTTAGACAAAAAACTAGTTTTTATATTATTAGTTTTAGGATTGCTCTTTTCATTTTTCATAATATAAAAATGTTTATATATAACATAATTCGAAAAAATTAAAACTATATACTACTTTTTCTATTTGATTTTTCATATTTACGATACTATTATAAATTTATCCACTAAAAAATATATTTGTTGTTTACGTTTATCTTATGGTTGTTATTTATATATTTCTATTTATACATTTGTTTATATATTTCAATATAAAATACAAAAAGTTGGTTAAAAAATTAAATAATTTTTGATCTATTGAGATTTAACTGAATAACTAAATTGACGCTCAAAACCCCCGCTCCCGGTACAATTCCGCTGTGAAATGTACCCGCACATAATGTCTAATATATAACATAGAAGTAATTTTACGTAATGCAGTAGCATGAAATAAATTAGTACCATAATAAAGTTTTATATATATAAGAATTCATAAGAAAACAATTTATGACGTATTTTGAGTCATTTACGTAGGTCTGAAGAATAAATATAATTTTTTTCAATTTTAATAATTCTACATATAAGTATATATAAAATGAGACATATAAAAACAATTTCATATAATGTTCTCTGTTTTCTATAGATATGTGTTATTACGTAACGTTAAATATTATTTTATTTTATTTACTTTAAAAGCAATAAAAATAATATTACAAGGTTTCAACAATTTTTTTTAAATAAATAGTAAAATGTATCATTTTAAGAATATTTTTTCCTATCACACGTTTTAATGTATTTTTAATTAACTAAAAACTGCCTCGAAATGAATTTGACTTCAGATTACATTTTTTATATTATATTAAAAATCTTATTTTTCCGTAACACTATTTCCCTTTTCACAGGTGCTTGTAATTGCAGCTTTTATGGTGCTGGCAGAAGCCAGTTTGGTAAGAAATTTTTAATTATATAAGGGAATTTTTTACACTATAAAATATTGATTATGATATTGGTACTGAATTTCAAATCTAGGGAAAATAGGTCAATTGTGCAGTATAGTTTCTGAACTGTTTATCCTAAGTTTATCATTTCGTCAAGCAAATTATCTTTTTATTAAAGTTCACTTTGTTTTGCCTAAACAAAGTATTATCTTCCAAATAAAGTAAATTGCTGTAAATCCTTCAACAGCATTCAAGGAAAATATAATTTTCGTTTTGTTTTTAGATTTAGTAACCCACTAGTATTTTTCCTAGTGTTACTTTAATTAAACCTATCGTTCCTTTCTCTCTCTCTGATTCTCTTTCTTTCTTTCTCCTTCTTTCTCACTCTTTCTTTCTCCCTCTTTCCAACTCTATCTTTCTTTCTTTCTACTTCTTTCTCACTCTATCTTTCTTTCGCCTTCTTTATAACTGTATCTTTATTTCTTTCTCTTTCTTTCTAACTCTATCTATCTATCTTTCTTCTTCTTTCTCACACTATCTTTCTTTCTCACTCTATCTTTCTTTCTAACTCTATCTATCTATCTTTCTTCTTCTTTCTCACACTATCTTTCTTTCTCACTCTATCTTTCTTTCTAACTCTATATTTCTTTCTCCTTCTTTATCTTTCTTTCTCCTTTTTTCTAACTCTATCTTTCTTTCTTTATCCCTCTACTTTTCTTTCTCTCTTTCTCCTTCTTTCTCTATCTTTCTTAATCTCTTTCTCTCTTTTTTAATTTCTCCCTCGCATTTTACTTTTACCCTCTTCCCTCTATCATTAACTTATTTTATCTCACTATATCTCATTTATTCTGCTCTTCTTTCTTTAGCTTTCTTTCTGTGTGTGTGTGTACATATATGTAAAAATAATGTCCTTTAGTCACAATAATTATGTAGCCTATATTGTTTTTACTTGCCTAGGGTACTGAGCAAGAAGAAACCTAAATCAGCTAGGAGTAATAACGAAGGATGGAGTCTGACCACATTGAAGAGAACGGCACAGGTCTAATTAAAACTTTATTTTAGAGCTGCTAAAACGGACATCTTTGCTAGTCTACAACAGACAAAGGAAATACAAAAAAATCACTCTGCTCGAACAGAGGTGAACCCAAGAGCGAAGACAGAAATAATTTTCCCACTTACTCAGCGAATTTAATTGTAAGATCAGGAATAACGTGGAGTATTGTTAATTTTTACATACTGGAAAACTACTATAAATAAAAGTTAATATTTTTTTATGAAATTAAACACATGAAATATTATTGTTAAAAGTTAATAAAATAAAAATCTCTGATAATACTAACCGTTCTACTATCATTGTATTTGACTATTCATACTTAGGATTTAACTTATAGAAATCTGTTTGATATTCTTAGGTACATGAACCAGTTCACCATCACGCTCCCCAACCCTACAAGTTCGGCTATGACATCAAGGACAAGCACGGAGAGCAGTACAGGCAGGAGGAAGGCAACGGTGGTCACGCCGTGAAGGGAAGCTACGGATTCACCGATGCCCGAGGAGTCAAGAGGCAGGTCGATTACGTCGCCGATCACGGTGGATTCAGGGCCCAAGTCAAGTCCAACGAGCCAGGAACTGCCAACCAGAACCCCGCTGCAGTACTCATGGTCTCTGATGCCCCATACGCTGGTGGTGTAGGACTCGGATACGGTGGATATGGAAACATCGGTTATGGAGGCTATGGCAATGCTGGTTATGGAAATGGTGGTTATGGCAATGCAGGATATGGATATGGATGTTACGGCAATGTGGGTAATGGATACGGAGGAATTGGACTTGGTATCCTTGGAGGTTTAGGATATGCCCGATACGGATACTAAATTGTTCTGTAAATAGCTAATTATTTTAAATAAATATTTTAATTACTTTCTATTTTTCAAAAATTGTTGAACTAGTTCTCTGGCCAAATGTAAATATGAAATGTGTTATTCTAGGACATAAATTGGTTGATTAATAGTTGTGTGCTATGTTTGAAGAAAAAATCTGCGATGTTTTTCTCTTTTTTTTTTCACTGACTGGATCCAAACTTCAGTTTAGGTTCTAGTCAGTACACAGATATACAGGTTTTTATTACAAATCTATGCAGTAAGTTTTTTATACATGTAATAAGTTCATACGTGAACAACAAAATCGTGACACACAGAGATATTATGCTCAAAATATATTTTTTTCTTGTTTGATACGTGCTAAATTCAAATACAAACAAAATATCTAGTTTAAATGTTTTAATCAAAACACTGTTATATATAGTATACATCGTAGGCTAAAAATTACAGTAATAAAGAAACATAGTTTATAAGAATATCATGGTATTAATCCACCATTAAAAATACAGCTACAGGAGTAGAGAGTAACAAGTATTCATCTAGCAGCTTTCTTATGAAAAGATAAAAATGGTTTATAAAATATCTATAATATACTAAAATCTACAAAAAATACAACATATCTTTAACAAAATAGAGTACATTCTATAAAAAGTAAGTAGACAAGAACATTTCTAAAATATTTTCCTAGAACACTGCATATTATGAATTATTTTAACTGTATGTATAGCACTTATAATTATACGATGCTCATCCAAAAAGTAAGTTTCTTACTTCTTAAAAGAAAAAAAGAACTCACACTTTCATATTGGCAACATGTACAGCAATGTTTCAGCTATTTTTCAACATAGCCACCAGAAGAATTGAGACACTTGTCGTGTTATGGGATCAATCTTTGTATCCCTCTGTCGCAGAACTCTGCCGCCTATCAATGGAGCCAGCCTTTCTGTCCCAAAACACAGTGCACATCCCTTTCCGTACCGAGAGCGTCTGTTTGAATTTGGTCCTGACCAAAGATCCTCTATAACACACCAATACATTGACAGTTGCTTGGTGTCCGGGGTAAAGTGCGAAATCCAAGTCTCATTCCCCGTGACGATCCTGTCGAGAAACTCGTCGCCGTCATCGTGATACAGTAGCAGAAATATTAGTGCTGATACTGTGCTTTGAATTTTGATTTAGGGTATCAGTTTCAGCTCATATACCTGGCAGAGCTGACGATGAATTTCAATTGGAGCAATGCTTTGTGCATTCAAGATCATCAACCGAATCTTGCATTCGGCGGGAGGAGAAATTAGAGCTACCATTTTGGACCCCTGTTACCACACTACTGGCAGAAGTCGCGAACTATCCAGCTGGCATATGACTGATACGTCATAGATCTGTTACGCATGCGCAATTGACACGGCTAATTACCTTTACTTTAAAGAAGAAAACATCGGGACACTTCCTTTCTGGATGCACCTCGTAAATGGCTAATGAATTTTTGTAACATAAAGTACTGTATGTAAAAAATAATTACTTCTACTTTATGGAATATTTCAGCATGTTCTAAAATTGCATCGTTTTTTTTGGACACTCTGTACTTTCGTAACTTTTTGGTACAACCAAAGCCAGGTCCGTGCACAGCGACTAATATATATAGTTTGTTGATTGGTTGCTCAGGAATGCTACTGGCTAATTTTTAACTACGAGGGCTAATTGAAACTAGGGCTAATCTGATTTTCCTCAATCATCGTGACAGACATTATCTAGCTTTTGATGACGTAGGTTATACATAAATTCCTAATATAGAAGCCATCAATTTCACGAAAAATTTCAGAAAGTTGCCAATTTATGCCCACAATTTGGATGCCAAAATATCTAATAAGTCAAGAACTATCATTATAAAACAAATTATAACTAGGAGAAAGAAAAAAGAAAATAACTATATCAGAGTTTTAACAATAAAAAATATATTAAAAAATGCCTCAGTATGAAGCAAACATTTCACGTGGACTTATGATTAAACCGTTGAGATGTGAAGTAAAGTTTGTATCCTCCGTGGGGACATAAATACAGGGTGTTTCAAAAATGACCGATTTATTTGAAAAATCAATAAAAACTAAACGCACAGTGATAGAAATACACAGTTTATTTCAATATGCCTGGGACAATATTAAATTTTTAGGCCTACAAACTTTCCAAATTAGTTACAATGTTCCACAACAGATGACGCTGCAGTCTGGAAAAATCTAAACTACGATATTTTAAAGATATACACCGTGCGCAGCAATAATATAGAGTACTTATTCTCAGAACGAAATTATCAAAAACTCGGGTAAACGTCTCAGGAGGGGTGGCTTCACATGCAGAACAGATGTACTGTTGCAGTTTTTCAATTGTTTCTCGATAGTGGCGGTACACCTGGTCTTTTAAGAGTCTCCATAGACAAATATCGTAGTTTAGATTTTTCCAGAGAGCAGCGCCATCTGTTGTGGAATATTGTAACTATTTTTAAAGTTTGTCTGCCTGAAAATTTACTATTGTCCCAAGCATATTGCAATAAACTGTGAATTTCTATCACTGTCCGCTTAGTTTTTATTGATTTTTCAAATATACCGGTCATTTTTGAAACACCCTGTATGTGATATAATGACTGATCAATTACAAGCAATGTTTAAAATTCAAGAACTTAGCAAAAGGTGTAAAAGTTAAAAATTAAATGCATCATGAAGTTTGCATTACAAAATATTGGTTATAAAGGTAATTTTAATGAGATTTATTAGAAAAATGTTCTGATTAATTAAATGAAACCAGATTTTATTTTTGTATTCCCGATAGCCCCATAAAGAGCAGAACGTTATCAACAGATACTGAAATCTTATTACGTTCCACACTACGAATATACTTTATAATTAAAAAAATTGTTTCATATGCAGAAGACACTCTAACCAAAAAGAGGGGTGTATAACTACATATTATAATAGCTATATACTTAAAATTTTGATATTTAATATCTAAGTCCAATCGGTTTCAAAATAAGGAATGACTACATTCTTAAAAAAGTACTGCCGTATAAGCCTACTGAAACTAAAGAAAGTCTGATGTGCCCAAGATGTTATGCTCATAATTTATGCATTTTTAACATTTTCATCCTTTACATTTACATTATATTACATTTTTAGAGCTACAATCTGACTATTCCTTCAAATGCTCAGATTGAGTTGTTTTTTTTTTTTAAGCAAAGGTTTTCTCTGAGTAGACCTCAAGTCTTTGACTACTAAGGAAAGCAAAACCAAATATGTGTCTTTCAATAAAACTCCAGTAAGCTTTAAATATCTAGGGGCTTACTCTGGACGTTGCGAGTATGGGTCCAGCTTTCGTTGTGACATCACTTTGACGTCAGCTTGATAATTTGCTCACATAATGTCAGCAATCTGACTTTAAAATGACGTCACAGCGAAGGTTCGAAACGAACCGCAACGTCCAGAGTAATGGTCCTAGAGCAGTGGATTTCAACGGAGGTGACACCGGCTCCCGGGGGGTAGTGAGAAGATGCTGTTGTTCAGTGAACTTGTTTCGGTAGGGCGGCAATGTGAGCAAGTTTTGGCTTTCAAACTTAATTTTTTAAATACTAAATAAGTTTATTACATTACTTATCTAATTTACACGATTTTTACCAATAATAAAACAAACTCACGCTGTGATACCAGAACCAGTTATTTTTCATTCCCTATGGTCTGCGTGGAATTGGATTGACATTCAGAAAAATATAACTAATCAACAACATTCGTTTGGTTTAGTTTGGACTGCTATGGTCTACTTCTTTGCAACACGAAGGCTATTGAGATCGATTTCAAACGGCTACGAGCATCTAAACCCCAGTGAGATTCGAACCCACGAACACAGGAAAGAAAGTTAAGCGACCTAACCACTCGTCCACAGCATTCGTTTGAGAGCTACTTCAGCTTGTCTCAGTAACGAATTGATTTGTAACTGCATTGAAGAATATTACTTAAACATTTTGGCTCTTATAATTAAGCACTTCTCCAACCCAACACTTTAAATTACCGGATTTTACAAAGGGGGGTGTTGAACACATTTGGACTTCATAGGGGGATCATTGAACAACTTTCGATACCGTAGAAGGACGGTAGCTTAAAAAAGGTTGAGAATCACTGATCTACGGATTGAATTTTTTTTTTAAATTTAAAGCTGTCAATAAGAAACGTAATCTTGCAGCTAATTAATATCTACATGGTCTAAGAGCTTTCCTAAAGTCAAAATAATTTAAAAGACGTACAAAAAATTTTGTTAAATAAAGTTATCATTATATCTGTGCTAAGCTACAGATCTGAGACTTGGATTGGCAGAACAACTGCCCATCTTTGAGCAAAAGGCTGTTTTGAAATTCTTTGGTCCTGTAAATGAAAATGGAATGTGGAGACCCAGGCATAATTTTGAACTATATAGGTTGTTCCATGAAGCAGATATACGTAAATCCGACAAAATAAGTCACCTGAGGTTTAAGGGCTACATCTACCTGTACAACTAAATGTTACAACATTCCAAAATACAAAATTTGAACTATCAGCAGCTGGCCGTTGTATAGTAAAGCGGAAGTCATACATACAATCATACATACGCTTTATTAGAATACTTTGTCACATGAATTTCATATAGCAGTAAGAAAGTAAGGTGTTACAACTAAATTGTTACAACATTCCAAAATACAAATTTGAACTATCAGCAGCTGGCCGTTGTATAGTAAGATGGAAGTCATACATACAATCATGAATACGCTTTATTAGAATACTTTGTCACATGAATTTCATATAGCAGTCAGAAAGTAAGGTGTACAACTAAAATGTTACAACATTCCAAAATACAATTTGAACTATCAGCAGCTGGCCGTTGTATAGTAAGATGGAAGTCATGCATACAATCATACATACGCTTTATTCGAATACTTTGTCACATGAATTTCATATTGCAGTCTGAAAGTAAGGTGTACAACTAAATGTTACAACATTCCGAAATACAAATTTGAACTATTAGCAGCTGGCCGTTGTATAGTAAGATGGAAGTCATACATACAATCATACATACGCTTTATTCGAATACTTTGTCACATGAATTTCATATTGCAGTCAGAAAGTAAGGTGTACAACTAAATGTTACAACATTCCGAAATACAAATTTGAACTATTAGCAGCTGGCCGTTGTATAGTAAATGGAAGTCATACATACAATCATACATACGCTTTATTCGAATACTTTGTCACATGAATTTCATATTGCAGTCTGAAAGTAAGGTGCACAACTAAATGTTACAACATTCAAAATACAAATTTGAACTATTAGCAGCTGGCCGTTGTATAGTAAGATGGAAGTCATACATACAATCATACATACGCTTTATTAGAATACTTTGTCACATGAATTTCATATTGCAGTCAGAAAGTAAGGTGTACAACTAAATGTTACAACATTCCGAAATACAAATTTGAACTATTAGCAGCTGGCCGTTGTATAGTAAGGTGGAAGTCATACATACAATCATACATACGCTTTATTCGAATACTTTGTCACATGAATTTCATATTGCAGTCTGAAAGTAAGGTGTACAACTAAATGTTACAACATTCCAAAAATACAAATTTGAACTATCAGCAGCTGGCCGTTGTATAGTAAGATGGAAGTCATACATACAATCATACATACGCTTTATTAGAATACTTTGTCACATGAATTTCATATAGCAGTCAGAAAGTAAGTGTACAACTAAATGTTACAACATTCCGAAATACAAATTTGAACTATTAGCAGCTGGCCGTTGTATAGTAAGATGGAAGTCATACATACAATCATACATACGCTTTATTAGAATACTTTGTCACATGAATTTCATATAGCAGTCAGAAAGTAAGGTGTACAACTAAATGTTACAACATTCCAAAATACAAATTTGAACTATCAGCAGCTGGCCGTTGTATAGTAAGATGGAAGTCATACATACAATCATACATACGCTTCATTCGAATACTTTGTCACATGAATTTCATATTGCAGTCAGAAAGTGAGGTGTACAACTAAATGTTACAACAATCCGAAATACAAATTTGAACTATCAGCAGCTGGCCGTTTTATAGTAAGATGGAATTCATACATACAATCATACATACGCTTTATTCGAATACTTTGTCACATGAATTTCATATTGCAGTCAGAAAGTAAGGTGTACAACTAAATGTTACAACATTCCGAAATACAAATTTGAACTATCAGCAGCTGGCCGTTATATACTAAGGTGGAAGTCATACATACAATCATACATACGCTTTATTAGAATACTTTGTCAGTCACCTGAATTTCATATTGCAATCAGAAAGTAAGATGTACAACAAAATGTTACAACATTCCTAAATACAAATTTGAACTATCAGCAGCTGGCCGTTATATACTAAGGTGGAAGTCATACATACGCTTCATTCGAATACTTTGTCACATGAATTTCATATAGCAGTCAGAAAGTAAGGTGTACAACTAAATGTTACAACATTCCAAAATACAAATTTGAACTATCAGCAGCTGGCCGTTATATACTAAGGTGGAAGTCTCATACATACGCTTCATTCGAATACTTTGTCACATGAATTTCATATTGGAGTCAGAAAGTGAGGTGTACAACTAAATGTTACAACATTCCGAAATACAAATTTGAACTATTAGCAGCTGGCCGTTGTATAGTAAGATGGGAGTCATACATACAATCATACATACGCTTTATTAGAATACTTTGTCACAAGAATTTCATATTGCAGTCAGAAAGTAAGGTGTACAACTAAATGTTACAACAATCCGAAATACAAATTTGAACTATCAGCAGCTGGCCGTTTTATAGTAAGATGGAAGTCATACATACAATCATGCATACGCTTTATTAGAATACTTTGTCACATGAATTTCATAATAGCAGTCTGAAAGTAAGGTGCACAACTAAATGTTACAACATTCCGAAATACAAATTTGAACTATTAGCAGCTGGCCGTTGTATAGTAAGATGGAAGTCATGCATACAATCATACATACGCTTTATACGAATACTTTGTCACATGAATTTCATATTGCAGTCTGAAAGTAAGGTGTACAACTAAATGTTACAACATTCCAAAATACAAATTTGAAACTATCAGCAGCTGGCCGTTGTATAGTAAGATGGAAGTCATACATACAATCATACATACGCTTTATTCGAATACTTTGTCACATGAATTTCATATTGCAGTCTGAAAGTAAGGTGCACAACTAAATGTTACAACATTCCGAAATACAAATTTGAACATCAGCAGCTGGCCGTTGTATAGTAAGATGGAAGTCATACATACAATCATACATACGCTTTATTAGAATACTTTGTCACATGAATTTCATATAGCAGTCAGAAAGTAAGGTGTACAACTAAATGTTACAACATTCCAAAATACAAATTTGAACTATCAGCAGCTGGCCGTTGTATAGTAAGATGGAAGTCATACATACAATCATACATACGCTTTATTAGAATACTTTGTCACATGAATTTCATATAGCAGTCAGAAAGTAAGGTGTACAACTAAATGTTACAACATTCCAAAATACAAATTTGAACTATCAAGCAGCTGGCCGTTGTATAGTAAGATGGAAGTCATACATACAATCATACATACGCTTTATTAGAATACTTTGTCACATGAATTTCATATAGCAGTCAGAAAGTAAGGTGTACAACTAAATGTTACAACATTCCAAAATACAAATTTGAACTATCAGCAGCTGGCCGTTATATACTAAGGTGGAAGTCATACATACGCTTCATTCGAATACTTTGTCACATGAATTTCATATTGCAGTCAGAAAGTGAGGTGTACAACTAAATGTTACAACAATCCGAAATACAAATTTGAACTATCAGCAGCTGGCCGTTATATACTAAGGTGGAAGTCATACATACGCTTTATTCGAATACTTTGTCACATGAATTTCATATTGCAGTCTGAAAGTAAGGTGCACAACTAAATGTTACAACATTCCGAAATACAAATTTGAACTATTAGCAGCTGGCCGTTGTATAGTAAGATGGAAGTCATGCATACAATCATACATACGCTTTATTTGAATACTTTGTCACATGAATTTCATATTGCAGTCTGAAAGTAAGGTGTACAACTAAATGTTACAACATTCCGAAATACAAATTTGAACTATTAGCAGCTGGCCGTTGTATAGTAAGATGGAAGTCATACATACAATCATACATACGCTTTATTAGAATACTTTGTCACATGAATTTCATATAGCAGTCAGAAAGTAAGGTGTACAACTAAATGTTACAACATTCCAAAATACAAATTTGAACTGATCAGCAGCTGGCCGTTGTATAGTAAGATGGAAGTCATACATACAATCATACATACGCTTTATTAGAATACTTTGTCACATGAATTTCATATAGCAGTCAGAAAGTAAGGTGTACAACTAAATGTTACAACATTCCAAAATACAAATTTGAACTATCAGCAGCTGGCCGTTATATACTAAGGTGGAAGTCATACATACGCTTCATTCGAATACTTTGTCACATGAATTTCATATTGCAGTCAGAAAGTGAGGTGTACAACTAAATTCTATACAACATTCCAAAATACAAATTTGAACTATCAGCAGCTGGCCGTTGTATAGTAAGATGGAAGTCATACATACAATCATGCATACGCTTTATTAGAATACTTTGTCACATGAATTTCATATAGCAGTCAGAAAGTAAGGTGTACAACTAAATGTTACAACATTCCAAAATACAAATTTGAACTATCAGCAGCTGGCCGTTATATACTAAGATGGAAGTCATACATACAATCTTACATACGCTTTATTAGAATACTTTGTCACCTGAATTTCATATTGCAGTCAGAAAGTAAGGATGTACAACTAAATGTTACAACATTCCAAAATACAAATTTGAACTATCAGCAGCTGGCCGTTATATACTAAGGTGGAAGTCATACATACGCTTTATTCGAATACTTTGTCACATGAATTTCATATTGCAGTCTGAAAGTAAGGTGCACAACTAAATGTTACAACATTCCGAAATACAAATTTGAACTATTAGCAGCTGGCCGTTGTATAGTAAGATGGAAGTCATGCATACAATCATACATACGCTTTATTCGAATACTTTGTCACATGAATTTCATATTGCAGTCTGAAAGTAAGGTGCACAACTAAATGTTACAACATTCCGAAATACAAATTTGAACTATTAGCAGCTGGCCGTTGTATAGTAAGATGGAAGTCATGCATACAATCATACATACGCTTTATACGAATACTTTGTCACATGAATTTCCTATTGCAGTCAGAAAGTAAGGTGTACATCTAAATGCTACAACATTCCAAAATACAAATTTGAACTATCAGCAGCTGGCCGTTATATACTAAGGTGGAAGTCATACATATCATGCCAAATACGCTTTATTAGAATACTTTGTCACCTGAATTTCATATTGCAATCAGAAAGTAAGATGTACAACTAAATGTTTAGCAACATTCCAAAATACAAATTTGAACTATAGCAGCTGGCCGTTTACATAGTGTTTCATACATTCAGTTACATACGCTTTATTAGAATACTTTGTCACATGATTTCATATAGCAGTCAGAAAGTAGGTTGCAACTAAATGTTACTAACATTCCAAAATACTTTGAACTATTAGCAGCTGTTTGTATAGTAAGATGGAAGTCATACATACAAGCTCATGCATACGCTTTATTAGAATACTTTGTCACATGAATTTCATATAGCAATCAGAAAGTAAGATGTACACTAAATGTGCAATTCCAAAATACAAATTTGAACTACACAGCTGGCCGTTGTATAGTAAGATGGAAGTCATACATACAATCATACATTTGAAATCATTTATTCGAATACTTTGTCACATGAATTTCATATTGGAGTCAGAAAGTGAGGTGTACAACTAAATGTTACAACAATCCGAAATACAAATTTGAACTATCAGCAGCTGGCCGTTTTATAGTAAGATGGAATTCATACATACAGACGTAAATTCGAAACTTGTAAAATTGCCTTTCCTGATGGTGAAAATGAATATTTAATTTTTTAAAATCAAACTTTCTTTATACTTTCGTAAGGTTTTATTTCTGAAATTTTTCTTAATGTATTATGCCAAAATTGGTTTTTTCATTTAAAATTTGTACAATAAAATTTTCCATGATTACAAAACAGTTTTAGTTCGTAGAAAAAACTAATATACACTGGAGTTTACATGTGTTTCATGCTTCAGTTAGCAAAAAATACAGTGATTCTGTGGTGACTAAGCCAAATATGTAGGTTGCGGCCCTTCAGTACTAGAGTTTCTGGGTTCGAGCCTCACTGCTGTTATGAATGTTTGTATAAGTACATAGCAGATTTCCAAACCTAAGCTCATAGATTACCTAAAAAACTCTCTTTTTCTAAAAGTTCATTCTGTAAATATTCCAAGAAACAATTCCACTATCATTTAGAGCACAGTTGTATCTTCATAGGCCCTGACATAAATTCTGCGCCATCCACTCATCTCAATTGAGCACCTGATTCTTGAAAGAATATAAAAACCACGCGTGTCCTAATGATGACCGATTCTTCCCCGACCTCTTTTGGTCAGTCGCCACAAGGTATAACTTAATCTAAAAGTTCGTTAAATATAATTATATTTGCTTTTATTACACATAGGGACATAGTCCCTTTCAAGTCAACCTAAAATCTTCATCATACAATTCTAATTTTGATCTATTTGGTTGGGGAAAAAGAAATCCATTATTTTTTTTGGTAGATGGCTGTAGTGATCGATATCTCGTAAAGTATTGATCAAACAATTTCAAATGTATGCTCATTGTCAAGGTGACATTTCACACTAAAAATATTTTTTTACTGTTTTTTGTTTGGTCCATTCAGTTGTGAGTTACAGGGTGTTTAAAATGGAAGTCAACAAAGAGAAAATTTGGTACATTTTGCAGTTTTTCTTTGATAAAGCAAAAAGGCAAAGCAGGCGACTGAAATTTTGAATGGTGTTTATGGTGCCGATACTGTAACAGATAATTAAGTGCAATTTAGGTTTCGTCGATTCCTGTTCAGCCATTTTTGATGCTAAAGATGTACCTCGCACAGGCAGGCGCGTCGTCGAAAACGTCGATAAAATCCAGGGCTTCGAACCGTAATTTTTTTTGTTCCGGTTTTCGTTCCGGTTCAACTAAAAAATTAATATCGGTTCAGTTCCGGTTTTCGCTCGGCCAAAAATAACGGTTTTCGGTTCAGTTCCAAATGAATAATTTCATTTTATGTATATTCTTATTTGTACTAAAAATATAATTCTATCATAAACAAAAAATGTAATTCTATCAAAATTTAGAAGATTTTATTCTTTTTTTAATTGGTACACAATGTGCATTGATACAAACAGCAGGTACGATAAGAGCGGCGAGCATTGGCATTGTTATCCATTATCAAAATCGCATTTGACAACTAGGTTCATGATTACCCACATTCGTCGTTTGACTCTCACATCGTGCACTTGGCCTTGCAATAATTATGTAAAAAATATATTATTTATTTAACATATGAAAATTGCCTCTAATTATTAATATATCTTCTAACGTGGTTTCACTGAGATTACTTCTGTTGTCTCGGAGAATAAATTTCAAACCTGAAAACGCTCTTTCAACAAATATCAAAATAGGAAATCGAGAAGCAGTATACATGTAATGATAATTATAAAGTTGACGTTAAATTAGAAAATATTGATAAGTTGGTAACAGTAACAAAATGGCTGAAAGATATATCGAACCGAAATAAACCGATATTTTTTTCGGTTCAGTTCCGGTTTTCGTTCCGACCAAAATAACGGTTTTTTCCGGTTTTCGGTTCAGTTCCGGTTCGAAGCCCTGATAAAATCACAGAAATAATCGAAGTTGACCAGCATGTTAGTAGTCGTAGCATCGTCCAGGAGTTAAAGATGGACCATAAAACAGTTTTAAACCATTTGCGCAAAGTTGGATTCAAAAAGAAACTCGATGTTTGGGTGACACACCAATTAACAATAAAAAGCATGATGGATCGAATTACCGTCTGCGAAGCCTTTGCCAAACGGAATGAAATCGACCCATTTCTTAAACTGATGGTGACTAGGAATGGGTTAAATACGACAATATTGTGTGAAAACGATCGTAGTCAAAGAGCGGTGAAGTAGCTCAAACCGTGGCCAAACCAGAACTAACGGCCAGGAAGGTTCTACTGTGTATATGGTGAGACTGGAAAGGAATAATTTATTATGAGTTGCTTCTGTATGGCCAAACACTAAATTCAGATCTCTACTGTCAACAACTGGACCGTTGGAAGCTAGCGATTGACCAGAAAGGGCCAGAATTGGCCAAAAAAAAAGAGGTGTTGTGTTTCATCAAGACAATGCCAAGCCACACACGTCTGTAGTGACTCGCAAAAAACTCAGGGGTCTTGGTTGAGAAGTTTTAATGCATCCAACATATAGTCAGGACCTGGAACCAAGAGATTACCACTTTTTTCTCGAATTGCAAAACTTCCTGAGTTATAAGATTCCTGAGTTGAAAATCGATTACTAGAGTTTTTCGCCAATAAAGACCAAGACTTCTATGAGAGAGGCATTATAAAGCTACCTTTAAAATCGTAACACATTTTACAACTAAACGATGGATATTTGACCCAAATCAGACAATCCGAAACATGTTAAATAAAGTCATTAATTTCCCTCAAAAATAATGGATTTCTTTTTTCCCCAACCCCCAACCTAATATCATTAAAATATAGTCTTAAAGTGAATTTTTTACATGTTATTAAAGTTCTTTAATAAGAATGTAACGTTAAAAAACTAATTTTTATCATTTCAAGTTATATAATTTTTAAATAACACGATAAAGTCCGAAATATGTAAATAAAAAACTAAATTTTTAAATGAAAATAAATAAAAAATATTTGGGTTTTTTATGTGAAGTAAGACTTTAAAGATATGGTATGTTTAATTATTTAAAAGTAATAAAAACTGTTACGAAATTGAAATTTTAAAAAGTATAATTTATTATGTTTTAAAATGAAATATATAGTTCGTAGTTATATAAATTTCGGAATTTGTGGATTAGTTTGATTTGGGTTGGAGCGCTATGGTCTACTGTTTTGCACACGAAGGGTAATGAGACCTGGACCTACAGTTTAAAGCCGAATTCGAACGGCTACAAACATTCATGCCATAGTGGGATTTGAATCCGCGAACTCCGGTTCCGAAGAGCAGCTCTCTACCCTTCAGCCGCCGCTCAGCGAATTTGTGGATTAAGTCTTAACCACTTGTGAACTTTTTTGATATTGCCCCTTTGAAAAAAATAAATAGGAGGAAAAGTGTATTTTTAAAATTGGGTGAAAATTAACCCTACAATAACAAGATTGATAGTTAAATTGATTGATAACGATAATTCTGGTGATCACATATGGCAGCTAAGTAGTACAGTTCGAAAAATAAGATTTTGGTGCATATTTCAACCACCACCCCGTACATTTCAGGTTTTCGCGTCTTGGTCTAATTATCAGCCACCCGTCCACAAAAAAGTTGATCTACGAAATTTTTAAGACATGTTTAGACATATGAAAGTGACTTCAAGTATAATTAAACAAGAAAAAATAGAAATGTGTCTTTTTTTCCCGTTTTTTTTTTTTACAGAAAGTTAAAAAATAGTTTGTTGAACTTTTATATTTTCTTCTTAAGATTTTTACTACTTAGTGAAACCAAGTTGCAGGCTTATGAACATCTCCCAAATTTTCGAGTATTTTCTATTACGAGGGTTACTTTAATATTTTTTAGGTACGCGCAGACTAGAAATTACAAAATAAAAATTAGGGTTTATGTTTAAAATAAAAAGTATTTTAACACAGCAGACGATTTTTTACTGACTTACTTCAACTTGTTTAGCGTAGAATAAATTTTAAACAGAAGAGAAAATGGATTTGACGCGAGAACATTTTCGCGCTATGCTTTTCTACGATTTTAAAGCAGGATTAAATCAAGAAGAATACTTTCAACGGTTGCAATTGGCATTTGGGGATGAATATTCAGCTCGTGCTACTGTATTCAAATGGTTTAAAGAATTTAGCAGAGGTCCCAATTTTCTTCAGGATGAAGAACAAACAGGAAGGCCGCCATCGGCAGTAATCCCGGATAATGTGTCTGCCATACGAAAAATGTTAATGGAATCTCTATACCTATTTTACAGAAGGAACTTAACATTGGATCCTCACCCATACACAAAATTATTAATGAAGAATTACATATGAAAAAAGTATTTTGCCGTTGGGTTCCCCATATTCTAACTGAGCACCAAAAAGGGTAGCGTGTCAGAATCAGTAAAGAAATTCTTAAATTGCTAAATGATTGTGGCCACAGTATCATTTCTAAAATTGTTAAGGGTGGTGAAACGTACGTACCGTTTTTTTTTTTTTTTTGACGTTCCAACACGTCAAGAAAGCAAAGTATGGGTCTTTGAAGATGATCCCAAACCGACAATGGTGAAAAGAAAACGCGCACTGACAAAAATGATGTAGGCCGTTTTCTTCAGAAGTACAGGGTTAGTCAAAGCCATCAAGTTGGAAAGACAGAAGACAATAACAGCAAACTGGTACACCACTAAATGTCTCCCACAAATTCTACAAGAAGTGAATGTTAGGAGACCAATGCTTCTCCGTGACAATGCATCTTCACATACAGCCTGATTAACAGTCGAGTTTCTTAAACAAAAACAAAGTGATAGAACATCCGTCGTATTCACCTGACCTAGCTATGTGTGACTTTTGGTTATTCTTTAATCTAAAAAAGAAATTACGTGAACGTCGTTTTCATTCAGAAGAAGAGATTGATGTGGCTATAAATGCATTTTTTCATCTATTCCAAGAAATGAATGGCTTGAGGCCTTTAATCTGTGGACAATTCATCTACAAATGTTAAATGATGCTGGAGAAGACTACTTTGAACACACCTAAAATACTGTTAGAATAACTTTAAAATCCTAGTTTATCTCAAAACTTTCAGAGTGACCTCTTATTTATAATCTTGTTGTTTGGATTCTGACATTCTATAACAAAACTTCACGTTACAGTACTGTGTTTACAAGTGATAACAGAGAAATTTTTTATCATGATGTTTTTCTTATTTTATAAATGGCACCTTTCAAGATTAAAACAATATATAATATGAAATATGAACAGGATATAACATTCCTGATCATTGAAATTTCTTATTTGCTCTACTCTGTGCAGTCCATTAAATCTTACACAACAATATGTCTTCCGCTGAAGTGATCTGGGTATTAATGGGTTAAAAGAAAAATATTGTGAAATAGTATTTGGGAAATTGTAGATTAGCATTACTATATAGAAGGATATATAAATTACACAAAACCTAAAGTTTTATAAAATATAAAATTTTATAAGGAAGCTTTTTATGATTTGAGTCCTTTACGAGCTTTACGTACACATAAAGTATGATGTAAAAAATAATTTCATATAATGTATGTTTTCTATAGAAAGGTGTTAATACATAACATTAAATATTATTTTATTTTATTTACTCAAATTGAAAGAAAAATAAATAACATGAATTCAACATTTATTTTTTTAAATAGTAAAATAACATTTATAAGATCATTTTTATTGCACACGTTTAATACACTTTTAATTAGTTGAAAATTGTCTCAAAATAAATTTAATTTCAGATTGCATCCGTTATATTACATAAATACATATTTCTCCTTAATACTATTTTCCTTTTTACAGGTTCTTGTAATTGCAGTTTTTATAGTCCTGGCAAAAGTCAGTTTGGTAAGAATTTTTTACTAATATTTATAAGAGAATATTTCATACTAAAAAATTTTGACACTTAAATATATAAAATTAATAAAATAAACTGTATGGTCCATTTTGGTGGTATAGAAAACATTTTACGTCAAGAACAAGATAGTTTATTGGAAGTAAAATGAAAAGCCAGACTCTTAAATGTTCAAAAGTATTGGATTTATTATCCAGATTCTAATTACACAACTGAAGCAAAACGAATCTAATAACTAATAAGAGTTGTATATCCGTTAAAGCTGGAAATCTGAGATCTTTTTGATCACATAATGCTTTCGATTTCGGACAAAAACTATTTGCTTCAACGACATGTTATGCAGCAGTTAAATGAGCATTGTCGAGCACAGAACGAAAATTTGACTTCCTAATATTCGTTAGAGAAAATAGTAGACGTATATGGTTCGAAACATGTTTATGATTCTTGTCGTGAACATGCTTGATATTGGATAAGTCTGATTCAAAAAATTGTAAAATTCTGAAAAAACCAACATCAACAAACTCTTTTTTAATTACGATAGCTTTGAAACTCGTTCATTTTCAATGTAAATTCTCCAATAAAATATTCGTATTATCTTTATATTCAACAGAAGTAAAACATTCCTTAAAAGATCTTTACTGAAATATGTTCTTATATTAAAATCCTGGTAGCAGGAATTTTTTCTTTTTTAACATTCATGAAAGATCTCGATTTGAAAACAACCTGAACTTGAACTTAAATTCTTCTGTTAAAGATATTGGAAATGTAGAAATGAAACACAAAACTAATGACGCGCGACATTTAATCTCAATTTCGTTTTCAGACTTTCAAGTATAAATAGAGGCACATTACAAATGTGTGTTATCAGTGCATTGCAGCAGTGGATAAAAATACAAAATGTTCTCTAAGGTTTGTATTAACCCTTCAGTAATGTCATTTAATGCATTCACAATAATCCATTATACGAAAACCTTTTACTTTGAACTATTTCCATTTGTTGCAAAAATAAGAGGAAAATTCTCTACTTTTATAAATGAGATTCAACATGTAGCATAAAATTATTATAGTGCAATATAAAAAATTATTTCCTTTTAATGCAATGGGTTATAACTAAAATTTGTTAATATATAACAGAGAAATAATTTTATTTAATGTAGTAGCATGAAGAAAAAGTTTCATAAAGTTTTATAAAATATAAAATTTTATAAGGAAGCAATTTATGATTTGAGTCCTTTACGAACTTTAAGTATACATAAAATATGATGTAAAATATAATTTCATATAATGTATGTTTCCTATAGAAATGTGTTATAAGTAACATTAAATAATATTTTATTTCATTTACTCTAATTGGAAGAAAATAATATAACATTGATTCTATATTTATTTTGTTTTAAATAGTAAAATGTAACATTTAAGAACATTTTTTCATAGCACACGTTTTAATGCATTTTTAATTAATTGAAAGTTTTATCAAAATAAATTTAATTTCAGATTACATTCTTTATATTACATAAAGAATTATTTTTCCGTAATACTATTTTCCTTTTTTACAGGTCCTTGTAATTGCAGCTTTTATGGTGCTGGCAGAAGCCAGTTTGGTAAGAAAGTTTTAATTGTATTTATAAAAGAATATTTTATACTAGAAAATTTTATTGTATTAATCATACTGCATTTCAAATATAAAGAATTTGTAAATTGTGCAGTATAGTTTCTAATCAGTTTATCCTAAATTTATCATTTCGTTAAGCAAATTATCTTTTTATTAAAGTTCACTTTGTTTTGTCTAAACAAAGTATTATCTTTCAAATAAAGTAAAATGCTGTAAATCCTTCAACAACTTTCAAGGAAAATAAAATTTTCGTTTTGTTTTTTTTATATTTCGTAACCCACTAGTATTTTTCCTTGTGTTACTTTAATTAAACTTTAACTATTTCGTAGAGGAAAGTATCTTTTTATTAACTTTGATTTAGTTTGTTTCACTGTATTTTGGAAGTCATGAGTGAACTTTGATCCTTTAAGTTAACTCGAAAACCACACAGGCAGAAATTTAGTTTATTAGAGAAGTGAAACTATTTTCATGCAATTACTAAAAAATGTGGCCAACGGACAGAAAATTAGCTTTTGTACTATCGGTAGTTTTGAAAGATGAATAAAAAGAATTTAAGTCAGTGAGCACTCTTTTAAATTTGATATTTTAAAGCTTGGAAGTTAGGTAGTAATGAATGAGAAAAAGAAAAAGAAGAATTTTAGTTAGATATTTTATATGTAATAATTTTTATGTATTATATATATATATATATATATATATGTATGTGTGTGTGATGTAGTAAATATTATCATAATAAATAAAAAGATTATTTCATTAATTTTAATTCATACGTGAGGACAAAGAGACACCAATTTTAGAAATATTTCTACTCCGTACGGAGAAATAATGAATTTTTAGATTTTTCGTTATTTCAATGTAGTTCTCATGCAATTTTAGTGACTTTTACAACTGAAAGCTACAATTTCCTGTCATGGGCAGTTTCTCATTATAAAAACTGCTGATAAAATAATTTCTATGAAAATTAATTTGGTTCTTACTCGGACGATATAGTCGATTGCAGTTCTTTCGACGAATATAGTCGTGTAAAAACGTACAATATCGACGGTGCAGTACCGGATTCGTAACTCATGGAGTAAACGAAAATCTTTACTGAATTTTGACTAAGACTCATAACCTCATTTTGTGCTTCAGTTCAATCAGGAAACTGAATTAGATGTCTAATCTAGGTCCCCAAAAAACAGAAAAATTGCTTTTTCTCCCGATTTTACAAACATAAACATATGTATAAACATAAGCAAGAGTAAAAACGTCTAAATTTTACACATGATCTGTTTAATATAAAAATTTATCAGACATTTTTCAAATGCACCTAATTTACACCTAATATTCACCTTATAATACACAACAGTTAAAATGTATTAGCATTTTACATAACTTTTATTCGGATTTCATAAACATACTTCTAATGCCTAAATCAATGTAAGACTGCGAATACTGTCATTTTTCAGCGTTATACACAATGAACAAACTTAACAATGCGCATTCTCAATTTAAAATACTGGAAACCTACTATAAATAAATATTACTCTTTTAATTAAAGTAAACACATAAAAAAGTATTTTTAAATGCTTTAAAATTTAAAATCTCTGATATTACTAATTGTTCTACAGTTATTGCTTTCGATTATTTATACTAAGTATTTGACTTATGGAAATCTTTTTGATACTCTTAGGTACATGAACCAGTTCACCATCATGCTCCTCAACCCTATAAATTCGGCTATGACATCAAGGACAAGCACGGCGAGCAGTACAGGCAGGAGGAAGGCAACGGTGGCCACGCCGTGAAGGGAAGCTACGGATTCACCGATGCCCGAGGAGTCAAGAGGCAGGTCGACTATGTTGCCGATCACGGTGGATTCAGAGCTCAAGTCAAGACCAACGAGCCAGGAACAGCCAACCAGAACCCAGCTGCAGTCCTCATGGTCTCTAATGCTCCATACGCTGGTGGTGTAGGACTCGGATATGGAGGATACGGTAACATTGGTTATGGAGGCTATGGCAATGCTGGTTACGGATACGGTGGATATGGTAATGCAGGATACGGATACGGAGGATACGGCAATGCCGGTTTAGGATATGGAGGATATGGCAATGCTGGCTATGGATATGGAGGACTTGGACTTGGTATCCTTGGAGGCTTAGGATATGCGCGATACGGATACTAAATAGTTCTGTAAATAGCTAATTATTTTAAATAAATATTTTAAATTACTTTCGATTTCTCCTTCTTTATTGATTTAATTCTCTGAACAAAGTTCTTGCGAAATACTACTTCGAGATATATGTTTCTTCATACATAGTTATGTGCTATATTTAAGCAACATAATATTCTACATTGCCTTTTAAAAACAAAATTGACTGAATCCATATTTAAAACAGTTGTAGATTTCATATTCCATATCTATGTAGAAAATCTTTAACATACATACATACATACATACATATATATATATATATATATATATATATATATGTGTGTGTGTGTGTGTGTGTGTGTGTATACACACACACATAAATATACGAGATAGAACACACAGACATAAAGTCGGAAGTACATGCATAATAATACATAACTAAACATAAATACGACTTTTTAGGGCCAATTGTTTTAAGTTTTGTCGTGCAGTGTCAATATACAATTTATTGAAATACTTCATCATACAAGTATATATTGCATATCTCAATCAGAAGTTGAGGTGTACTACAAGATGTTACATCATTCCTAAATACAAATTTGTACGATCTACGGCTGACCGTTGTAGACATATAAGATACATACATACAGTTATATGTATCATATATAATTCTACAACGAAGCATACATTCAGTTGCAAAGACAAAACTAGTCAAAATGCATCATTATCAAAATGAATATTTAATTTTTTTTAAATTAAAGTTTCTTTATATGTTTACGGATGAAACTCTGAAACTACTCAAAACATATTGAGCCAAAATTAATGTTTTCGTTTAAATTTGAGCATTAAATTTTTTTTATGATTACAATACATCTTTACTTCATATAAAAAAATATAAATTGCTGGAATTCACATTTAATTTATACATCTGAGAAGCTTTAATTTTTCAAACGATCAATTTGCTAACAACAGAATACATTTTTATTTGGAAAAACGGCAATATTCAAGTTAGATAGAAATATACCAAGTAAAAAAAGTTAAAATTGAATAATTCATTAATTAAATTTCGTCAAAAGTCCTAAAACATGTATTCCTTTAAGGGGAATTTAAATTATTAACTCATTTAATTTACTTAGAAGACTTAAATAATTTAAAGAGGAGATAGGTACTTATACAAAATAGCAATTTTAATCACATGATAAAAACAATTAAATATTTTATTTGGTATCGATGGCTGCGCTACTCATTGCAGAAAAACATTCCAAAGGTTAAAAAGAGGCAAAATAGAATTTAATAAAATATGCCAAATTATTTAAAAAAACAAGGGTAGGTAATGTCTTCTTGGAATAAATACATGGAAACATATCATTCTACTTCACATTTTAAACAATATCGCATAAAATAAATCACTTAATTTTTATTATTTTAGCACTGCATTCAAAGAAAATTACATCCAATATATGATCGCAAAGTTCAATAAAGAGTAAAAACGTTCTATATCCATCCTGCTTTTGAATTTAAATCAACTTTCATAACACTCTCCTAGAGTTTACCTGAATTATCATAAAAAGACTTAAATGACTTGAATTATCACAAAAGATTTGCAAAAGACTACCTTAGAGTTGACCTGAATTATCATCTTAAAGTGACATAAATTATCATAAGAAATAATCAAAATTGGTTCAGTTAATTAAAAATGCATAGGAAACTTACAACGGATTATATATATATATATATATATATATATATATATATATATATATATATATATATATATATATATATATATATATATATATATATATATATATATATATATATATATATACATATATATATATATATATATATATATATATATATATATACATATATATATATATACATACATATATATATATATATATATATATATATATATATATATATATATATATATATATATATATATATATATACATATATATATATATACATACATATATATATATATATATATATATATATATATATATATATATATATAGATATATATATATACATACATATATATATACATACATACATATATATATATACATATATATATACATACATACATATATATACATATATATATATATGTATATATATATATATATATATATATATGTATATATATATATAAGTATGTATATATATATATATATATATATATATATATATATACATACATATATATATATACATACATATATATATATATATATATATATATATATATATATATATATATATATATATATATATATATATATATATATATATATATATATATATATATATATATAAAGAGAGAGAGAGATTAGCCTTTCACGTTGTTATAAATGCTTTTTTAATAATTTATTAGTAAAGAGAAAAATATAAATACTTTGTTTCTATATCCATTTCTTTGACAAATATCAATATTTTAATCTTGTGCTATCAATTGTTAGATAATTCTTATCCTTCCTTCTCTTTGAAATACCCCGGCATTCATACAAGGGTCACAAGAATATGCTAGAGAACGGGAAACGACCTAAAGAGACGCTGACTAAATACTTCAAGATCGAAGACGGCAATTCCAGCATGACTGTATCTTTACAGACCCCGTCTATTTTAAACTAATTTTATTACTTAAAGGAACATAGTACTTTTTGAAACCCTATAATATCACTCTAATTTAAAAAAAAATAATAGTTTTGTATTTTCAAGTTGTATTATTTTCAAAATAACATAAAAAATATACACGAAATGAAACTAGTGAAATTGCTTCACTCAGATGAAAAAGTTTGAAATACGTAAACTAAAAACTGAATTTTAAACGAAATTGAAGCAAAATATCTGGATTTACGTGAACAGTATAACTATGTGATGTTTAATTATCAATAAATGTTAAATAAGTTAATAAACGGAAAATTAAAAGAAAAAATTTTATCCTATAAAATGAAATATATTATTCTTCAAAATACAGCTTTAGTTTTCCAAATACAAATAATAATTATATTAGATTTGTTATAAAAATTTATTTTTTTAACAAATTTTAAGAGTTATTTTGCGAATAAGCACATTTTTATTTTTTCCCTGGGTGTCTATATTTTACATTTTTTTTAAAATGTACGACTTTATATAAAAGAAATAAATAAAAATTCATAAAGATAGCCCGTTATTAACTAAGAAAAATTTTATTCTAAGCAATATAGATTTTCGATTTTTATAGCGAATTAAAAATAGTGAATTAATGAAGATGTTTCAGTTTGAAAGTTACGACGTTCATCTTATTTGAAAGCTCGTATGAGTTTAAAAGGAGTAACAAGTTTAACACGCCGAAAGCCACAATAATTTCACAATGCTTGCTCTTCTAGCCATCATTAAATTTGTCATTATCGGTTGAATATTCTGGTGAAATATTAATTTCAATTAACAGTGTGTGTAACCATTATAATTAAAGTGCGGAATCTTTCTCAATGCATTTACTGAGATCACCAGCTGTCACCACGACGCTGAAATGCCTTCAATTGGTCTTTACTTGTTCATTTTTTTTCCAATACACCGTTATCTCCAACTTGAATTTATTGTTAATTAATACTAATTGTAAATTAATATTATTATTATTAATTAATATTTATTCTACTTTAATTTTTGGGGAAGTACATCGATCAATCATGATGTAATATTTGTTTGAATCATTTATTAATGTTTTGTATTTTGTTTTGTTGTTTATCCTCGAACTCAATGTGTTACATTTTGTACTGTTATGTTTTATGTTCCGTGTGCTATGTTTTATTTTTGTAGTATAATTTAGTTGCATTTTTGTGGCAACACTATTTTAGTTTAGTTTATGAAGGAGAACTTTTTGTAGTGATGGCCGCACGTTGCTGCTGGCATTATGATTAAAATAAGTTTAAAGACAAATGTTATATTCTTCGTTTTTTGTTTGTGTTATTGGTCCTCGTCGACAATATTTATTGTACTTTTACCCAATATATTAATTTTTGCATTTGCAATCCTGTATTTAACCCTCCGAGTGGAACACACCGGGAGAAAAAAAACTCCAAAAAATACGATACAACTTTATTGTGTTAGTGACCAAAGTGCTCTATGATTTTTTACTTCACCCTTTGTTCCACCCTCGTTATTGTCCCTTTACTTCCGGTTATAAATAGATATATAAATAGACATTATTGATTGTTAATTTTTAATACACATAAAGCTCGTCAAGTCTCGAAGATCATCACATAAGAAATAATGTATTTTAAAAGTACGAATAAAAAAAAATTTTTTTTTGAGAATTATGTATATTTTTTTTTACTAAAGTCATCCAAGATATTTCAGTGGTGCAATTAGAGATATATATGTTTACTGGAAACGAAAATACTTCGAAATAGAGATTGTCAAAGCCATGAGAAGCTATCAGCGTCTTTGTTCCTCAGAGAGTAGGGGTACATCCCTCAATAAAATGTCAGTCGAAGTAGGGGTGAAGTTCCTAAACAATCAACCTGACCCTCCTACCTCATAATTTCATGGGGGAAAGCACTGTCAGAAATGTATAGTAAATCTATTTTTGGACCGTTTTTGGAGGTCAAAAATTGTCTGTGACAGCTGGGCGGAATTGTACGTGCAAACCGCTTAGAGTGTTAATTGTTAGTGGAATTCAAATTAATATAGAAGGTCGTCAGTGAACTTCCGTGGCGTTACAAACTCTGTGTAACCTTTAAGTATAATTCGTGCAATTATTAAAATAGTCCATTATCTCCACCGTTATTTTATTTGTATTATTTAAAATTAACATTTAATATACATTCCTTTTGATGTGTAGGTCAAACAATCGATTAATAATATTTATTGAATTTTACTCGATATGTTAATTCGTTCATTTTTAATCCTGTATTCAGTTTTCAGTGAGTTATCCCTTATATAATAATAACCTAACTTATCTGTCCGTCTGTCCTCTAATTTATGAAGCGGTTGTACCTGGAATGGATAGAGGCATCCATATTGAATTCTTGATGAGTTGGGGTTAGCAACGTTCGAAATCCACGCCTTCCCCACTTTTCTAGCATTTAATGCCATTATTTCAAGCTTTTTTCCCCGGTTAAGAGCAGGCGATTACATTTATCAATTTGTCACTTAATAAATAGGTAAACATAACATTTATTTATAGCGTTATGACGTCATTCATTTAACCATCTCATTTAATCATTTCTTATTTTAAATTACTTAAATATCGTCTCCATTATTTTCATACTGAATTTTTTCACTTTATCACAATATTATCACTGAATTTATCCCTCTAAGCGGTTTGCACGTACAATTCCGCCAAACCGATGATGACTTTAAAACGTACAATTTTCGACCTCCAAAAACGCTCCGAAAATGGATGTAATGTACATTTTTGCCAGTGCTTTGCCCCCTGGAGTTTTGAGGTAGGAGGGTCAGGTCTATTGTTTAGGAACTGCACCCCTCTTTCACTGACATTTCTTCAGGGATGCAACCCAACCCCCTGAGAAACAAAGAAGCTGACAGCTCTTCATGGCTCTATTTTGAAGTATTTCATTTGCGGTAACAGATGTATCTCTCATTGCACCACTTAAATATCTTGGATGACTTTCTTAAAAGATATAAATAAGTCTCACAAAGAATATTTCTATTTGTACTTTTAGAATCCATTATTTCTTATGGGATAATACTCCAGACTTGACGAGCTTTACATGTATTAAAAGTTAACAAGCTATAATATCTATTTATATATCTATATATAACCGAGAGTAAAGGGACAATAACGAGGGTGAGTTTTCCATATTCCATTCGACAAAGGGTGAAGGTAAAAATCATAGAACCCTTTAGCCACTGACATTAGCGTATTTTAGAGAATTTTTTCCTAGATGTGTTTCACTCGAAGGGTTAGATATTACGTAAATAATTTTCTTTTATATTTGGCTTAAATAATAAATTACATATGTGATAATTTTAAATTTAATCATCGATTATTTTTGTTGCAATGAAAATTTTATCATTGGCAGTAACAACAAATTAAATTCTATCTACCTCCAGGGTGTAGTGGAAATGATAGTTTCGTAGCTTTACTTCCATTAATTACTGTGGAAATAAAAATTGAGAAGAACTTAACGGTCATTTCGACATAGCTAAGAAAACCTTGAATTAACTTTCTAAATGAATTCAACGTGATTCTAAACTGCATTCACAGTATTGAGAGACTTTTGAGAAGTATGAAGATAAACAAATTACTGAGGTTGTACCAGATAATTTTCATCCAAAAAACAAACCTTTTTTTTACCTGCCTCATAGGGTACTTTACAATTCTGGAAAATTAAAAATTTTATTGATCCCGTAATATGACGGGCTATATGCTAGTAAAATAAGTTCTTTGGGGACCTGCCGACTACATGGCGCTTCGAATGTTGTGTACACATTTATTTGTACAATCATTTATTAGTCATTTATTATACTAAGGTGACCGGTGTATCCCATAGCGCTGAAATGCTGTAAAATTACTCATACAAATATCGATCAATAATACTTATTGCTCTTTTATCCAATGTATTAGTTTGATCATTTGCAATCCTTATTTGATTTCTGTTAATCCCTAAAATTAATACGGGTAAAATTAATGTAGAGATTCCCGTGGTGTTTTAGCAATGTTGTATAATCATCAAGATTCATTCGTACAGTCATTCGTAATGCATTTATTTAACTGGAATCACCGGTAATCCCCATGGCTCTGAAATATGGATATTGTAATAGTCCATTATCTCCACCGTCATTTTATTTACATTTTTAAAAATTACTCGTCAAAAGATCAAGTAAAATCTTTTATCCTCTTTTATCTAATGTATTAAATTTGTTTATTTGTGATCCTTAAAATATCTTTAGTGAGACAAATCTAAGACGGCGAGTCACTCGGGACCTTTGCAGTTTTGAATGTTGTGTCAAGAATAATTTCTGCAATCATTCGTAATGCATTTATTTTACTATGTTCACCGATGATACTCCATGACGCTGAAATGCTCTCATTTAATATTTAACTCTTTCATTCTTGTCGCAATAGTCTGTTGTCTCCACTTTTATTTTATTTGTATTAATTAAAATTGTCGAAAAATCAAGTAATAATATATTTTTATCCGATATATTAATTTGTTATTTGCGATGCTTATTTAAGGTTTAGTGAGCATTAAAATTAATATGGCCTGTTATCTGTGACCCTTCCTGGCACTACACATTAGTTTGTGCAGTCAATTGAAAGCCATTTATTTTACTCAATATCAAGAGATTCTCCATTTGACTCATTAGTTCCATCAACCTGTCATAATGATTCAAAATTTTGATCTTTTGTTTTAATATTAAATCATTTCGCTTCCATATCGCAAGCTGCTTGTAAGCGAGCAAGGCATAAAATGTGATTACGCTCAATTCTCCGTTCCGAATGGAATTTGTTGCCTTCTGCTTATCTGACAACCATTGACTACCAGCAGGGTATGCGTATTTCTGAAAAATTCCACGAACGAATAATTCCCCACTCTTATGTTCATTCCCCATTTCCCTAGGTGGAAGAGGGACAAATCTCAAAAATTAAAACAAGAACGAAAGTAATAGGTTCCTTCTGAATACATCGTGAATATTCCTTTGCCAGTTAAAATGAGGTTCGAAAACGGATCCCATTAACCGATGTAATGATCCCATAAAGCGATAATTTTAACATTCAAATGAATAGAGAAAATTGGGACCAAGTGATTTCGATAACAATAAGCGATTGATAACACTAACTGCGATCACATTAAGCGGAGTATAAAGTATAATTTGCATGCTTTTAACCGCTACATAGCATTCGACATATTAAAGATATTTTGAAATACAACTCACCCTTTGAAATATTTTTCCCACAAGATAGCATTAAACTAAATACACTTAATATAATTTGTATGCACTCTCCTTAATAATTTTACTTTCGTTTCAATCTAATACTACTGTTGATGTCAATGACCTCCCTTTTCATTACAAAATCAATGCTGAAATATGTTCTTATATTAAAATCCAAGAAACAGGTATTCCTTCTCTTTCATCATTCATAAAAGGTGTCGAATTGAAAAAAAACCTGAACTTGAAGCTAAATTCTTCTTTTAAGTTATTTCAAATGTGGATATGAAACACAAAATGAATCACGCGTGACGTTTAATCTCAATTTCGTTTTCGGACTTTCGGGTATAAATAGAGACACATTTCAAACGTGTGTTATCAGTGCTTTGTAGCAGTGGATAACAATACAAAATGTTCTCTAAGGTTTGTATTACCCCTTCAGTAATGTCCTTTAATATATTCACAATAATCCATTATTAGAAAACCATTTATTTTAATCGATTTCTGTTTGTTGCAGAATTAATAGAAAATATTATACTTTTATACAGGAGATCCAGAATGTAAGATAAGATAATTATAGTGTAATTTTAAAAAATAATTTCCATTTAATGTATCATAACCGAAATTTATTAATATACAAGATTGAGAAGTAATTTTATTTAATGTAGTAGCGATAAATAAAGTAAGTAGCATAATAAAATTTTTAAAGATTTAAAAATTTACAAGAAAATTATTTATGACGTATTTTGAGTCATTTACGTATGTCTGAAGAGTAAACTTGATTTTTTTTTTTTACTTTCACAATTGTATTCCGTATAATTTATGTTTTGTACAGAAATGTTTTAATACTCATTATTAAATATTATTTTATTTTATTTACTCTAATAGCAAGAAAAATAATATAACGTGGTTTCTTTCATTTTTTTAAATCTAAATAGTAAATTGTATCATTTAAAGAATAAATTTTCATATCACACATTAATTTCAGATTACATTCTTTATATTACATAAAAAAATATTTTTCCGTAATACTATTTTCCTTTTTTACAGGTCCTTGTAATTGCAGCTTTCATGGTGCTGGCAGAAGCCAGTTTGGTAAGAAAGTTTTAATTTTATTTATAAGAGAATATTTTACACTTTAAAATATTAATTGTAATATTCATACTATATATCAAATCTGTAGAATATTTGTCAATTGTGCAATATAGTTTCTGAACTGTTTATTTTGAGTTTCTTATCTCTTCCTCATGGATAACTCGCCGATTGCATTGATTCTTGAGTTTGTTCTTCAGTTTAATAAGGAAATTGAATCCAAATTCAATATATATGCATATAAACATATGTAAGAGTAAAACAGTCAAAATTTCACACAGAATGTATTTAATATGAAAATTTATCAGATATTTTTAACCCTCCGAGTGGAACACATCGAGGAAAAAAAGTCTCTAAAAAATAAGCTAAAGTTTTACTGTGTCAGTGGCCAAAGCGTTCTATGATTTTTTTCTTCACCCTTTGTCGACTAGAATGGAATACGGGAAACCCACCCTCGTTATTGTCCCTTTACTTCCGGTTATAAATAGATATATAAATAGTTATTATAGATTGTTAATTTTTAATACACATAAAGCTCGTCCAGTCTCGAAGATCAACCCATAAGAAGAAACTGATTCTAAAAGTACAAATAAAAATATTCTTTGAGAGACTTATTTATATTTTTTACGAAATACATCCAAGATATTTAAGTGGTGCAGTTAGAGATACATCTGTTACCGCATATGAAATACTTCTAATTAGAGATTTATAAAGCCATGAAAAGCTATCACCGTCTTTGGGCCTGAAGTGGTAAGGGTGCATCTATCAATAAATTAGTCAAAGAGGGGTGCAGTTCTTAAACAATCGAACTGACCCTCCTACCGCAAAACTCCATGGGGGAAAGCACTGACCGAAATGTATATTACATCTATTTTCAGAACGTTTTTAGAGATTGAAAATTGTACGTGACAACCGCCTTGAAGACATTATCGGTTTGGTGAAATTGTAAGTGCGAACCGCTTAGAGGGTTAAAATGAATTTAAAACTTAATAACTTTATAATAACTCCTTATAAACTTTAATAATAAATTCTCTGTAGTACACTGCACTTAAAAACATTAGCATTTCATATCATTTTTATTAGGATTTCATAAACATACTTGTAATGTGTGAAGAAATATAAAGAGGCTAGTGTCATATATCAGCGTCATAAGCAATGAAAAAATAAAGAAAAACATTCTTAATTTTAAATTTCTGGAAATCTATTATAAATAAAAGTTATTCTCTTTTTTTTCAAAAGTAAACATAATAAATATTATTGCGAACATATTAATCCTATCTGATAATGCTATATCAAATGCTTTACAAATAAATGTCTTTGTTAAGTCTCATTGGTCTACAGTTATTGCATTTGACTATTTATACTTAGGATTTAACTTATAGAAATATTTTTCTATTTTATACACTTAGGTTCATGAACCAGTTCACCATCATGCTCCCCAACCCTATAAGTTCGGGTATGACATCAAAGACAAGCACGGCGAGCAGTACAGGCAGGAGGAAGGCAACGGTGGTCACGCAGTGAAGGGAAGCTACGGATTCACCGATGCCCGAGGTGTCAAGAGGCAGGTCGACTATGTTGCCGATCACGGTGGATTCAGGGCTCAGGTCAAGACCAACGAGCCAGGAACAGCCAACCAGAACCCAGCTGCAGTACTCATGGTCTCTGATGCCCCTTACGCTGGTGGTGTAGGACTCGGATACGGTGGATATGGTAACATCGGCTATGGAGGCTATGGCAATGCTGGTTACGGATACGGTGGTTATGGAAATGCTGGATACGGATACGGAGGATACGGCAATGCAGGTTACGGATATGGAGGATATGGCAATGCTGGCTATGGATACGGAGGACTTGGACTTGGTATCCTTGGAGGTTTAGGATATGCCAGATACGGATACTAAATAGTTTTGTAAATAGCTAATTATTTAAA
>CM063500.1:62387923-62455423 GCA_032207245.1 Pardosa pseudoannulata | reverse complement strand
GGTGTACTTTATCTCTACCTATATATTTTCTATAAATTTAAACTCTTATTAATTATCTGCGAAGAGTTTTGTTCTAAACAGTATTAAACTATAACAGTAAAAGCATTTTATTATATAGCAAATCAAAAAGTAGTCTATAATGAAGATGCATAAGTTCAATAGGTACTATCCTCGTTTAAGTTCGAATCATTTAATGAGGTTCAGATAAGTAAGAATGTGTAAGAATATGTCAAATAAGTAAGGATACGCTGAGTGCCTTGCTATATTCTCATGGCTTTGATCGTTTAGCAAACATGATTTTCTCATACGTTAAACATTTTGGTGTAATATTAAAGACAGTTAAATACAATTAATAGAGATTAAAATCACTAAAGACAAATAAAGATTAAATACAATAGAAAGTTTGTGTAATCATAAAGAACAGTTTATACAAGATTCGTAATGCTTACTGTATTTGCATTACTGAAGGTATCGGTGATACCCAAGGCGCTGAAATGACTTTTGCTACTTTACTTGTTCAATCTTGTTGCAATAGTTCAATATAGACACCATATAGTCTGTAATGAAGATGTATCAGTTCAGTAGGTACTATTCTCGTTTCAGTTAGAATCCTTTAATGAGGTTCAGATAAGTCAGAATATTAATACTCCGATTGCCTTGCTATATTCTCATGGCTTTAATCGTTTAGCCAACATGATTCCCTCATGCGTTAAACATTATGGTGTAAAGACAGTTAAACACAATTAATAAAATTACTAAAGACACTTAAATAAGGATCAAATAAAATAGTAAGTTTGTGTAATCATAAAGAACAGTTTATACAAGATTTGTAATGCTTACTGTATTTGCTTTACTGAAGGCATCGATAATACAAAAGGCGCTGAAATGTCTTTGCTACTCTGCTTGTTCAATATTGTTGCAATAGTCCAATATAGACACCATATAGTCTGTAATGAAGATGTATAAGTTCAGTAGGTACTATTCTCGTTTAAGTTAGAATCCTTTAATGAGGTTCTGATAAGTCAGAATGTTAATACGCCAAAAACCTGGCTATATTCTCATGACTTTGATCGTCTCCCCATAAGGATTTTCTCGGCGTTAAACATTATGGTGTAATATTAAAGACAGTTAAATACAATTAATAAAGATTAAAATTACTAAACACACTTAAATAAAGATTAAAAAGAATAGAAAGTTTATGTAATCATAAAGAACAGTTTATGATTACACAGTTAATTAATCGTAATGCTTACTGTATTTACATTACGGAAGGCATCGATGATACCCAAGGCGCTGAAATGGCTTTTGCTACTTTACTTCTTCAATTTTATTGCAGAAGTCCAATAAAGACACCATTGTTTTATTTGTATTACTTAATCCTAATATTTATTATAACTTCATTCTTCTTGCATGCGCCTAACAATCAGGTATACATATTTATTATACTTTTACTTGATATATTAGTTTGTGAATTAGAGATCCTTATTTAAGTTTTAGTGACGCCTAAAATTATTATGACATTTAATTTATTAACAAACTCAGTTCCGTTTAATAGTGACCCCCTGGTATTCAACATATTAAAGAAATATTGAAAGGTGAGCTACCTCTGAAGTCGCCGCTTCACCGGGCGACCGTTCCTTGTTTTGGTGTGGTCCGGAGGAGAACCAGGGGTTAACCACGACAAAGACAACAGCCGAGGGGAGAAGGGCAGAAGAAAGGAAACAAGAGTGGCTCCTGCTACTAATATTTTCCCAGTCCTCATTTAAATGTTTAACATCAGTTGTTCTCATTACTCATGTTTCTACAGTAATTCTGATTTAGAGGACTAGGCCCAGGAAGATCAGAATAAAGTGCTTCTGTGCGACAATTCTGTGCGATGGTTTGATGGCGAGCCAAACGATGGCCGAATGGTTAGAGTGCTGGCTTTCGATATTGGAGTTAGTGTGCTCGAATCCCACTGTGACTTTTAAGTTCGTACCACTCAGAATCGGCTTTAAACTGTAGGTCCCTGTCTTATTAGCCCTCGCGTTGCAAAAAAGTTGACCGTAGCACTACAAACCGAACCAAACTAAACAAACCAAACCAAACCATGAGGCTGGCGAGAGATTCAGAGAACAGTACGCTGGCGATGTAGATGTAAATAGTGTATACAACTTTGTGTTGTTTGTTACAATAAAATGACAGAAAAGGCAAAAGTTCCTTAAGATGATTCTTGCTTGCTGTTTCCTTAACTCGAACATAAAGTAGGAGCGCGACCCCGCTTATCGAAACATTTCCTTCAGACTATAACACTAATCTAAACAATCTAATATTATTTGTATTCATTCTCTTTAACAATTTTACTTTCGTTTAAATATAACGGTATGTTTACATCAATGACCTTCCTATCCAGTACAAAATCAATACTGAAATACGCTCTCATATTAAAATCCAAAAACGGGAATTCCTTCTTTTTTCAACAATTACAAAATATCTCGATTTGAAAAGAACCTGAACTTGAACCTAAATTCTTCTGTTAAAGATATTGCAAATGTGGATATGAAACACATAAGTAATGACGCGTGACATTTAATCTCAATTTCGTTTTCGGACATTCGAGTATAAATAGAGGAACATTTCAAATGTGTGTTATCAGTGCTTTGTAGCAGTGGATAACAAAACAAAATGTTCTCTAAGGTTTGTATTAGCCTTTCAGTAATGTCCTTTAATGCATTCACTTTGAAACCCATTTACTTTGAAATATTTCCGTTTGTTGAAGATGTAATAGGAAAATGTTATACTTTGATAATTAGACTCAGCTCGTATAATAATATAATTATACTATAATTTAAAAATTAATTTCATTTTAATGCAATGTGTTATAACTGAAATTTGATAATATATATAATTTTGACAATTAATTGTATTTAATGTAGTAGCGAAAAAAATAAGTTTCATAAAGTTTTATAAGATTTAAAATTTTATAAGGAAAATATTTATAATTTGAGTTTTTTACGTGTATGTCTGAAAAATAAATATGAAATTTTTTTTATTTTACAATTTTGAAAGTATACATAAAATATGATAAAAAAATATCATATAATGAATGTTTTTTATAGAAATTTATTAATAAGTAAAATTAAATATTGTTTTATAATATTTACTCTAATAGCAAAAAAAATAATATAACATGATTTCCACAATTTTTTTTAAATTTAAATAGTAAATTGAGTCATTTACGTGTATGTCTGAAAAATAAATTTAATTTTTTTTTATATTTCAATTTTGAATTCTTAATATAAGTACAGATAAAATGTGATATAAAAAATAATTTCATATAATGTTGTATATTTTCTATAGAAATGTGTTAATACGTAACATTAAAAACTCTTTTATTTTATTTACTCTATTAGTTAGAATAATAATATAACATGGTTTCTGCAATTTTTTTAATTTAAATAGTAGTATGTAAGATTTTAAAAATAACTTTTCTGATAACACACATTTCAATTGTGTGTTATCAGTGCTTTGTAGCAGTGAATAACAAAACGCAATGTTGTCTAAGGTTTGTATTACACCGTCAATAATGTCCTTTAATATATTCACAATAATTCATTACTTAAAAATCGTTTACTTTAAGATATTTCCGTAAGTTTCAGAGATAATATGAAAATGGTATATTTTTTTTAAAATGAGATGCAGCATATAAGATGCTTTAGTTACAATATGATGTAATAAATTAGTTTTATTTCCTGATACACATTTAAAAGTAAATTGAATCATTTACGTGTATGTCTGAAAAATAAATTTAATTTTTATATATATATTTCAATTTTGTATTCTACATATCAGTATGGATAAAATGTGATATAAAAAATAATTTCATATAATATTATGTATCTTCTATAGAAATTTGTTAATACGTAACTCTTTTAAAAACTCTTTTATTTTATTTACTCTAACAGTTAGAATAATAATATAACAAGGTTTCTTCAGTTTTTTGTTCATTTAAATAGTAATATGTAGGATTTTAAAAATAACTCTTTTGATAACACACATTTCAAATGGTGTTATCAGTGCTTTGTAGCAGTGGATAACAAAACAAAATGTTCTCTAAGGTTTGTATTATCTCTTCAGTAATGCAATTTAATGCATTCACAATAATGCATTATTTGAAAACCATTTACTTTGAACCATTTCCGTTTGTTGAAGAATTAATAGGAAAATGTTATACTTTGATAATTAGATTAGATTCACGTAGAATAACATAATTATAATATAATTTTAAAAATTAATTTCATTTTAATGCAATGTGTTATAACTGAAATTTGTTAATTTATAACATTGACAAGTAATTGTATTTAATGTAGTAGCGGGAAAAATAGGTTTCATAAAGTTTTATAAGATTTAAAATTTTATAATGAAAATATTTATAATTTGAGTTTTCTTACGTGTGTGTCTAAAAAATAAGTATGAATTGTTTTTTATTTTACAATTTTAAATTCTACTTATAAGTATACACTACTTATAAGTAGATTCTACTTATAAGTATGATAAAAAAAATATGATTTAATGAATGTTTTTTATAGAAATGTATTAATAAGTAACATTAAATATTGTTTTACAATATTTACTCTAATAGCAAAAAAATAATATTAAATGGTTTCTACAATTTTTTTTAAATTTAAATAGTAAATTGAGTCATTTACGTGTACGTCTGAAAAATAAATTAAAATTTTTTTATACTTCAATTTTGTATTCTACATATAAGTATAGATAAAATGTGATATAAAAAAATAATGTTGTATATTTTCTATAGAAATGTGTCAATACGTAACATTAAAAACTCTTTTATTTTATTTATTCTAATAGTTAGAGTAATAATATAACATGGTTTCTGTATTTTTTTTAAATTTGGTAGCACTTAAACTAGTATGTAAAATTCTACAAATAACTTTTTTAATAACACACATTTCAATTGTATGTTATTAGTGCTTTGTAGCAGTGCATAACAAAACGAAATGTTCTTTAAGGTTTGTATTACATCGTCAGTAATGCCCTTTAATGTATTCACAATAATAAGTTATTTAAAATCATTTTTTTTGAAACATTTCCGATTTATTTTTATTTTTAATCATAAGACGCTTTAGTTACAGTATGATGTAATAAATTAGTTTTCTTTCGTGATATACGTTCTCCATAGTTAATATACGACACTAAATTGTAATATTATTAGTAGCATAAAATATAGATTTATGTTTGATAAGTTTAATAAGATTAAAAGTTTCACAAGGAACGTATTTATAACTTCTTTTCAGTCATTTACGTATGACTGCAGAAATAATATAAAAGTCATATATTTTTCCATTTTGAGTTGTACTTATAAAAATAATAAACGTAAACCAAATTATTTTATTTACTATAGTAGAATAAAAAATTGCGTAATAATACGAATTTATTTTTTATTTAAATAGAGAAAATCTAATTTTTTTACTTTATTTTTATATTACACATTTTTATTTAATTTATTTTAACAGTAGACTGTCTTAAATTTTATCTTTAATTGCATTTCTTTGTATTTCATGAAATTAAGCGTCATTATTTGTAATGATATTATTTCCTTTTTACAGGTCCTCTTAATTGCAGCTTTTGTAGTGCTGGCAAAAGCCAGTATGGTAAGAAAATTTTAATCATCTTTATTAGAGAACATTTTATGCTAACAAATATTGATTGTACTATTCGTATAATATTACAAATCTAGAGAAAATTTGTCAATATAGTAGTATAGTTACTGAACATTTTTTTAAGTGTATTATTTCCAAATTATTTTTTATTGATGCCCTTGTTCTTTTGTGTTAACGAAGGATTATCTTACGAATAAAGAAATTTTAAAAAGTACTTCTAAGAAGTAGTAAGATAAAGTATTTCTGTTAACATTTATTGGTCCACAAATGTTGCATTTGACTACTTATAATTAGGATTTAACTTATAGAAATCTTTTTCTATCTGATACTCTTAGGTGCATGAACCAGTTCACCATCACGCTCCCCAGCCCTACAAGTTCGGCTATGACATCAAGGACAAGCACGGAGAACAATACAGACAGGAGGAAGGCAACGGTGGCCACGCCGTGAAGGGAAGCTACGGATTCACCGATGACAGAGGTGTCAAGAGGCAGGTCGACTACGTTGCCGATCACGGTGGATTCAGGGCTCAGGTCAAAACCAACGAGCCAGGAACAGCCAACCAGAACCCCGCAGCAGTCCTCATGGTCTCTGATGCCCCATACGCTGGTGGTGTAGGACTCGGATACGGTGGATACGGAAACATTGGTTACGGAGGCTATGGCAATGCTGGTTATGGATATGGTGGAGTTGGTAATGCAGGATACGGATATGGAGGATACGGCAACGCCGGTTACGGATACGGAGGATATGGCAATGCCGGTTACGGATACGGAGGATATGGCAATGCTGGCTATGGATACGGAGGACTTGGTCTTGGTATCCTTGGAGGCTTAGGATATGCCCGATACGGATACTAAATAGTTCTGTAAATAGCTAATTGTTTTAAATAAATATTTTAATTACTTGATATTTTTTCTTAGTTTTTAATTGATTGTTTGGAAAAATGTCCTTACAAAATACTACGTTGAGAGATATATTTCTATAGACATTTTGTGGGCCGTATTAACACAAATAATTCTACAGCGTTTTTAAAAAAACTGACTGGATCCATACTTTAAAAATATTTTACACTTTATGATCAAAATCTACACAATAATCTTCATATACTATCTATGAGATACATATATACAGATTCAAAGTCAAACCACATACATAATACTACATAACAATATGCTATTTTATCATTTTACGGCCAACCGCTTTTAAATTATTCAGTGCAGTGTCAATATACTTTTTATTTAAATATTTTGTTACGTGGATTTCATATTGCAGTCAGGAAGTAAAGTGCACAACTAGATGTTATAACATTCTGAAATATAAATTTGAACTATCTACAGCTGGCTGTTGCACAGTTAGATGGGATTCGTACATACAAACGTAAAATCGAAACTTGTAAAATTGCCTTCTGTGATGGTGAAAATGTATATTTAATTTGGATTATTGATATGGCAATGCAGGTTACGGATATGGAGGATATGCACATGCTGGCTATGGATACGGAGGACATGGACTTGGTATCCGTGGAGGCTTAGGATATGCACGATATGGATATTAAATAGTCTTGTAAATAACTAATTATTTTAAATAAATATTTTTCTTTAATCATTAAACTATAATCTGTCCAAATGACCTTACAGAATATTATCACGTGAGAGAGTTTTCTTGATACATAGTTGTGTGCTATATTTAAACAACTTAATATAAAAAATAAAGGACCTGACTGAATCCAAAATTTAAAACAGTTTTACAGTTTATGTTTAAAATTTGCATATTAAATTGTTTATATTTGCTGAGTTCACGCATGAACAACAACAATACTACCAACACACAGTCATAGTGTTTTCCTTATTTTAAGAGTTAAAATAAGGAGTCAAAACGTGTCTTTAAGTATGCCTAGAACACTAATTATGAACAATTATGCAATTATGAACAGACTTATTCTTTATAAACATATCAAGGTCATAAGTCATAAGTAATAATACACCAGCGGGAGTGCAAAGTAACAAATATTCAGTTAACAGTTTTCTTTTTCTATGAGTATAAATAAAGATCTTTGATAAAATGTTTATACAAAATTGAAATCTACAAGAAGTTTTTAAAAACAAAATTTTTTTAACAAAATATACAATTTCCCCATAAAAAGTGAGTACACAAGAGCATTTATTAATAATTTTCGTAGAGCACTAAATGTTAGCCAATTTCTTTAATCTTTTCTGTATGTTTAACATTTATAAAAAAGATTAATAATCGAATTTTCCTATTATAAAGTACATATAAGTTAATAAATCCTACTTTTAGAATATTTAAACATATTATTTCTCTGAGACCTTGTTTTGCATTCTTCTTTTAAACACGACTTTTTGTTCATTAAATTATTTACAATTCTCAATATTTTGACCGTTTGATGAATTATCAGAACTGTAACTTTTTTAATTTATAAATGCAAAAATATAATTTCTTTTTTTTCTAGTAGAGGTTTTATCTAAGAATCTAAGAAGAGTTCAAGTACTCCCATTTAGTGGTGACCAGCAGCATTAATTTTTGTTACATCAAAATTTTTCCATACGTAGATATTTTTTTCTAAACCAGAATATTTAGCTATTACAACACTACCTTTATTATGCACTAGGAAGCAATAAACAGTGAAAGCTCAAATTTATTCTCAGAAAATAATAAATTTTATAACTATTTATCTAAAAATGAACTTTAAAAGCACTGTTACAACTACACACACACACACACACACACACACACATATATATATATATATATATATATATATATATATATATATATATATATATATATATATATATATATATATATATATATATATATATATATATATATATATATATATATATATATACATATATATACATACATATATATATTACATATATATACATACATATATATACATACATATATATACATATATATACATATATATACATATATATATATATACATATATATATATATATATATATATATATATATATATATATATATATATATATATATATATATATATATATATACATATATACATATATATACATATATATATATATATATACATATATATATATATATATATATATATACATATATATACATATATATACATATATATACATACATATATATATATATATATATATATATACATATATATATACATATATATATATACATATATACATATATATATATATATATACATATATATATATACATATATATACATATATATACATATATATGCATACATATATATACATATATATACATATATATATATACATATACATATATATACATACATATATATATATATATATATATATATATATATATATATATATATATATATATATATATATATATATATATATATATATATACGTTTAAGAGTTTATGTTGGTTTATTGTATACGGGGTGTGTTATTATACGATACTTTATAGTGTGGACTGCAATCAAAAAAGGAGGGTTACATCTAGTTATTTACAATAACCCTTAATGCATAACTTCAAAGTTTTACCGCTAATCGTTTTTAACTTATGCCGTGCATTGTTAATATAAATTTTATTGAAACACTTCGTTATATATATTGGAGATTGTAATCAGAAGGGTTGGTGCACAACTAGATTCTACAACATTCCGAAATACAAACTTGAACCATCTTCGGCTGAATGTTTTAGAGTTATACGAAATGCAGTCAGAACAGACATCCAGTTGAAACTAGTAAAAATGCACTCAGGGAGGGTCAAACTGAACTAATATGTATGCAAGGAGGGATATAACACTGAAACTTGTACAAATGGTTTCAAACATAGACAATTAGCCCTCGTGTTGCAAAATGTAGCCCGTAGCACTCCAAAACAAACCAAACCAAACAAACATAGACAAAATGAGTATTTTTGTTTAAATTTGAACTTGAAATTTTCCGTGATTACAATACTTCCTTTACTTTACAGGATAAGAATAAAAATAAATAAAGTAGTTTACTTTTGTTTCATATTTCTGGGAGACTTTAAATGTAAACAAAAAGGGTAATGACTCAGTACCGAATGATGATCGAATGGGTTGTGTGCTACGCATCAGTACAATGGGTTCAAATCTTGCTGCTTGTATGGATGTTCGTATAGGTATATAGAATATTTCCAAACCAAAATTTTATACGAGGGTTATTCTGAAATTTTTGCGATACACGCAGACAAGAATTTTCAAAATAAAAATAACGGTTTATTTTTAAAATACAAAGTATTTTAACAGAGGAGAAGATTTTTTACTGATTTACTTTAACTTGTTTAGCGTAGAATAAAATTAAAACAGAAGAGAAAATAGAGTTGACCCTAGAACATTTTCGAGCTATGATTTTCTACGATTTTAAAGCAGGATTAAATCAAGAAGAATGCTTTCAACGGTTGTAATTGGCATTTGGGGATGAATATCCAGATCGTGCTACTGTATTCAGATGATTTAAAGAATTTAGCAGAGATCTCAGTTTTCTGCAGGATGAAGAACACACAGGAAGGCCGCTGTCGGCAGTAATCCCGGATAATTTGTCTGCCATAAGAAAATTGTTAATGAATGATAATCGCTGTACATGTCAAATTATACAGAAGGAACTTAACACTGGATCTGCAGCCATACACAAGTCATAAATTGTTAAATAATGGTGGCCACAGCATCATTTCTCAAATTGTAACGGGTGATGAAACGAACATACCGTTTGTTGACGTTCCAACACATAAGAAAGCAAAGTATGGGTCTTTGAAGATGATTCCACACCGACAATGGTGAAAAGGCAACGCTCACTGAAAAAAGTGTTGTATGCCGTTTTCTTCAGAAGTACGGGATTGGTCAAAGCTATCAAGTTGGAAGAACAGAAGACAGTAACAGCTAACTGGTATACCACTAAATATCTTCCACAAATTCTATAAGAAGTGAATGGTAGGGGACTAATGCTTCACCATGACAATGCATATTTACATATAGGTAGATTAACAGTTGAGTTTCATAAACAAAAACAAATTAAAGTGATAGAACATCAGCCATATTCACCTGATCAAGCTATGTGTGACTTTTGGTTATTCTTTAATCTAACAAAAACCTTACGTGGACATCGTTTTCATTCAGAAGAAGAGGTTGATGTGGCTATAAAAGTAGTTTTTCATCTATTCCAAGAAATGAATGGCTTGAGGCATTTAATCTGTGGACAGTTCGTGTACAAAGTGCATTGATTCTGGAGGAGACTACTTTGAACACACCTAAAATTTTGCAAGTATAACTTTAAAAACCTAGTTGTATCTCAAAAATTTCAGAGTGACCCTCGAACATTACCCAATAAACGAAATAATCCGAGTAATACGAAACTTTAATTTTCCAAACATGTAGGGAGGTTGGAACAGTTACCTAGTCTAATTGCGTGAATGTGTATGGATGATTAAACTAACCAGTGGTTATGTATGAATTCATTGTATTCTTTCCTATACCTCTATGTGTTTCGCTGAGCTGTGTTCCACGACTGTAAGAAATTTAAATAAGAAGAAATGAGGAATCTGTATGTAGAGGTCATGGAAGTAGCTCTAGCTAAAGTTAGTTACAGCTGTCGTTAATGATTTACAAAATACAATAAAGCGTCGATATGTTTTGAGCTGCTTTTTGCTTTGAAGGGAAAGGATTAGTATCACTCTGGAGAGAATGGAAATAACGAATAGAGCTGTTGAGAACTCTGGGGACTTCAATGGTGACCGGTAGAGTGGGGTGACCCCCATTTTGATCTGCCCACCGCCACCGAGAGAATCCTAGAGGGCTTCATGGCCATATTGGACCGGATCAGTGCTAGATTGTTGGGGGTGTGAGGACTCCCCTTTGTTCATAGCACTCGCCAAATCAGCAGATCGGAAATCTCCCCTGTTGACCAGTTTACAATAGCGTGGCGTCGCAGAGTCTGGGATCTTGACAGTTGTATTGAATATGTGTTACGCCCCTGATCGGTCACGTTAATGAATGCTCGGGAATTCCGGAATCGGGACAGCTAGCGAATGAGATTTCAACTATAAAAAGCTAGCTGTAACCTTAGCTGGAGTTCTTATGTAACTGGGATCGTAACTGACCAAAAAATGGTTGGCGGGACCATAACTGACCCCCAGGTATAAAAAGCCTAGAATTTTGCGACTCGGGCCTTTTCGACATTTTTTTACGTAGGTGCTTTGACCTCGTGGATGCTTTCGCGTCTTTTGACCGGAGCCAGCTTTTTAGTCATTGCGTTCGGGAGACTCGTAAAGTCCGCTCATATAAGGAGCAGCAGAGTCTCGGATACCGAACGGGGGATAGATTGGGTTGCACTGCACCCTGGAAGAGCCTCTCCATTTGTGAGATTATTTAATCTTTTATTTTCTGCACTGTGACCGTCGTGGCAATTCAGTGCCAGCCGAAAATCATCTAGATTTTTACTTGTTTTGGGCAGAATTAGAATCCCGTTGTATATATAACAGTATGTACTCCAGTAAGAATAAAAGTAATTTCCAATTTATCGTGAGTATGATCCTTCTTCAAGCTAACTCTTCACTCGAGAACTTTGAAGTCGTCAGAGGGGATTTAGCCAAGTAATTAACACAAGGGGAAATAAAGGACTAGAGGATTGGGGCTGTCTGAAAGCGACAAACTGAATATTTCTAGAAACAAAGTTAGTCTTTCTGTATTTATGTTAGTACAACTGTGTCTTCACATTCCCTGACATATAAGTTTTGCGTTATCCACTCCTTTCGATTGAAGAAAAACCCATTTCTTGAAGGGGAATAAAATCCACACGTGTTCAAATCCTGATAACGACCGACTCTCCCCCGACCTCTTTGTGATTAGCCACTACAAGGTCTAACTTAAACTAAAAGTTCGTGATAAAATTATTTAAAAATATTTTTATTACTTTTAAGGACACAGTACCTTTCGATACTAAAAATCATATATCAGCTAATCAACTATCAATTTTTTTTATTTCACCATAAAAACATTTCAGTGGTTTTTTACAAGTTTTTATAGTTCTTTAATAAGACTCTAATTTTTTTAAAAAATAATAATTTCTGTTATTTCCAATGGTATAATTTTTAAAATAACGTATGAATTATACACCAAATAAAAATAGAGAAGTTGTCTTACTTGCATAAAGAAACTAAAATATTGAAGCAATATATCCAGGAGGTTTTCTGTAAATCAAAACTGTTAAGGAGTGGGATATTTAATTATCTAAAAATGTTAAAAACTGTTAAGGAATTGAAAGTAAAAATGATAATTATTTCCTATTTGATATAAAAATTTATTTTTTGAATAAGCAGAATTTTATTTTGTCTTTAATGCATACATGTTTTTAATGTATTATTACATATAACAAACTAAATAATTTTCATAATATTGTCACGTTGATGTTAGGGAAACAGACGAGGCACACAAATAGCTGGAGCGCAAAGCTATTTATATAGCACACAACAGGAGTATAACAAACTGAGAATTAATTCAAACTGAGTTACTCGATCTTTTATACCAAAGTAGAATATCCTGGAAAACCACTCCAGTAATTTAAAGAATATTCTAGTCTTTTCTAGATATAAAGGATATTAAATTAAATTAAAAGAGCTTCAGCGTCAGTGCCGTGTTTCGAACAGGAAACCTGCCGAACTCCAGTATGATGTCATGGCCACTCGGCCACAAAGATTTTGAAGACGTTGGTTATAAGCAGCAATATTAGATTATTGGTTCTCAACTTGGACAGTGGGATGATGCTGATGGGCAGTAACTTGTTTGAAATGGTAGGGGCGATGTAAACATGTTTTGGCTTCCAAACTTAATTTTAAGAATACCAAATAAATTTATTACATTAATTATCTAATTTACACGATTTTTACCAGTAACAACACAAACTTACTCGACTATACCAGTACAAGTAATTTTCATCTACTATGTGTGAAATTGGGCTGATATTCAGAAAAATATATTTAATCAACAGCATTTGTTTGAGTATTGCTTGATCCTGTCTCAGTAACAAAAAATTGGTGTGTTACTCTGTTGAAGAAAATTATTCAAACCTTTTGACTGTTTGTTGTTGTTTCTAATGCCACTTGGACGGACTAAGTACGAATGAGTCTGCAGGCTTTCCTATTAAGGCCAAGGGGGGCACCTTTCCTTTTAATGGGCACCATTAAGGTGAAAGAACGACTTCACTCGAGTGGGTCCTCGTAATTTTGAAGCAGAGACCAAGTAGAAGACCCAAAGACTTGGCCTTCCACCGCCAGAAGTATTGATTGAAAACATGGAGGACATTGTGACCACGAACATATTTTATATGCCTCAGCCAAGTTTCACCTCTAATGAGCACGGGGAAACCCGCAACCTTTCAGTGACGACATCGTTTCCTTTGCCGACTGTGCAACCTCGGCTCACCTTTTGTGTATTATAATTGAGTAAATCTCCTTTCCCCCTGTGGGACCAACATCATGTGGTCGTTGTAACGAAAGGTCGTTGTAACGAATTGAAAAAATAATTAAAAAAAATTAGCAAAGAAATGATACAACAGTACATACCTAGAGAACACTTCTATTTATTTGTATTTCCCTTTCTGAATTTTTGGAAACAAGTCTTTGATTGACTCCTGTTTCAATTTCATTTGGGAATTTTTCATTATCACTGATTCCATATCCGTTAGATTTTGAAGAATACCTTCATAATTAAATTGTCCTTCAAAATATTAACGCAAGGCATTGATTGCATTGAAGGCTTCTTTTTCATTCATTTTTTCAAAAGCTTGGACGATTTCTTTTCCGTCGTCGGAATCGCAGATTTCTTTATTTCCGGTAATACGGGTAATAAAATCGTCCTCATTTAAATTTTCGTCGCAGCACTGTAAAGTTTCGTCTACCGCAACTAACCCATCAAAAGATAATTGAAGATCCGTAAATTTGACACTGAGGAGCTGGGTCATTTCATTAGTGTCTAGAGTGTCATCTACCTAGGACATCAATATCGTACGTGACGAAAGGGTCGTTTAAGCAAACACAAAGAGAAAAGTACAGGTTTCTTGAAGTTGCACCACAGTACAATAATTTTAAAATAGCTCACTTGCTCATGAGTTCTGCGGTCTAAAATTGGCGTATACTCTAACGAAAATTAATACGCTTGGGGTCGTTGTAATGATTAAAAATTAACATTATTCCCATGGGAAAAATTAATTGGGATTTTTTTAAGATGGTCGTTCTAAGGAAGGGGTCGTTGTATCGTGCGGTCATTAAAAAGAGGTTCTACTGTATTTTTTTTTATTTTCAATATTTGTTTCCCGTTTTTTGCTTGTCTCATTAGCAGCATTTTTATGCAAAATTACTATTATATTTGTAATTTACATGGTAGCATATATATTTCTAATGTTTAACGAAATTGTACAAGGAGTCGTTTTGCGCGTAAATTTAGTTATTCAGTTAAATCTCAATAGATAGAAAATTATTTAATTTTTAAACCAACTTTTCGTATTTTATATTGAAATACATAAACAAATATATAAATAGACTTGCTCATGAGTTCTGCGGACTAAAATTAGCGGTCGCTCAAACGTAAAATAATACGCATGGGGGTCGTTGTAATGATTCAAAATTAATATTTTGTCCTATGGTGAAATAATTGGGACTTTTTAAGATGGTCGTTCTAAAGAAGGGGGTCGTTGTACCATGGGGTCATTAAAAAGAGGTTCTATTGCACTATAACATAATTTGTATGCGTTTTTTCCCTACATAGCATTTGACATGTTAAAGATATCTTGAAATATAAATCACCCATTGAAATATCTTTTCCACAAAATAGCACTAAACTAAATAAACTAATATTATTCTTATCTACTCTCTTCAACAATTTTACTTTCGTTTAAATGTAAAGATAGCTTTTATGTCAATGACCTCCTTATTCATTACAAAATCAATACTGAAATATGTTCTTACATTAAAATCCAGGAAACAGGAATTTCTTCTTTGCCAGCATACATAAGATGTCTCAATTTGAATACAGCCTGAACTTGAACTTAAATTCTTCTGTAAAAAATATTGCAATGTAGAAATGAAACACAAAATTAAGGACGCGTGACATTTAATCTCAGTTTCATTTTTTAGGACTTTCGGGTATATATAGAGAACGTTTCAAATATTTGTTATCAGTGCTTTGTAGCAGTGGATATCTACAAACAAAATGTTCTCTAAGGTTTGTATTTCTCTATAGTTAATGCGCTCTGATGTAGTCACAATAATTCATTATTTGAAAACCTTTTACTTTGAGCCACTTACATGTGTTAGAGAAATAATAGGAAAATGTTATACTTTTTCTAATGTGATTCAGCATGTAAGATATCATAGATATAGTCTGATATAAAAATTAATTTTATTTTAATGCTATACGTTTTCATTGAAGTTCAGTAATATGTGTCATTGAAAAGTAATTTTTCATCTACGTCTGTCTACGGAAATAATATGATACTATTAAGTTTCACTTCTACACAATATAATAGCTATAGTGTTATACAAAAATTAATTACACTAAGCCATTTGTATATATTACAGAAATAATAGGAAAATGTTATACTTTTTCTAATGTGATTCAGCATGTAAGATATCATAGATATAGTCTGATATAAAAATTAATTTCATTTGAATGCTATACGTTTTCATTGAAATTCGGTAATATGTCTTTTAAAAAAAATTTCATCTACGTCATATAAACTATCTACTTCTGTCTACGGAAATAATATCATACTCTTTATTATTTTCAAGATTCACTTCTACATAAATATAAAAGCTACAGTGTTATACAAAAAATTAATTTCGTATAATGCTATATGTTTAGCACAGAAATGCTCTACCAAGTAAAATTAAATTTTCTGTCTTTTACAGTAGTAGCCTAAAAATAGTGTAATAAGGTTTTGTTTGAATTTAACTTTTAATTAACTAGCAAAATATTATTTTATAATTATATTAATGTTAAAACTTTTCAGTGAAATTTGTTAATATGTTTCATTGAAAAGTAATTTTATTTAAATTAGATGCAGTAAAACATTTTTATAAAGTTTTTTAAGATTTAAAGTTTTATAAGGAAACTATCATATATTTTAAGTCCGCTATGCCTGTTTGTATAAGTAATATAATTTTTCAGTTTTCACTTCTATCTTAATATAATGGCTACAGTGTGATATAAAAAAGTTATTTGACATAATACTATATGTTTTCCAGAGAAATGTGCTAATAATTAATCTTTTACAGTAGCAGTCTAAAAAATAATGTAATAGGATTTTCTTTTAATTTAATTTTTGATTAATTAGTCAAATGTAATTTTATAGATTTATTTTCTTATTACAATTTTTATCTATTTTTAACTAATTGTAAATAAATTTGATGTCATAATGAATTTCTTTATATTTCATTAAATAAGGTGTATTTTTTCTGAAAACATTATTTTCTTTATACAGGTCCTTGCAATTGCAGCTTTCATGGTGCTGGCAGAAGCCAGTTTGGTAAGAAATTTTTATTATTTTTGTAAAAGAAAATTTCATAATATAAAATATTGATTACAACTTTTGTATTTTACTTACTGTTTCAAATCCAGAACAAATTTGTCAAAAGTGTAGTATAGTTGCTGAACAGGTTTTTCCAAGTATATCATTTCGTGAAATCAACGTTATTTTGTCTTAACAAGGAGTTATCTTCTGAATAAAGAAACTTTCGTCAGCATTATTCAAGGAAAATCCCATTTTGTTTCTATTAATATATGTAGTAACAAGCAATTTCTTTATTTTATATTAATTAAACGTATCCTATCTTTTCCCTCTTTCTCTTTCTTTTTATTTGGGTGTCCGTAATATATTAAAAGATATCCTAACGAGTAACTAAATTACTGTTTTTCTCAATTTAAATTTCAAATCATGATAAAAGAAATTTGCATTTCTGCGTAGTTTTCTTGTAATTTTAGTGATTTTCACATCTTGAAACTATTATTTCCTATCAGAGGATGTTTCTTAGAATACAAAAAACGCTGAGCTAATTTTCCTTGGAAAAAGATGTTTTTATCACTGTTGAATTACACATTCAACTGTATTTCTTTCAATAAATAAGTACAGAAGCGGTAAGACGTTCAAACGGAGATGTCCTGGATTTATAAATGATGGAATGAGATTTTTACGAAATTTTGACTACGACTGAATTTGTGAACTTATGCTTCAGTTTAGTAAGAACTAGAAAATATATTAATTCTTGAATCTAGTATGACAAACCATGGAAATGCTCTCTTTTGCTTTCTAAATTGCACATAGATCTATATGCATATATACTTGTGTCTGTGTGTGCATATCTGTTAACGTAAATACATATATGTATAGATATATGTATATATATATATATATATATATATATATATATATATATATATATATATATATGTGTGTGTGTGTGTGTGTGTGTGTGTGTATGTATAGATATATGTATATATATGCATGCATAAATATATGTATATATATGCATATATATATATATATATGTGTGTGTGTGTGTATGCATATAATATAAATTTTACACATATATTTTATAGCCACTTTTCCCACATATGTTTCGGATGCAATTAAGCATTTTTAAGAATACGTTTTCTGTAGTACAGTACAACTGAAAGCATGAGTATGACTTTTATATAACTTTTATTAATAATTCCTTAAAATAGTTATAATGCATAAAATATGAGGAGAATGATGTCTTTTATTTGGATTAGAGGAACTAAATAAAATGAGAAATTACATAACTAATTTTAAAAAAACACTAAAATATTACAAATAACAGTTATTCTCTTTTTTTATGTACACATGCTAAGCATTACTTTCAAATGCTTTAAAAATAATGAAAATAAAATTTATTCTCATTTCTTGGAAGTTGACAAAAGAAATAGTATTGTCGAATGCTTTAAAAATTTCTATTAACATTTATTGCTCTTCAGTTATTAAATTCGACAGCTTAGTATTTCAATTTTAGAAGTCTCTTTACATTTAATACACTTAGGTGCATGAGCCAGTCCATCATTACGCTCCCCAGCCTTACAAGTTCGGGTATGACATCAAGGACAAGCACGGCGAGCAGTACAGACAAGAGGAAGGCAACGGTGGCCACGCCGTGAAGGGAAGCTATGGATTCACCGATGCCCGAGGTGTCAAGAGGCAAGTCGACTATGTTGCTGATCACGGTGGATTCAGAGCTCAGGTCAAGACCAACGAGCCAGGTACAGCCAACCAGAACCCAGCTGCAGTCCTCATGGTGTCTGATGCTCCATACGCTGGTGGTGTAGGACTCGGATACGGTGGATATGGTAACATCGGCTATGGAGGCTATGGCAATGCTGGTTATGGATACGGAGGATATGGTAATGCCGGTTACGGTTATGGAGGATATGGAAATGCTGGCTACGGATATGGAGGGTATGGTAATGCTGGATATGGATACGGAGGACTTGGTCTTGGTATCCTTGGTGGTTTAGGATATGCACGATATGGATACTAATAAGTTCTGTAAATAAACAAATTATTTAAATAAATAATATTTTATATTTATTTTTCATTGTACTGTAATTTGTTGTAAAGTTATTTTTCTTCAATAAAGTCAATATGAATGCACTTTTAGTACCATGAAAAATATTGACTTGTAATGTTAGACAGAACCACAACTAATAAAATCAATTACGATTTATTTATAGGGTAAAGGAAAGTAATTAAATTAACCTTGAAATAATTGATTTAATTAATTGAATTAATTAATTGTAATTAATTGAAAGATAGGTAATTGGAGGGAATGAAATAACTATAGAGCTGCACAAAATATCCAAACAAAAGAAATAGTATAGCATTAAAAGTAATACAAAAAGACATGAAAACAACCTAAACAGGAAAGCTGAATATACAAGCATTATTTCGTTGAAGCAATCATCTGTCAATTAAGTACTAAAAGTTTCAAAAATATTGTATTTTAGCATACTTCTATCAATCTGTCATCTATCTCTGTTTGTTTATATATGTATCAGTTACCAAAACTGATAGCATCAAAAAGTATCTCAAAAGATTTAGTACAGAATAAACCATTTTTTAAACGAGAAATCTGTCAATTTCGTCTAGTCAGCCTAATCTTTAGAATAATGTTTATATACATATTAATAAATAAAATAAACATTATGACCGCTTGTTCACAAAAGGAATCTATATGAATAATTGATAATAAGAGTCGCAGGCTGTGTGCATCTTTATCAGTTACCAGAATAGATAACTTCTAAAAGTTTCTCAGGGAATTTAGTACACAATAAACCATTTCTAAACTAGAAATCTTTCATTCTAGCCAACCTAATCTTTACACTAATATTCATAATCATTTTAAAGAATAAAATAAACATTATGAGCGCTTGTTCATAAAGAAATCTATATGAATAATTGATAACAAGAGTCTCAGGTTGTGTGCATCTTTATCAGTTACCAAAACTGATAGCATCAAAAAGTATCTCAAAAGATTTAGTACAGAATAAACCATTTTTAAACTAAATATCTGTCATTCTAGGCAACCTAATCTTTACACTAATGTTCATAATCATTTTAATCAATATAATGAACAATTTAAGCGCTCTTGTTCATAAAAGGAATCTACATGAATAATTCATAATAAGAGTCTCAGATTGTGTGAATTTTCATCAGTTAGCAGAATAGATAACTTCAAAAAGTTTCTTATGAGATTTAGTAGACAATAAACCATTTTTAAACTAAATATCTGTCATTTCCGTCTAGGAACCTAATCTTTACACTAATATTCATAATCATTTTAAAGAATAAAATAAACAATATAAGTGCTTGTTCATAAAGAAATCTATATGAATAATTGATAACAAGAGTCTCAGGTTATGTGCATCTTTATCAGTTACCAAAACTGATAGCATCAAAAAGTATCTCAAAAGATTTAGTACAGAATAAACCATTTTTAAACTAAATATCTGTCATTTCCGTCTAGGAACCTAATCTTTACACTAATATTCATAATCATTTTAAAGAATAAAATAAACATTATGAGCGCTTGTTCATAAAGAAATCTATATGAATAATTGATAACAAGAGTCTCAGGTTGTGTGCATCTTTATCAGTTACCAAAACTGATAGCATCAAAAAGTATCTCAAAAGATTTAGTACAGAATAAACCATTTTTAAACTAAATATCTGTCATTCTAGGCAACCTAATCTTTACACTAATGTTCATAATCATTTTAATCAATATAATGAACAATTTAAGCGCTTGTTCATAAAAGGAATCTATATGAATAATTGATAATAAGAGTCTCAGATTGTGTGAATCTTCATCAGTTAGCAGAAACAGATAACTTCAAAAATTTTCTCATGAGATTTAGTACAGAATAAATTATTTTTAAACTAGAGTTCTGTCATTCTAGGCAACCTAATCTTTACACTAATGTTCATAATCATTTTAATCAATATAATGAACAATTTATGCGCTTGTTCATAAAAGGAATCTGTATGAATAATTGATAACAAGAGTCTCAGATTGTGTGAATCTTCATCAGTTAGCAGAATAGATAACTTCAAAAATTTTCTCATGAGATTTAGTAGACAATAAATTATTTTTAAACTAGAGTTCTGTCATTCTAGGCAACCTAATCTTTACACTAATGTTCATAATCATTTTAATCAATATAATGAACAATTTATGCGCTTGTTCATAAAAGGAATCTGTATGAATAATTGGTAACATGAGTCTCAGATTGTGTGAATCTTCATCAGTTAGCAGAATAGATAACTTCAAAAATTTTCTCATGAGATTTAGTAGACAATAAATTATTTTTAAACTAGAGTTCTGTCATTCTAGACAACCTAATCTTTACACTAATGTTCATAATCATTTTAATCAATATAATGAACAATTTATGCGCTTGTTCATAAAAGGAATCTGTATGAATAATTGATAACAAGAGTCTCAGATTGTGTGAATCTTCATCAGTTAGCAGAATAGATAACTTCAAAAATTTTCTCATGAGATTTCGTAGACAATAAATTATTTTTAAACTAGAGTTCTGTCATTCTAGGCAACCTAATCTTTACACTAATGTTCATAATCATTTTAATCAATATAATGAACAATTTATGCGCTTGTTCATAAAAGGAATCTGTATGAATAATTGGTAACATGAGTCTCAGATTGTGTGAATCTTCATCAGTTAGCAGAATAGATAACTTCAAAAAGTTTCTTATGAGATTTAGTACAGAATAAACCATTTTTAAACTAAATATCTGTCATTTCCGTCTAGGAACCTAATCTTTACACTAATATTCATAATCATTTTAAAGAATAAAATAAACATTATGAGCGCTTGTTCATAAAGAAATCTATATGAATAATTGATAACAAGAGTCTCAGGTTGTGTGCATCTTTATCAGTTACCAAAACTGATAGCATCAAAAAGTATCTCAAAAGATTTAGTACAGAATAAACCATTTTTAAACTTGAGATATGTCATTTCCGTCTAGACAACCTAATTTTTACACTAATATTTATATTCGTTTTAATGAATAAAATAACATTATGAGATCTTGTTCATAAAAGGAATCGATATGAATTATTGATAATAAGTCTCAGGTGGTGTGAATCTTTATCAGTTACCTAAATTGATAACATCAACAAGTGTCTCAGTGGACAGAATAATCCATTTTTAAACTAGAGATCTGTCATTCTAGGAACCTAATCTTTACACTAATATTCATAATCATTTTAAAGAATAAAATAAACATTATGAGCGCTTGTTCATAAAGAAATCTATATGAATAATTGATAACAAGAGTCTCAGGTTGTGTGCATCTTTATCAGTTACCAAAACTGATAGCATCAAAAAGTATCTCAAAAGATTTAGTACAGAATAAACCATTTTTAAACTAAATATCTGTCATTTCCGTCTAGGAACCTAATCTTTACACTAATATTCATATTCCGTTTAATAAATAAAATGAACATTATAAGCACTTGCTCATAAATGGAATCTATATGAATAATTGATAATAAGAGGCTCGGGTAATGTGAATCTTTATCAGTTACCAGAATAGATAACATCAAAAAAGCGTCTCAGGGAATTAAGCACAGAATAAACCATTTTTAAACTAGAGATCTGTCATTTTCGTCTAGACAACCTAATTTTTACACAAATACTCATATACATTTTAATGAATAAAATGAACATTTTGAGCGTTTGTTCATAAAAGGAATCTACATGAATAATTAATAATAAGAGTCGTAGGCTGTGTGCATCTTTATCAGTTACCAGAATAGATAACTTCTAAAAGTTTCTCAGGAAATTTAGTACACAATAAACCATTTCTAAACTAGAAATCTGTCATTCTATTCAACTTAATCTTCACACTAATGTTCATATTCATTTTAATCAATAAAATGAACATTTTGAGCTTTTGTTCATAAAGAAATCTATATGAATAATTGATAACAAGAGTCTCAGGTTATGTGCATCTTTATCAGTTACCAAAACTGATAGCATCAAAAAGTGTCTCAGTATATTTAGTACAGAATAAACCATTTTTAAACTAAATATCTGTCATTTCCGTCTAGGAACCTAATCTTTACACTAATATTCATAATCATTTTAAAGAATAAAATAAACATTATGAGCGCTTGTTCATAAAGAAATCTATATGAATAATTGATAACAAGAGTCTCAGGTTGTGTGCATTCTTATCAATTACCAAAATAGATAACATCAGAAAATTTCTCAGGGGATTTAATACAATCAAGTTGTCATCATCTACCTTTGGGAACAGCTTTGAAATTTTCTAAAAATACTCAATCAATAAACGCCAGCTCTTTAACTATTGTTAAAATGATCCCGTAGAAAGGGAATTTTTCAGTCTTTCCTAACATTAGCTCTAGGATTTGTGAATTACAGAAGTCAATCTCATTCAGTTGCAATTAACTTCCTTGATGAAAAGTCAGATAATTGTTAATCCATTAAGGGAATAGTGAACGTTACAGATCATATAATGGAAATTATCAACTAAATCTTATGAAAATTTGTTCACATAGTAATTAAGTATAACTTAATCAATCCCATCAAAAATGAATTTTCTTTTGAATCAACTTAATTTGTGAAAATTTCTTCATATAGTAATTGAAGTATAACTAAATCAATCACATCAAAAATGAATTTTCATTAGAATCCACTTAATATGGGAAAATTTCTTCATATAGTAATTGAAGTATAACTAAACCAATCACATCAAAAATGAATTTTCTATAGAATCAACTTAATTTGTGAAAATTTCTTCATATAGTAGTTGAAGTATAACTAAATCAATCACATCAAAAATTAATTTTCTATAGAATCAAATTAATTTGTGAAATCTTCTTCATATAGTAATTGAAGTATAACTAAACCAATCACATTAAAATGAATTTTCTTTTGAATTTCAATTTTAAAACTTTTCTTTGATTATTTTTATCCTTTTAATTTCCTTTTATTATTGCTTGGAAATATATTTAGAGCATACTTGGGTATTATATTAACCTTTTATTTACAAGTACTACGGAATGACATACGTCCGATCTTCGCGCGTAACAACCAGCGAGTGATGTCAAATGGCCAGAAAATATACAGTAAAAGCTCTTAGATGGCCCCCTCCAAATATTTTTCAATATTTTAAATTTGGCTGCCATAAATGCTTGGATCATTTACAAAAAAACGACAGGAATACAAATAGAACGAAAAGAGTTCTTATTTCAATTAGCAGAACATCTTTCCAACGAATATAGAGTTGCAAGACAGAAAAATTTATCAGAACATGAAGACCCACAAAGATCAACTGCAACATCATCAAATGCAACCCATTCTCACAAACGCAAATTTTGTCAAGTACTACTTTGCCACAACAACAAAACAAACATATGTGAAAAATATCAAAAGTATGTTTGCGGAAGATGTACACATAAAAAGATTTCCACTTTCATTTGCATAAAATGTACAAATAATAATGCATAATTTTTTTTTTAAATTAAAGTAAATTTTTTATTGTTAGTATTTACTAATAACTTGTTGTTTAATTGTAAATAATATAAGAAATATTAAAAATTAATTTTAAACAAATTTCTTTACATATTTGTTATTTTTTCACAATGCAGTCATTTTGACTGTTTTGGGGCAATATAGGTATACAAGAAATCTCGGGCAATCTAGTGTTAAGAATAATTTATCAATGAGATTCTTAGAAAAATTGTAGACAGTCAACAATGGACGCTTAATTTTTTTTAATTATGTATACAATTTTTATGTTTAAAAAATAAAATACAGTACATAAATAGTTCGTGTTCGCCATTTAGCTCGTGTGATTTAAAGGGAGGGAGGTAAGCTTATCTAATTATGCATATCTTTTAATGTTATCAGTCGGTCATTGTTATCAAAATCACGGTGTCCAAAACTGATCACAGTAAGCGGAGTCCACTGTATGAAAACTTATGATGAAAGAAGAAGACACTGAGCGAAGCTTAAAATGAGTATTTTTGTAATGAGAGCTCTAATCCCCTATATAATAATAGCTTAAGTTATTTATCCGCCTGTCCTCGAATTTATGCAGCAGTTGAACCTGGAATGGATAAAGGCATCCATATTGGATTCTTGATGAGTTAGGGTTAGCAAAATTCAAAGCTAATAAAGTTTCTCTTTTCCTAAACTATTCATCCAATTCTAAAATAAAATGGTATAAATATCCTTCACATCACAACAAAAATACTGTAGTCTTTCCACAACATCTCACCTTTGCGAACTTTTAATGCCATTATTTCAAGCCCTATCTTCCCCGGTTAAGAGCATCAATTTATCAATTTATCACATTATCAATTTATCATTTGTCAATTTATTAATTTATCACATTATAAATAGATGAAAATAACATTTTTCTAGCATTATGACATCATTACTTTAACCATCTCATTTAATCATTCCTTATTTTAAATTATTTAAATCTCGTCTGCATTATTTTCATACGTTTTACCACTGAACCTAGATATTACGTAAATAATTTTCTTTTATATTTGGCTTAAATAATAGATTAGGTACACCTGTGATAGTTTTAAATTTAATCGTCGATTATTTAATGAAAAAATTTATGTTGCAATTCTTTTATAAAAGTCTGAGTCTATTTCAAACTAATAAATATCATTAAGTCATATATCTTTATAACATGTCACCGGTTTATTTTTTATACATACCACACGGTATTAGCTAAGATAATAGATAAACGTAAAAAATTCTTTTTATAAAAGTCTAGGAGTCTATTTAATGAACTAATAAATATTAGTTCTAATAACAGAACCAATGTATATTCTTTCTGAAGTAGAAATTCTCAAAACGCATAAAGTTTTCTACCAGTTTCAACTAAATAAGTAGCACCATCCATCAAAAGTAATGCACTTTAATGATTTTTCTTCATTCTAAAATCTTCACAAATGTTAAATGTACTATTTACTAGAGTATATGTCGATAAGGTAGTGTGTAAACATTAATGCCATCCTATACAGCTGAGTTAGATTAAAAGTAATGAATGCATGTTCTCATTTTCGTTATTCCAATAGTAAATATATCAAACAAAAAACTTTTGTAGCTTGTGATCCCATTATGATCCCAACATGAAACTTTGAGGATTAATTAACAATAATATGAGCAATTTTTGAGATTTTTTTCAAAATTTTAAAAACTTGGCTTTTTGAGAAATTTAAATTTTAAATTTTAATTTCAATTTAAATTTTAAAAAAAATTTCAAGTCATCATGTGTTGTATATCATATGAAAACCCATTAAAAAAGGTTTAAAATAACACCTTGCACATATCTATAGTTTAATTAGGTGAGTAGCAAGTGTAATTTAAAGGTATGCTGATAGTGTATTTTTTAGACAAATCTGGCAACTTTAAAGCCTTATAACTCCCAAACCAATTATTATTTGAACATAAGATTTGGGGATTTTCTTTATTACCATGAAGTCACTTACTATACCAAATTTAATCAAAATTGGAGGGGGTCAGGTAGAAACCTTGTGTTGATTTGGTGCGGAATTACCCTACAGTGTTTCCTCGCCAATTCGCGCTTCATATTTTGCGGCTTCAATGCTTCGAGAGTTTTTCCAAAATATTTATTAAAAAATGAAAATGAAAAAAGTACAATCCTGTCGGCAGCCACATTGAGGAAAGGAGCGTTGTTTTATGTTGATTCATGTTTCAAGCTCGTGGGAGAAGGATCTCTGCATGTCAAACAAAGACGAATTGACTCAGAGCACATACCACGGGCTCTCAGAAAGGTGCGTGATTAGTTTCCGGTGCTACATCGAACCATGGGGAAAAATAAAAGACAACAACTACCCATTAATATGTTTCTTTCCAAGCTAAAGCCCCCGGCTCTAATGTCAGTGTCTCCAGCAGAAGATTCTCCGAGTGAGCCTAAAGCTTCTACGAGTCAAGTGAGAGCCTCTCCTTCGCCACCAACACAAGACTCTTAGCCTCTCTCAGAAAGCAATGTTGATTAATGTTTATTACTGTATAAGGTTTGTAATTAACCTTATTAATTAGCACTGGTAAGTTTAAGTAAATACGTATACTGCAAAACATTCATAAAAAAAGGAAACAATACAACCATGTCAGCAGCCACATTCGGGAAAGGGGCTGTGGCATCACCGTGGCTGGCACCAGAAAGGCAAATTTCTGCGTGTGGCCACGCCCGCTTTCCGCAGCCGTTTGCTCTTTAAATACCGGAACAGAGCCCTCAAGGAGCGAAGCGTTTGCACGTTCCTGCAGTTTTCCCTCCGAAGGCGAGCACTTTCGACTCTCCGGCAGTTCACTCGATCAACAGCACGAGCTTCCCACCTTTAACGCCCGCTTCTGATCTAAACCTCCTGTAACGTTGTACAGCCTTTATTTTTTTTATATTTTTGCGGTTTAAATAAACCTCCTGTTAAATTTGAAGAATCAGAGCGGATTTATTCCTTCAATTTTTATGGAGTCAAGAGGGAGCAGTAACCAGCCGCCATACCTCCATTGGTGACTTCCCTTCAGGGCTTTGTTTCATGTTGATGAGTACGAGAGAAGAATCTCTGCATGTCAAACAAAGATGAATTGATTCAGAGTACATACCACGAGCTCTCATAAAGGCGCGTGATTGGTATCCGGTGCGACATGGACCCATGAGTGAAAAGACAAAGACAATAACTACCCATCAACATGCTTCTCTCCAAGCTAAAACCCCCCGCTCTAATGTCAGTGTCTCCAGCAAAAGATCTCTGAGTGAGTCTAAAGCTTCTAAGAGTCAAGTGAGAGCCTCTCCTTCGCCACCAACTCAAGACTCTTTGCTTCTCTCAGAAAGCAATGTTGATTAATGTTTATTACTGTATAAGGTTCTGTAATTAACCTTATTAATTAGCACTGATACGTTTAAGTAAATACGTATACTGCAAAATATTCATAAAAAATGAAACAATGCAACCATGCCAGCAGCCACATTGCGGAAAGGGGCTTTGTTTCATGTTGATGAGTACGAGAAAAGGATCTCTGCATGTCAAACAAAGATGAATTGACTCAGAGTGCATACCACGAGCTCTCATAAAGGAGCGTGATCGGTATCCGGTGCGACATCGACCCATGAGTGAAAAGACAAAAAAGAACAACTACCCATCAACATGCTTCTCTCCAAGCTAAAACCCCCCGCTCTAATGTCAGTGTCTCCAGCAAAAGATCTCTGAGTGAGTCTAAAGCTTCTAAGAGTCAAGTGAGAGCCTCTCCTTCGCCACCAACTCAAGACTCTTTGCTTCTCTCAGAAAGCAATGTTGATTAATGTTTATTACTGTATAAGGTTCTGTAATTAACCTTATTAATTAGCACTGATACGTTTAAGTAAATACGTATACTGCAAAATATTCATAAAAAAATGAAACAATACAACCATGTCAGCAGCCACATTGCGGAAAGGGGCTTTGTTTCATGTTGATGAGTACGAGAAAAGGATCTCTGCATGTCAAACAAATATGAATTGATTCAGAGTACATACCACGAGCTCTCATAAAGGAGCGTGATCGGTATCCGGTGCGACATCGACCCATGAGTGAAAAGACAAAAAAGAACAACTACCCATCAACATGCTTCTCTCCAAGCTAAAACCCCCCGCTCTAATGTCAGTGTCTCCAGCAAAAGATCTCTGAGTGAGTCTAAAGCTTCTAAAAATCAAGTGAGAGCCTCTCCTTCGCCACCAACTCAAGACTCTTTGCTTCTCTCAGAAAGCAATGTTGATTAATGTTTATTACTGTATAAGGTTCTGTAATTAACCTTATTAAATAGAGCTGATAAGTTTAAGTAAATACGTATACTGCAAAACATTCATAAAAAATGAAACAATGCAACCATGCCAGCAGCCACATTGCGGAAAGGGGCTTTGTTTCATGTTGATGAGTACGAGAAAAGGATCTCTGCATGTCAAACAAAGATGAATTGACTCAGAGTGCATACCACGAGCTCTCATAAAGGAGCGTGATCGGTATCCGGTGCGACATCGACCCATGAGTGAAAAGACAAAAAAGAACAACTACCCATCAACATGCTTCTCTCCAAGCTAAAACCCCCCGCTCTAATGCCAGTGTCTCCAGCGAAAGATTCTCTGAGTGAGTCTAAAGCTTCTAAGAGTCAAGTGAGAGCCTCTCCTTCGCCCTCAACACAAGATTCTTTGCTTCTCTCAGAAAGCAATGTTGATTAATGTTTATTACTGTATAGGGTTCTGTAATTAACCTTATTAAATAGAGCTGATAAGTTTAAGTAAATACGTATACTGCAAAACATTCATAAAAAATGAAACAATGCAACCATGCCAGCAGCCACATTGCGGAAAGGGGCTTTGTTTCATGTTGATGAGTTACCGAGAGAAAGGATCTCTGCATGTCAAACAAAGATGAAAAATTAGACTCAGAGTTGCATACCACGAGCTCTCATAATGGGGGGGGGGAGGATCAAGCATGATCGGTATCTGGTGCGACATCGACCCATGAGTGAAAAGACAAAAAAGAACAACTACCCATCAACATGCTTCTCTCCAAGCTAAAACCCCCCGCTCTAATGTCAGTGTCTCCAGCAAAAGATCTCTGAGTGAGTCTAAAGCTTCTAAGAGTCAAGTGAGAGCCTCTCCTTCGCCCTCAACACAAGATTCTTTGCTTCTCTCAGAAAGCAATGTTGATTAATGTTTATTACTGTATAGGGTTCTGTAATTAACCTTATTAATTAGCACTGATAAGTTTAAGTAAATACGTTATTACTGCAAAAACATTCATAAAAAAAATGAAACAATGCAACCATGCCAGCAGCCACATTGCGGAAAGGGGCTTTGTTTCATGTTGATGAGCACGAGAAAAGGATCTCTGCATGTCAAACAAAGAAATTGAATTAGACTCAGAGTGCATCATAGCACGAGCTCTCATAAAGGGCGCGTGATCGGTATCCGGTGCGAAATCGACCCCATGAGTGAGAAAAAACAAAAAGAACAACTACCCATCAACATGCTTCTCTCCAAGCTAAAACCCCCCGCTCTAATGTCAGTGTCTCCAGCAAAAGATCTCTGAGTGAGTCTAAAGCTTCTAAGAGTCAAGTGAGAGCCTCTCCTTCGCCCTCAACACAAGATTCTTTGCTTCTCTCAGAAAGCAATGTTGATTAATGTTTATTACTGTATAGGGTTCTGTAATTAACCTTATTAAATAGAGCTGATAAGTTTAAGTAAATACGTATACTGCAAAACATTCATAAAAAATGAAACAATGCAACCATGCCAGCAGCCACATTGCGGAAAGGGGCTTTGTTTCATGTTGATGAGTACGAGAAAAGGATCTCTGCATGTCAAACAAAGATGAATTGACTCAGAGTGCATACCACGAGCTCTCATAAAGGAGCGTGATCGGTATCCGGTGCGACATCGACCCATGAGTGAAAAGACAAAAAAGAACAACTACCCATCAACATGCTTCTCTCCAAGCTACAACCCCCCGCTCTAATGCCAGTGTCTCCAGCGAAAGATTCTCTGAGTGAGTCTAAAGCTTCTAAGAGTCAAGTGAGAGCCTACTCCTTCGCCCTCAACACAAGACTCTTTGCTTTCTCTCGAAAAAAAAAAGAAAGCAATGTTGATTAATGTTTATTACTGTATAGGGTTTGTAATTAACCTTATTAATTAGCACTGATAAGTTTAAGTAAATACGTATACTGCAAAACATTCCATAAAAAAATGAAACAATGCAACCATGCCAGCAGCCACCACATTGCGGAAAGGGGCTTTGTTTCATGTTGATGAGTACGAGAAAAGGATTCTCTGCATGTCAAACAAAGATGAATTGACTCAGAGTGCATACCACGAGCTCTCATAAAGGAGCGTGATCGGTATCCGGTGCGACATCGACCCATGAGTGAAAAGACAAAAAGAACAACTAACCCATCAACATGCTTTCTCTCCAAGCTAAAACCCCCAGCTCGAATGTCAGTGTCTCCAGCAAAAGATTCTCTGAGTGAGTCTAAAGCTTCTAAGAGTCAAGTGCGAGCCTCTCCTTCGCTATCAACACAAGACCTCTTTGCTTCTCCTCAGAAAGCAATGTTGATTAATGTTTATTACTGTATAGGGTTCTGTAATTAACCTTATTAAATAGCACTGATAAGTTTAAGTAAATACGTATTATACTGCAAAACATTTTCATAAAAAATGAAACAATGCAACCATGCCAGCAGCCACATTGCGGAAAAGGGGCTTTGTTTCATGTTTGATGAGTACGAGAAAAGGATCTCTGCATGTCAATAAAAAAAAAACAAAGATGAATTGATTCAGAGTACATACCACGAGCTCTCATAAAGGCGCGTGATTGGTATCCGGTGCGACATCGACCCATGAGTGAAAAGACAAAAAGAACAACTACCCATCAACATGCTTCTCTCCAAGCTAAAACCCTCCGCTCTAATATCAGTGTCTCCAGCAAAAGATTCTCTGAGTGAGTCTAAAGCTTCTAAGAGTCAAGTGAAAGCCTCTCCTTCGGCATCAACACAAGACTCTTTGCTTCTCTCAGGAAACAATGTAGATTAATGTTTATTACTGTATAAGATTCTGTAATTAACCTTATTAATTAGCATTAATATGTCTAAGTAAATACGTATACTGTTGTAGTTTTTGTTTTAAATGTGTAAAATATAAATACTGTTTACATATTTAAAACATTCGTATACCCGCATACACGAAAACTCCTAGGAGCATATCCTACTTCACTGTTTTTCAGCTTTCGCGGAAGGTTCTGGTCTCCATTAACCGCGAAAAACGAAAAATCACTGTATTCCTGATTTAAGCATGATAAAATACAGATGCTAAACATTTAGCATTTAGGTTAGATTCATCCTTGCTCCCCAATCTTAAAAGCCTTTTAGTGCAAGACAAGTATCAACATGCTTATTGTTCAAATATTGTCTGGATTTCTGTATGTTACAAAGATTTCTCTATACCATCTTAAAATGTCTTATACCCCCTGAAAGAGTCTTGACATGCTGAAAGTGTCTGCTTTCAGCCTGTCATCAATTTTGAATACTTAATAAAATTTGGGAGACATTTAACACCTACTTCAGATCTCAAATTATGACATTATCTCTCTTAATTAATTATAATGATAAAGATTACGATTAATATATAATAGTTTAGAAGGATAAATTAATCCATAAGGATCTCACAATCCATACGATTTAAATATTTCCACTCAAACCTAAAGCTATTAAGGTTATTTTTTTATGTGCATATAATTGTAAAGGCATTTTTCGCAATATATTATACCTTATTTACATTTTATGCACAAAGAGGTCACTGAGAAAGTTTTTTGGAATTACTTAATTTGGTTTGGTTTGGAGTAATACATTTTAATTTTTGATATTTTAAATGCCTTAAAACATTGATTACGGAGCATTGTTACAACTGCAGATGACTATACCGATATCGCTTTTTTGTCTTGTTGTACAGTACTGCCATCTGGCAGTAGCTGGCAGTGTTAATATCCGTTATTTTTAAATATTTCGGTTTGCAGAATGCAAATAGCAATCACAAAGAGGAGAGCCCAACTATATGTTACATATAAACAGACATGCCAACTGCTCCGGTTTCGGCGGAGCTGCTCCGGAGAAATGATAAAAATTGGTAACTCCGCACATTCCTCAAAATGCTCCGGAAAGTAACAAAAATTTTGTTTCGGGGGAAATATTTCGTTAATTTTTATCAAATCTCGTAATTTCTGAAGGAATTCTGAAGAATTTCTTTCCCTAATTCTTTTCTCCGCTATTTGCAGCAAATAAATATTGCTAAATAGGCCTAACCTACAGTGAAATGTATATATTCAGAAGCATGTGCGTATATGCTTAAAAAATTTCCTTTGAGAGATGAAATGTTGATGCATGCTGAAGTTGCAGGTATCAGTATAAGAGCTCAGACTAAGTTTAGTTCTTTGAACTATTTCATTGAATGTTTCAATATCTTTACTGGTAATCCATTGGATGAACTTGAATCAGAGTTTAATCTTTACCAAATGGACAAATATAGCGAAGAAATTCTAAACTGTGAACGTTCAGATACAGCTTGGTATAAAATCAGTTGTTTAAGAGATCACAATGCAGCAATCAAATACAAAGTTTTACCAAAATAATGCTAAATATAGTGCTCTTTCCACACAGTAATACCACATGTGAAAGAGTTTTCAGTACTGTGTGAAAAACAAAACTGAATTTAGGTCAAATTTGGGAAGACAAACTCTAGGATCTCTGATGATAAGTAAATGTAAATATTTTAATCAGGGTCAATGTTGTTATAAGAAGAAATTTTCTGAAAAAGAACTTTTTAAAACTAAAAATCTACTTATACATTGTTAAATGCATAAATTTTAATTTACCTTTAATAGTATGTTAATTTTTAATTATTTAATTTGCACAGTTTTAAGTTAGAAATTAATAAGATATATAATTATGCATAATTTGTCTGTATTTTAAAATTTGTTTTATTATGCATGTAAATTGTATACACGTTTCCTTTGTGGGTAGCATTTTAAATTTTAAAACCGCTCTGTTGTTCCTGACAGAGTTGACTGAATGTTGGCATTCTGTATAAATAAATTAAATTCTAATGTTACCGAAAATAAAAATAAATATATGAATTTTATATTGGCAATCGTATAAATCTGAAATTAATATTGGTAAAAAACTTTTCCTTGGAATTCGTATTGAATGTCAAGGATTATGAATCCCTAGCACTTTGGCATTCATAAATCCTTGGGTTGGATGTACATATGGGTCTTTCGAGTAGTCTATATAAAATTTCAACATTGTGCAGCTAATCTTTTGAAGGTAAGTACAAGCAAACGACAGATTAAAACTAGTAAAAACCAACTAATAAGGGTCCAAATTGGAAGTTGTTTAGTTTCTTTATATGAACATAGAGATGCAGCTCAGAAATTAATCAAAATTGATGTAAGTAAGGTCAACTCGTATAGCAAAACTGTAAACCGTAGGGCTGCAAGACAAACACAAACCAAACCCAAACTCAGATAATGCGAAAAAATGTATATCCATTAAAATCCTGACACCGAAATTTTTCGCTATTACCACAGTTCCTTTACTTTGTGAAAATTAATAAAAAAAGATAAATATATAAATCACTTATTTTACTGCATATTCTAAATTGCCTAGGTTTAATCCCTAGGTCAAATTTCTTGAACTCTACTGTTTCGCAATATAAATAGCAGAGTTGGATGAAACTATTGACCCGCGAAACTTACTCTAAATTTCTGAAAACTTTACCAATGAAATCAGAATATATATAAATACAGGAGAAAATGCTAAAATCGGCCAGAGATTCACAGTTCCTGAATTTAATTCCAAACATGCTTTCAAAGGTAAGCTACCAGAGTATATTATGTTACAATTTCTTCCATTAATCTCAATATAATCGTGTAATCCATTTTTTAATAAATATTAGTTTAAAAAGACTTTCGGAAAAGAACAATAAATTGGAATATTTTTGAATAATGTTTAACATTTAAATAAGATATGAAAACTTAATCAGTCCATGGCTATAAATTATTTAAATAATAACAATGAATTATTCAAAATATTCGAACATATCAGGAAGTAATAATTTAAATTTTTAATATAACTTCAATTAATAATTCACTTTTACTTTTGATTAACTATACTGGGTAAAAATCACTACAAGACTTTTGAAATGCCATTTAGAGCTCACATATCTTTCATGTTCTGAACTTTTCGCTTCATAAATATCGGATAAATAAATCGCTAATTTGCTTTGAATTATGCATAATTTTGTTCAAATTAACGATGTTTTATAGACTCTAAGCCTTATTTATATGCTTTCTTTAGTTGTTTGCTCTTTTAATCCTCGTGAAAGTACTTTTAAATAAGAATGAAAGAATTTTGTATACTGGGCATTATCTTAAAATATAACCGGGTAACACATTTTAAAATCTTAAAACGCATTCCTCATTTTTCATTTGTTTTAAACTAATTTATATATTATTTATTGATCGCTCTCTTATTATTTTTCTTTTAAATTTTTAAAATATACAATTGTGCAAGTATTAAATATGACCACGTTAATAAAAACATAATTGATAAATAGAAATTTGCGCTCATTAGCCAAATTCTTTGTAAAGCTAAAGGTCTCTGAGAAGTTTAAAATGATCATTACTACGTTAAAAGAACCGTAATTGATATTTAGAAGTTTGCTCTCTTTAGACAATTTCTTAGAGAAGCTAAAGGTCTTTCAGAAGCTTAAAACGATCGCGACTACGCTAATAGAATCATAATTGATAAATAGAAATTTGCGCTCATTAGCCAAATTCTTTGTAAAGCTAAAGGTCTCTGAGAAGTTTAAAATGATCATGACTACGTTAAAAGAACCGTAATTGATATTTAGAAGTTTGCTCTCTTCAGACAAATTCTTAGAGAAGCTAAAGGTCTTTCAGAAGCTTAAAACGATCGCGACTACGCTAATAGAATCATAATTGATAAATAGAATTTAGTACGTGTCAGCCAAATTCTTTTTGAAGCAAAATATCTCTCAGAAGCTTTTAAATTTTTAAAATATACAATTGTGCAAGTATTAAATATGACTACGTTAATAAAATCACAATTGATAAATAGAAATTTGCGCTCATTAGCCAAATTCTTTGTAAAGCTAAAGGTCTCTGAGAAGTTTAAAATGATCATGACTACGTTAAAAGAACCGTAATTGATATTTAGAAGTTTGCTCTCTTCAGACAAATTCTTAGAGAAGCTAAAGGTCTTTCAGAAGCTTAAAACGATCGCGACTACGCTAATAGAATCATAATTGATAAATAGAATTTAGTACTTCTCAGCCAAATTCTTTTTGAAGCAAAATATCTCTCAGAAGCTTAACGATCGTGATTACGCTAAAAGAACCATAATTGATAAATATAATTTAGTGATTTAGTTCTTGATAAGTTAGGATTAACAAAATTCAAATTGAGTAAAGTTTATCTTCTCCTAAACTCTCAATCCGATTCTAAAATAAATTGGTATAAATATGATTCATATCACATCAAAAAATACTGTCGTCTTCAAAACGTTCGGATTTTACACCTTCCCCTCTTTTCGAGCGATTAATGTCATTAGAACAAGTCCTATTTCCTCCGGTTAAGAACAGGTGATTAAATTTATCAGTTTATCATGTTATAAGTAGAATAAAATAACATTATTTTCTAGCATTATCACGTCATTCCTTTAGCCATCTCAATTAATCATTTTTATTTAAAATTATTTAAATATCGTTTGCATAATTTTCATATGTTTTATCACTGATCTTAGATATTATGTAAATAATTTTCTTTTATATTTGGCTTAAATAATAGAGTAGGTATATAGGTGATAGTTTTAAATTTAACCCTCCGAGTGGAACACACCGATTAAAAAAAGTCTTCAAAAAGTACGCTAAAGGTTTATTGTGTTAATGGCCAAAGCGTTCTATGATTTTTTACCTCAATTTTACTAGATGGAATACGGAAAAACCCTCGTTACTGTATTTACTTTGTTATAAAAATTTTATAAATAGATATTATAGATTGTTAATTTTTAATACACATAAGGCTCGTTAAGTCTTAAGATAATCCATAAGAAATAATGGATTCTAAAAGTACAATAAAAAATATTCTTTAAGAATATTATTTAATTTTTTTAGGAAAAGTTATCCAAGATATTTAATGCAATTAGAAAAATCTGTTACCGCAACGAAATACTTCGAATAGAGATTTACAAAGCCATGAAAAGATATCAGTGTTTTTTTATATAATAAAAAAAAAAAAATCCTCAATAAATGACTATAATAGTTCTAGTCATATAATTCTATTTACCTAATTAAATGTCTAATACAGTGTATAATTTATTCCACTGGTTAAACAGTGAAAAGGCGGAATGTGCTTCTTAATAAAGGAAGAAAAACACATGCCCGCGAAAATCGCGAGATGGGCAAATTTTGCTACATTTGGATTGCCCGTGGAAATCGCGGGATGAGCAGTCAGAGGGTTAATAGTGATCATTAAAAACGAAAGGTGCATCTCCTCACTTAATACGAGAGCCTGCAGGCTCAATCTTGCTTCGTTTGTCCAAGTGGTATGAGAAACAACAACAACAAATTATACCTTTCTTTATTCATATAAATGTCTAGGGTATAATGAAATTGTCTGGGTAGTTAATGTACTGCTTTCCGGTGCCAGAGCTCGTGGATTGGAATTCCACTGCCTGGCATGAATATTCTTAGCCGAGCCGCGATAGCTCAGTCGCAAATTAAACGATCCCGTAACTGAGAGGTTTGCTTGTTCGGAACCCGAGCCGGCTTAAGATCTGCCTGTCATAACGTTCCATTTACTTTCCATTCAGTTCTCATTTAATTCCATAAGCTTCACTTAAAAAAATTCCTTATGTGTAACTTTCCTGCCGTGCTCCCAATTATCACGTTGGTGAGGCGAAAAACCCCTTTTTTTAACGCATAAGAAGCCCTGGATATTCAATCAGTTGACATCACACATACCAGGAGCGTCACGTGGTGTCTCCTTGGCGAGCGCTGCGCTGCAATAGCTTTATAACTTTCACCCTTTTTTTCTGATGATATGACATACCCCTCTCCACACATTGGCATGTTTTTAGTCCTGCGCTTGGCGGTAATCCCCCGTGCCACCAGGCCATTGGAATTTTAATGACAATTCCAGCCATCAGTGGTTGCCAGCCGTTGCAGTCCTGCAGACTCAAGATAGTTAGTTAGAGAGATTTTTTTCACTTGTACTTGAGCTTCCTATACTGCCGGTCCTGATCCAAAGGCTTGATCTTTCACTTGGACTCGCTGCAAAGACATGGAACAGAGGAAGAAACCTATTATCCTGGTATCCAGTATCCTGAGGAGGAATTCTAAATTCGATCCACCATAATCAGCCTTTTTTTTCTTTTTTGGTCCATTTTTATTTTCTCCCTTTTTATATTATTTTTTATATTTAAAACAAAAGTTCAATCGTCTTATGTTAATTTTATCTAAATTTCATATCAATACCAATAAAATGTATTCATTCAATAACTTCTCTTTTAATTTAATGCCTATTGTGTTCCTTTTTTTAATTTAAAAATTTAAACTTAAGTTGGCGAAAAGCCAAACTCAATTTATATTAAGTTAAGGGTTAAGGCCATAACGTGTATTGCCACTATGCGTCACCCACTTAATTATTATATTTTTATTGTCTTTTCTATGGGTTTCTCTTTCAGGTACAAACAATCCTAGTTTCCCATAGAAAACCACTTTCCCACAGTCAACCCATTACCAGTAAAAACTATTATAACACTGCCGTGTTCGTTAAAGGTGACTGGGGCACGTAAAATAGGTTCGTGGCCACAGTGTCCAAGTTTTCAATCAATACCTCTGGGGGTGGCAGGCCAAGTCTATGGGTCTTCTGCTTGACCTCTGGTTCAAAATTACGAGGACCCACTTGACCATAAGTTGCATTTTCACACTTGTGATGCTCGTTATAAACGAAAGGCGCACTCCTTTTCCTTAAAACGAGTAGCCTCCGGCTTAGTTTTGCTTGATATCACCAAGTGACATACGGCAACAACAACAACAAATTATACCTTTCTTTATTCATATAAATCTCTAAAGTATAATGAAATTGTCGTTTGTCATAGGCTGATCGAGATGATCGAGAGTAGTTCATGTAGTTCAAAATAACCCGAAGTCTTCTAAAATTCTTGTATTCAATGAGTGAAAGAAATATAATCTTATAAAATACTTTTATTTATACTAGATCTCTCTTAACAATTGCAAATGACAATTATAAGGAGTTACAGTTGATACTAATTTCAAGGCGAAGTTTCCGAAACAATCCCACGAAAGCAACAGTTAACTTAATGCTTAAACACTCGGGATCTTTAAGTATTTAACATGATTTTGAATCTTGAATTCTGCGTGTTTTATTCTACTTGCTGTCCCATTGAGTCTTGGGGAAACTTTTTATGGTGATGTACATGATAGTTTAACTATGTACCATTTTACTATTCACAATCATTGTCATATACGTTCCATTCTGTCTTTGAGAGCCAGTTATAAGTTGTTTTTCGAGATTGCTGCCCACTACATCTTGTCTTTTAACTAAAAAACTATTTGAAGGGTTTCAAAATTATTTGATATTAGACTTTAGAGTAAGTGTACTCATTCGAAATTCTGGAATTTTAATGAAATGTACTAATTAGGTTATGTATTCGTAGATTCATGAACCAGTCCATCATCACGCTCCTCAGCCATACAAGTTCGGGTATGACATCAAGGACAAACACGGCGATCAGTACAGGCAGGAGGAAGGCAACGGTGGCCACGCCGTGAAGGGAAGCTACGGATTCACCGATGCCCGAGGTGTCAAGAGGCAGGTCGAATACGTCGCCGATCACGGTGGATTCAGGGCTCAGGTCAAGACCAACGAGCCAGGAACAGCCAACCAGAACCCAGCTGCAGTCCTCATGGTGTCTGATGCTCCATACGCTGGTGGTGTAGGACTCGGATACGGTGGATATGGAAACATCGGTTATGGAGGCTACGGCAATGCTGGTTACGGATATGGTGGTAATGGTTATGGATATGGTGGTTATGGCAATGCAGGATACGGATACGGAGGTTATGGTAATGCCGGTTATGGATACGGAGGAATTGGTCTTGGCATCCTCGGTGGTTTAGGATATGTTCGATATGGATACTAGAAAATTCTTTTTCTGTAATTAGCCATGTGTTTGAAATAAATTTTAACTTATTTTTCTTGATCCAACAATATTTATTTATAAATACACCTACATTATCTTTCACATGTGTATAAGATATTCAATTCATGGAAAAAAAATTCTAAATGAAAATTTAATACATTTTATGTGGACTATATTTTATTTTCGGAGACTGAAATTCAGAGTAATTTAGAATATTCTAACACTTTAAAACATGATCTAATAACTTGAAATATAGATATATCTATGTTAAAGTATGTGCGTACAAGGGGAGAGTATAATTAAACCGACAAAATATGTCTCATTCATAATTAATGAAATATAATTATACTTACAATGAACTGCATTGTAAATAATATAATCCTACTGCATTTTCGTAAAAATTGTGTCCCTATCTCTTTTATTTAACAATACATCCCAACGTTCGTTTATTATTTTCTATGATTGTCTTGAATGCAAGTCAAAGAATACGAAACTATTTTCAGCTCATGTTGCAAAACTTTGGCTAAAGTACTTGATTTCCATCAAAAAGTTACCAAATACATCCTCAGTTTAATCTTTTCACTTTACTTTATCAAAGCCTTACTCATTACTACAATAATAATTTATGTATTATACTAGCCACTTCTCGCCCAACCTTCACTAAAAGAACCAGCATTTATTAACACCTTCCCGGTTTTTCCCGAGCTGAACTCGGGCATGCGAAATGTACCATCCTGGCTCATCCCGAGTGTAGCTCGGGCACTGTGAAATTTTACACTGTGCAATCAGTCTTTCCCGAATTATTTCACATTCGCTTTTTATGGTTTCGAATACTTTTGTTTACTTTTCTGGCTACTAGATTATTTGCTGCTTAAAGAGAGACAGTAGAGGGAAGAAGGTAAGGAGAGGAACAAGGTTCTACTGTCCAGATTACGATGTTGGACTTGGTGTAGTACTGTGTTTTCGATTGTACCATACACGACCAAATTTTGATTAATAATTTCATAATCATTTATGTAAATGCATAGTATATAAATAAAGTTTAATTCAAGATAAAACCTAGATATTGTAAGCTTTATATTTATAGTTAGTGTGAATTGACTCCAAAGTCTAATAATTTCTACCATACAGAAAGCCAATTATACGTGCAAATTACTCATTTATTTAAATTGATTTTTTTACATTAATTTTTAGGAAATTTTGTATTCGAATGATGCTATTATGTTTAAATGCTATGTATGTATAAAAATAAGCATATAAAAAGTGATATTTTTTTACCCATAATCCCGAAATAAAATGAACCTGGAAGGGGTTAAAAAACGAACTATTGTAGTTTCGAAGAAGCTGACCTACTATTACTGTTATAATCACAACGTACCTTTAAATATGGATAAACAGAGCTTACAGCTGATTTTGAGGAAGAAAAGGAATAGTGCTCATTCATTTTTTACCTATGGGGTGTTGTTCCTAGTACATAAAATTTAGAATGAAAAAAATAATTTTTAATCCTTTCGTATGGTTTTTTAGTTAACAGACAAGATGTATTGGACAACAATCTTGAAAAACTGCTTCTAACTGACTCTCAAAGATAGAATGGAACGTACGACAATGACTGGGAATAGTAAAATGGTACATAATTAAACTATCATGTGCATCACCATAAAAAGTTTCGCCAAGACTCAATGGGAGATCAAGAAGAATAAAATATGCAGAATTCATGATTCAAAATCGTGTTAAATACTTAAAGATTCAAGGCATTTTTTTATGTTCATTCATACAACTACAGCATTAACCCCTTGAGGAACAGCATGTAAATGCTACACGAGTCTACCACTGTGAAAACCGTTGTCGTTTAACGCCATCTAGTTATTGAATGTAGCATTTAAAAATTTAAACAAAACGTTCCGATATCCGATTATGCAAGCGTGTGATGCTGATCTCTCAATATTAACCGGAGATCATCGCTTAGATGCGACGCTAGGGTTATAAGAGAGGAATCACTGCGTCACGTATACGAGACGTTAGTACGAACGGGTTAAACGGGTTGGAACGGGTCAAGACTGGGCAAAAAAAACCATAAAATTCATTATATGGTGGTACTGCCAGTCACGGTCGAGGACAACAGTAAATTATACACCAAAACAGACTTCGTAATATTGTGAAATATGGATAAATACCTTTTCGCTATGCTCTGTAATCAAAATATGTTTTTTTTGTTCTTAATCTATGTTCCTCGACTATTAATGTAGGGAATTAAAAACACTGTTATTTATTATTCATGAAATTGACTCTCACGCAGTTTTTAGGGGATTCCATACATTTGCAAAAATTCCATACTCATAAACTGTTTCCTTTCCTCAAATACTGTGAACTTCCGGTTTGAAAAGTTAAATTCCTTCAGTATGACTTAAAACGTGAAGTATTTTATTGACACCATTCTCAGTTCAACATTTTCTCTACATTTTTCTTCTTTTTCCGAAAGGACATTAAAATGTATCTATATTTACTTATTTTTCCTATGAAAGCAAAAAAAAATTATGAAATCAGCTGCAAAAGTTCTCCATTTATTCTTCGCAAATTTTAATCCTTTCTCGAACAATAGAAATCATTTGCTACTTTTCTTTTCTACGGTTAAGCTGCATATTATCCTTGAATTCATTTTCTTTCTTGTTTATCTTTCACGGCCGAGTTGCAAGTTTAATATGCGGTTGCCACTAAATAAATAAATGAGCTGTAAAAGTATTTAAACAGCTTACTGCCCTTATTTGGACTTCGGTTTGAACTGGAATATTAAGAAAATTACATTAATAAAATGGATGCGAATTTAAAAATTTGGTTTTAAATAGTTATTTTAGAATAAATTTTTTTATATTAGGACCACGTTCTGCTCATTGGAAATAAAGTCTTTTCTAAAATTACATAAAAGTAAATCGGTTTAATCTTAATTAGTACAAGTGCATAAATATGCCTGTTCAAATGAATAGAAAAATGATCTTTGAAAATTTATGTAATCTTCTTCTAAACAGTATCATACAATGTTCCTTTATATAATAACATCTTAAGTTATCTGTCTGTCCTCGAATTTATGAAGCGTTTGGACCTGGAATGGATAGAGGCATCCATATTGGATTTTTGATGAGTTAGGGTTAGCAAAATTCAAAGCGAGTAAAGTTTCTCTTCTCCTAAACTATCAATCAGATTCTAAAATAATTTTGTGTAAATATGCTTCATATCACAGTGAAATATACTGTAGTATTTCCACCCCTTCACCCCTTTTCGGGCGTTTAATGCCGTTATTTCAAGCCCTATTTTCCCCGGTTAAGAGCAGGCGATTAAATTTATCAATTTTTCACATAATAAATAGGTAAAAATAACATTTTTTCTAGCAGTATGACATCATTCCTTTCACCATCTCATTTAATCGTTTCTTATTTTAAATTATTTAAATATCGTCTGCATTATTTTCATACGTTTTATCACTGAAGTTAGATATTCCGTAAATAATTTTCTTTTACATTTGGCTTTAATAATAGATTAGATACATAAGGGTACATAATTCTCAGCCAAGAAACAAACCATTTTCTTACCTGCCTCGTAGGGTACTACTAGTAAGTTACTTCGTTTGTGTGTTTGTTTTTTATATATAACCACACGGTTTGCAATCGATTCTCTCAAGTTTGTACATCATTCATATATACCACCAAATAATCACTGCTAATATTAAAACCTCTGCTGTCCATCCTATCACGTAATACAAGATAAATTAATGTTGGTAACTAACTTAAGGTCTGTAAAGATAAACAAATTATTTTTTGTTACAAGATAATTCTCATCCAAAGAACAAACCATTTTCTTACCTGCCTCGTAGGGTACTTTACAATTCTGAAAAATTTAAAAATTTTACTGATCTCGTGATATGACGGGCTATATGCTAGTACTTAATATTTTACAATGGAAGTTTAATTTAAGTAATCGAAAAATTAAATAAGTATTACAACTATTTAGTTTTATTAGTGAAAATAAATAGTTTAAAATCCCTTGTTTGAAAAAAATTGACTTCAGTACATCTAACTAACCAGCGTATATTTATTAGACGTTGCAATTCTTAAAGACATCAGTGATATCACACTTTCTGTGATTGGATTCATCAATTACTTTATCATATTTCTTCCATTTTATCATATTATTTTATCATATTTCTACCATTTTTCAAGATTAAAATTAAATAGTTGTATTACTTATCTAGGTTTGGATTTTATTAGTTACCGTTATGCTTATTATTAGTTACTAGCATATATCCCGTCATATGACGGAATCAGTAAAATTTTTAATTTTCCAGAATTGTAAAGTACCCTATGAGGCAGATAAAAAAAATGATTTGTTTTTTGGCTGAGAATTATTTTGCAACAAAATATTACCCTAAGAAAATTATTTACGTAATATCCAAGTTTAGTGATAAAACGTATGGAAATAATGCAGAAGATATTTAAATAATCTAAAATAAATGATTCAATGAGATGGTTAAAAAATTTTTATTTTTAGCTATTTATTATGTGATACATTGATACATTTATTCGCCTGATCTTAAAATGGGGGGCTTGATATAATAATGGTAATACGTGAATTTAATAAAATAAAAATAAAAATCATAAAAATTTGAAAAATGGTAAAAATTTATTTTAAAAATAATAAAACTTTAAAAATAATAAAACAACTTTAGAAATAAGAATTCAAAAGAAAAAGCAGAAATTTTTAAATTAATTAGACATTTAGAAAAATTCGGCTACGTCGGGGGCAGAACCATCAACCCGAGAAGTACAACGATCAAACGAGCAAACACTCTACTCCATATGCCAGCTTACACGTGGCAAAGGAAATGGTTAGAATATATAAGAGTCAATAAAAACAGTCCAGAAATTTAAATATTGCTCTCCGCCCTCTTTATCCTATCAATAATGAATTTAGTATAGAATAAGAGGGAGAATAAGGCTTGAAATAATAGCATTAAACGCTCGAAAAGGGGGGGATGAGGTGGATTTCGAACTCACTTTGAATTTTGCTAACCCTAACTCATAAAAAATTCAACATGGATGCCTGTATCCATTCCAGGTACAACCGCTTCATAAATTCGCGGACAGGCAACTTAGGCTATTATTATATAGGGGAATCTAAACTAACGTCATCTTAGTAAAGTTGAGTATTTTTAAGTGATAACAATATTTTCAGCAGTAATTTTAAATCTGTTAGTATTCAGTGTAATATGTGTAATGTTACTGACTGGTCAAATAAATGGAAAAATAATCTTTGAAAATTTATGTAATCTTCTTCTAAACAGTATCATACAATGATACCCTATATAATAATAGCCTAATTTATTTGCCCGTCTGTCCTCGAATTTATGAAGCGTTTGGACATGGAATGGATAGAGGCATACATATTGGATTTTTGATGAGTTAGGGTTAGCAAAATGCAAAGCGAGTAAAGTTTATCTTCTCTTAAACTATCAATCCAATTCTAAAATAAATTGGTAAAGATATGCTTCATATCACAACGAAAGATATTGTGTTCTTTAAAACGTTCGAAATCCACCCCTTCAAAAATAACATTTTTTTCTAGCATTATGACGTCATTCTTTTAACCATCTCATTTAATCATTTTTTATTTTAAACTATTTAAATATCGTCTGCATTCTTTTCATACGTTTTATCACTTAGATATTATGTAAATAATTTTCTTTTATATTTGGCTTAAATAATAGATTAGGAACATATGGGATAATTTTAAATTGAATCATAGATTATTTTTTTTTGCAATGAAACTTTTATTACCGGTATTAAGAACAAATTCTATCTACCTCCAGGGTGTAGTGGAAATGATAGTTTCATTCCTTTACTTCCATTAATTACTGTGGCAAAAAAAAAATTGGGAAAAACTTAACGACAATTTCGATATAGCTAAGAAAACTTTGAATGATCATTCTAAAAACTTGATTCTAAACTGCATTCACAGTATCGGGAGACTTTAGAGGAGTATGAAGATATACAAATTATTGAGAGTGTACCAGATAATTCTCAGGTAAAAAAACAAACCATTTTTTACCTGCCTCATAGGGTACTTTACGATTCCGGAAAGTTAAAAATTTTACTAGTCCCGTCGTATGAAGGGCTATATGCTAGTACTAGAAAAGAGTTTGTCAGGGATCGCAATACTCCTTCCGTAATTCTGATGTTAACCCTCTGACTGCTCAATTTGTAAACCGAGATCTCTTTAAAAATTGAGTATTTTTTTGTTGCATAGTTTAAGCATATATATATATATATATATATATATATATATAAATATATATATTATATATATATATATATATTTATATATATATATATATATATATATATATATATATTATATATATATATATATGTATATATATATATATGTATATATATGTATATGTATATATATATATATATATGTATATATATATATATATGTATATATATATGTATATATATATATGTATATATATATATATGTATATATATATGTATATATATATATATATATGTATATATATATATATGTATATATATATATGTATATATATATATGTATATATATATGTATATATATATATATATGTATATATATATATATGTATATATATATATATATAAAAAGCATGTGAATACAGCTAGCATATATATGAAGCAAAAATATCCATTGAATAGATGCCTTAACGATTTTTAACAAAATGCTGAAAACGCTATTTTCTTTTTATTTTGAGACACATTAACAATCTAGAAACGCCTTAAGAAATATGTCAAGTGTTTCCGGGATATCTGTAGCTGATATCTAAACCGATAGTATCGAAAAGATACATCCAAAGCAAAAGACTGCTCTGCTGTCATGAATTTTTGTGTTACATAATGATACTTAATAAAGTCTTCTATTCAACAGGCTATAACATTGGCGAAAGAGCGAAAAAGTTATGAGTGATTAAATAATAATTATATAAATAATTACGGCATCCGACTGGTTTTAAAAGATAGTTTTTGGTGGAAAAATTAAGAAATTATTTTATTGATTTATATAAACTACCATACCATGTTACATTTCAAAAATAGTTTTTATTTTGTCTTTATGTCTATAATAAAGGTTTTATAGAGATTGTTTTTGATGTTCAAACCTAAAGTTACATTTAACCCTTTAAGATTAACTAGGGAAAATTCTTTGCAATTTAATAGAAATAGGTTATAAATGTTATCTATGAACCTTATATATGTGAAAAAAAATGTATATGTATGTATTTATATGTGAAAAATATTGCTATCCGATAATTTGGTGGGGGGGAGGGGAGATGGGATTTAAATGTAAAATTCTCAACCCCCGTTTACAGTTCGAAAATAATACATTCTTAAAATTTAAGTAATATTAAAAGATTATTGCATAATTACATGTAATAGATAAATAGCTAACTAAACAATTTATAAGTGATGTTTGGGGTAGGTATATTTATTTGGGGTCATGACAAAGGAAAATCGAATATCTTTTTTTTTTTTCAGGGAAAGAAGTTTAAACGCTAATATTTTACAGAGAAAAATAAACTGCGTGTTATGCTACCATTTATTAATAGTTTAAAGTGTCAAAAACACCCGAAAAAACCATTAATATACCTTAAAAAAACGAGAAAAATATTTTACGAAACCATTGTTCTTTAAAGGGTTAAATAATCTGAAATTTTAGTTTAAATAAGGTTTATTTGTAAACAAAGTTTTAAATTAAAGCTTTTATTTTTAAAATAGACTTTTGTTAGTGTTTTTAGTTTAATTCCAACTTATAAGACTGGTGATTCTTAAGTGACTGCAATAAACATTTTGCAAAAGCTTTGTGCAACACAAACTATAAATATACTAGTATATAGCCCTTCATATGACGGGATCAGAAAAAAATTTTAATTTTCCAGAATTGCAAAGTACCCTATGACGAAGGTAAAAAAAAATAGTTTGTTTTTTGGCTGAGAAATATCTGGTACACGCTCAATAATTGTTTATCTTTACTGACTGTATGTTAGTTTCCAACTTTAATTTAGCTTGTCATATTATGTGATAGGATGGACAGCAGAGGTTTTAATATCGACAGTGATTATTTGGCGATATATATGAATGATATCCAAAATTTAGCAAATCGATTGCAAACCGTGTGATTATGTATAAAAAACAAACACACAAACGAACGGACTTCTTAATTTTCAAAAATATATAACTGAAACTCTAGATATTTATTAGTCCATGAAATAGACTCCTAGTCTTTTATGAAAAGAATTTCTTGTTAATACCGGTGATAAAATTTTCATTGCAACAATAAATAATCTATGATAAAATTTAAAATTAACCCATATGTACCTAATTATTATTAGTACTTAAACCAAATATAAAAGAAAATTATTTACCTAATATTTAAGTTCAGTGATAAAACGTATGAAAATAATGCAGACGATATTTGTATAATTTTAAATAAAAAATGATTAAATGAGATGGTTAAAGGAATGGCGTCATAATGCTAGAAAAAAAATGTTATTTTCATCTACTTATAATGTGATAAATTGATAAATTTAAGCGCCTGCTTTTAACCGGGGAAAATAGGGCTTGAAATAATGGCTTCAAAAGCTCAAAACGTGGGGAAGGATTTCGAAAGTTTTAAAGAAGACAGTATTTTTTGCTGTTATATGAAGCATATTTATACCAATTTATTTTAGAATCGGATCTATAGTTTAGGAGAAGATAAACTTCACGCGTTTTGTATTTTGCTAACCCTAACTGATCAAGAATCCAATATGGATGCCTGTATCCATTCCAGGTTCAACCACTTCATAAATTCGAGAACAGACGAACAGATAAGCTATTATTATATAGAGGATTTTCTGACGTTCTAACGTTTTATTATTCAGAAAACACGTAAAACAAAAAAAACGTGTTTATTATAACAACATGAAACTGATTACAAATAATATGTTTAATATTGTGAGTGTAATTAATAAAAGTTTGTTTCTAAAAGCAATTAGGAAATTATAGCTATTTTTATAAAATAATGTGTAGAATGTTTGAAAAAAAAAAGCTGAATTGTTACTTCTATAAGAAATATATCTTCTAAATTTTAATATTGGTCTTAAATATAGTTTCATTACATTCTTCGGTGTCTCAGGTCTATGTAACCCTAAAAAGTCATTTTTATTGCTATATTTTGTCTCAGAATATTAGTGGTAAATATAAAATATTGCCTGATTCTTTCCACATATTTGTAGATAAATTTTTTCATAATTTAAAAAAAAAATTTATTTGCGTATATTTTGAACGTGCAGATACTGTAGAGACAATTATTGTCTGATTAATTTTTCTAATGAATAATAAAATGGAAAATATTGTTAATAGTTTTTTATGTTTCTGAATGAAATATAATAAAATAACAAAATCCTGTACCATCTTGTTTTTCCCACAATCGTTGATCGAAGATATTTACATCTAATTACACAAATGTTTTAGAAATAAGTTTTCTTTTTATATAATAGTGGTAAGTATAAAATATTGCCTGATTCTTTCCACATATTTGTAGATAAATTTTTTCATAATTTAAAAAAAAAAATTATTTGCGTATATTTTGAACGTGCAGATACTGTAGAGACAATTATTGTCTGATTAATTTTTCTAATGAATAAAAAAATGGAAAATATTGTTAATAGTTTTTTATGTTTCTGAATGAAATATAATAAAATAACAAAATCCTGTACCATCTTGTTTTTCCCACAATCGTTGATCGAAGATATTTACATCTAATTACACAAATGTTTTCTTTTTATATAATAGTGGTAAATATAAAATATTGCCTGATTCTTTCCACATATTTGTAGATAAATTTTTTTTCATAATTTTTAAAAAAATTTATTTGCGTATATTTTGAACATGCAGATACTGTAGAGACAATTATTGTCTGATTAATTTTTCTAATGAATAATTAAATGGAAAATATTATTAATAGTTTTTTATTTTTCTGAATGAAATATAATAAAATAACAAAATCCTGTACCATCTTGTTTTTCCCACAATCGTTGATTGAAGATATTTACATCTAATTACACAATGTTTTCTTTTTATATAATAGTGGTAAATATAAAATATTGCCTGATTCTTTCCACATATTTGTAGATAAATTTTTTCATAATTTTTAAAAAAATTTATTTGCATATATTTTGAACGTGCAGATACTGTAGAGACAATTATTGTCTGATTAATTTTTCTAATGAATAATTAAATGGAAAATATTATTAATAGTTTTATTTTTCTGAATGAAATATAATAAAATAACAAAATCCTGTACCATTTTGTTTTTCCCACAATCGTTGATCGAAGATATTTACATCTAATTACACAAATGTTTTCTTTTTATATAATAGTGGTAAGTATAAAATATTGCCTGATTCTTTCCACATATTTGTAGATAAATTTTTTCATAATTTAAAAAAAAAATTTATTTGCGTATATTTTGAACATGCAGATACTGTAGAGACAATTATTGTCTGATTAATTTTTCTAATGAATAATTAAATGGAAAATATTATTAATAGTTTTTTATTTTTCTGAATGAAATATAATAAAATAACAAAATCCTGTACCATCTTGTTTTTCCCACAATCGTTGATCGAAGATATTTACATCTAATTACACAAATGTTTTCTTTTTATATAATAGTGGTAAATATAAAATATTGCCTGATTCTTTCCACATATTTGTAGATAAATTTTTTCATAATTTTTAAAAAAATTTATTTGCATATATTTTGAACGTGCAGATACTGTAGAGACAATTATTGTCTGATTAATTTTTCTAATGAATAAAAATGGAAAATATTATTAATAGTTTTTTATTTTTTCTGAATGAAATATAATAAAATACAAAATCCTGTACCATCTTGTTTTTCCCACAATCGTTGATCGAAGATATTTACATCTAATTACACAAATGTTTTCTTTTTATATAATAGTGGTAAATATAAAATATTGCCTGATTCTTTCCACATATTTGTAGATAAATTTTTTCATAATTTTTAAAAAAAATTTATTTGCATATATTTTGAACGTGCAGATACTGTAGAGACAATTATTGTCTCATTAATTTTTCTAATGAATAATTAAATGGAAAATATTATTAATAGTTTTTTATTTTTCTGAATGAAATATAATAAAATAACAAAATCCTGTACCATCTTGTTTTTCCCACAATCGTTGATCGAAGATATTTACATCTAATTACACAAATGTTTTCTTTTTATATAATAGTGGTAAATATAAAATATTGCCTGATTCTTTCCACATATTTGTAGATAAATTTTTTCATAATTTTTAAAAAAAATTTATTTGCATATATTTTGAACGTGCAGATACTGTAGAGACAATTATTGTCTGATTAATTTTTCTAATGAATAAAAAAATGGAAAATATTGTTAATAGTTTTTTATGTTTCTGAATGAAATATAATAAAATAACAAAATCCTGTACCATCTTGTTTTTCCCACAATCGTTGATCGAAGATATTTACATCTAATTACACAAATGTTTTCTTTTTATATAATAGTGGTAAATATAAAATATTGCCTGATTCTTTCCACATATTTGTAGATAAATTTTTTCATAATTTTTAAAAAAAAATTTATTTGCATATATTTTGAACGTGCAGATACTGTAGAGACAATTATTGTCTCATTAATTTTTCTAATGAATAATTAAATGGAAAATATTATTAATAGTTTTTTATTTTTCTGAATGAAATATAATAAAATAACAAAATCCTGTACCATCTTGTTTTTCCCACAATCGTTGATTGAAGATATTTACATCTAATTACACAAATGTTTTCTTTTTATATAATAGTGGTAAATATAAAATATTGCCTGATTCTTTCCACATATTTGTAGATAAATTTTTTCATAATTTTTAAAAAAAATTTATTTGCATATATTTTGAACGTGCAGATACTGTAGAGACAATTATTGTCTGATTAATTTTTCTAATGAATAATTAAATGGAAAATATTATTAATAGTTTTTTATTTTTCTGAATGAAATATAATAAAATAACAAAATCCTGTACCATCTTGTTTTTCCCACAATCGTTGATCGAAGATATTTACATCTAATTACACAAATGTTTTCTTTTTTATATAATAGTGGTAAATATAAAATATTGCCTGATTCTTTCCACATATTTGTAGATAAATTTTTTCATAATTTTTAAAAAAAATTTATTTGCATATATTTTGAACGTGCAGATACTGTAGAGACAATTATTGTCTCATTAATTTTTCTAATGAATAATTAAATGGAAAATATTATTAATAGTTTTTTATTTTTCTGAATGAAATATAATAAAATAACAAAATCCTGTACCATCTTGTTTTTCCCACAATCGTTGATCGAAGATATTTACATCTAATTACACAAATGTTTTCTTTTTATATAATAGTGGTAAATATAAAATATTGCCTGATTCTTTCCACATATTTGTAGATAAATTTTTTCATAATTTAAAAAAAAATTATTTGCGTATATTTTGAACGTGCAGATACTGTAGAGACAATTATTGTCTGATTAATTTTTCTAATGAATAATTAAATGGAAAATATTGTTAATAGTTTTTTATTTTTCTGGATGAAATATAATAAAATAACAAAATCCTGTACCATCTTGTTTTTCCCACAATCGTTGATTGAAGATATTTACATCTAATTACACAAATGTTTTCTTTTTATATAATAGTGGTAAATATAAAATATTGCCTGATTCTTTCCACATATTTGTAGATAAATTTTTTCATAATTTTTAAAAAAATTTATTTGCATATATTTTGAACGTGCAGATACTGTAGAGACAATTATTGTCTGATTAATTTTTCTAATGAATAATTAAATGGAAAATATTATTAATAGTTTTTTATTTTTCTGAATGAAATATAATAAAATAACAAAATCCTGTACCATCTTGTTTTTCCCACAATCGTTGATCGAAGATATTTACATCTAATTACACAAATGTTTTCTTTTTATATAATAGTGGTAAATATAAAATATTGCCTGATTCTTTCCACATATTTGTAGATAAATTTTTTCATAATTTAAAAAAAAATTATTTGCGTATATTTTGAACGTGCAGATACTGTAGAGACAATTATTGTCTGATTAATTTTTCTAATGAATAATTAAATGGAAAATATTGTTAATAGTTTTTTATTTTTCTGGATGAAATATAATAAAATAACAAAATCCTGTACCATCTTGTTTTTCCCACAATCGTTGATCGAAGATATTTACATCTAATTACACAAATGTTTTCTTTTTTATATAATAGTGGTAAATATAAAATATTGCCTGATTCTTTCCACATATTTGTAGATAAATTTTTTAAAAATTTAAAAAAAAATTATTTGCGTATATTTTAAACGTGCAGATACTGTAGAGACAATTATTGTCTGATTAATTTTTCTAATGAATAATTAAATGGAAAATATTGTTAATAGTTTTTTATTTTTCTGGATGAAATATAATAAAATAACAAAATCCTGTACCATCTTGTTTTTCCCACAATCGTTGATTGAAGATATTTACATCTAATTACACAAATGTTTTCTTTTTATATAATAGTGGTAAATATAAAATATTGCCTGATTCTTTCCACATATTTGTAGATAAATTTTTTCATAATTTTTAAAAAAATTTATTTGCATATATTTTGAACGTGCAGATACTGTAGAGACAATTATTGTCTCATTAATTTTTCTAATGAATAATTAAATGGAAAATATTATTAATAGTTTTTTATTTTTCTGAATGAAATATAATAAAATAACAAAATCCTGTACCCTCTTGTTTTTCCCACAATCGTTGATCGAAGATATTTACATCTAATTACACAAATGTTTTCTTTTTATATAATAGTGGTAAATATAAAATATTGCCTGATTCTTTCCACATATTTGTAGATAAATTTTTTCATAATTTTTAAAAAAAATTTATTTGCATATATTTTGAACGTGCAGATACTGTAGAGACAATTATTGTCTCATTAATTTTTCTAATGAATAATTAAATGGAAAATATTATTAATAGTTTTTTATTTTTCTGAATGAAATATAATAAAATAACAAAATCCTGTACCCTCTTGTTTTTCCCACAATCGTTGATCGAAGATATTTACATCTAATTACACAAATGTTTTCTTTTTATATAATAGTGGTAAATATAAAATATTGCCTGATTCTTTCCACATATTTGTAGATAAATTTTTTCATAATTTAAAAAAAAATTATTTGCGTATATTTTGAACGTGCAGATACTGTAGAGACAATTATTGTCTGATTAATTTTTCTAATGAATAATTAAATGGAAAATATTGTTAATAGTTTTTTATTTTTCTGGATGAAATATAATAAAATAACAAAATCCTGTACCATCTTGTTTTTCCCACAATCGTTGATCGAAGATATTTACATCTAATTACACAAATGTTTTAGAAATTATAAGTTTACTTTTTATATAATATTTTTAAATTCAAAACTTCAATCTCGCAAAGATCACAAAATCTTAACTTTTAGAATTTCTTCTTCCTCTATCATTATGTTTGGCAAAAGTTAAAACGCATTCCAAGAACCTCGGACCTGTGTCAGGTGTGCTATCCCAACGCCATTAGGCTTCAAATAATGTGAAATTTAAGTTTTATTTTAGAGCGCGATAAATTTCTTAACAGTCCTTAGAATTTTTTTTTAATTTTAACATATGAGATACATTTATACTCTTAGATCTACAAAAAATATATAAAAATTTTGTTTTTAATATACATATTTAAAAAGTTATTTTGCTGGTAAGAGAACTTACGAAATCATAATTAATCAAAGAAAGCAAATCCCAAATTATGATGTTCGGTAATTTGCCATACTTCGCATATCAGAAGGAATTCTGTTTTTACCGGGAATGAGTAATTTCACTAGTAAATACACAAAGCCAGTCATTAAATTTTATGTGTATATTCTATGTTATTTTTTAAAATATACTACTTGAAGTGTCTTAGTTTATGTTACAGCCAAATATTTAGCTTTCCCTTGGTTAACACCAAAACTCATTTTTCTTTCAAAATACTAAACGGAGACAAAAGCAAAGTTTTTGGCTGTAACACAGAGAAATTATGGTTTACCTTGTTTTAAAAATAATGATTTTACTTTTAAATATGTACAACAATTCAACATTGGAACAGTTATCAGTACTACTAGGGATACAAAAATAGAAGCAAACAATATGTTACTTATGGCTAACAAGTGCTTCTACTGGTTCAGAAACAGACTCAAGTCCAAATTTAGTTTTCTCTTGGTTAACACCGAGACCCATATTTTTTTGCAGAACACTCAAGGGAAACAAAAGCAAAATTTTTTGCTGTAACGCATAGAAACTATGACTTATTTCGTTTGAAAATTAATGATTTTACTCTTAAATATGTACAACAATCCAACATTGAAATTATTATCAGTACTATTAGTGATACAAAAATAGAAGCAAACAATATGTTACTTGTGGTTAACAAGTGCTTCTATTGGTTGAGAAACAGACTCAAATCCAAATTTAGTTTTCTCTTGGTTAACACCGAGACCCATTCTTCTCGAAGAATATTCAAGGAAAACAAAAGGAAAATTTTTGGCTGTAATACAGAGAAACTATGACTTATCTGGTTTGAAAATTAATGATTTTGCTTTTAAATGTGTACAACAGTAAAATATTGGAACTGTTATCAATACTACTACAAACACTATGTTACTTATAGCTAAGAAGTGCTTCTATTGGTTGAGAAACAGACTCAAGTCCAAATTTAGTTTTCTCTTGGTTAACACCGAAGTCCATTCTTTTTGCAGAATACTCAAGGGAAACAAAAGCAAAATTTTTTGCTGTAACGCATAGAAACTATGACTTATTTCGTTTGAAAATTAATGATTTTACTCTTAAATATGTACAACAGAACAACATTGGATCTGTTATCAATATTACTAGTGATATACAAATTGAAGCAAACAGTATGTTACTTATGGCTATCCATGTTACTTATGGCATTAGACCAATTGTTCTGTATGGCTGAGAGTGTTGATTATTAACACATTGTATGCGAGACACGTACTAGTACGTTTTCTGACGATTGGTACTTGAGCGTGGGTCCCGTACTAGTACGAGTTAATGTAACAACATGGTTTGGTTGTATGTACAAAAATAACGGTATATGCAGGAAAACGAAGCCAAATGTTCTTGTCTACTACATAGATTCCTGAGTGTAAAAATGTTTACATATAACATAATTCAAAAAAATTAAAACTATATACTACTATTTCTATTTGATTTTTCCTATTTACGATACTATTATAAATTTATCCACTAAAAAATATATTTTTTGTTTTCAAAAATCTTATGGTTATTATTTATATATTTCTATTTATATATTTCATTATATATTTCAATATAAAATACGAAAAGTTGGTTAAAAAATGAAATAATTTTCTATCTATTGAGATTCAACTGAATAACTAAATTTAAGCTCCAAACAACTTTGCTTGACTGCTCCCTTGAGAGCAGTTAAGCAAAATGATGCCTATAGAATATAATTATGAAATCTACAATAGATTTGGGGAACCAGATATTGCCAGGGTTTTAAAAGCTAGCCATATTAGATGGTAATGACACCTTTTTAGATATAATGACTCAAACTCAACTAAATTAATGACCTTTTCAAAGATTGAAGGTACTCGAAAAAGAGAAAGGCCTTCATAATAGGTGAATTGATCCTGTTGAGAGTGATTTTAAGATCTGGTAGTCAACCGATGGCAATCTGTTTCTCCAGGTAGAGTCAGATGGAGAAAATCGGTAGAGACAGTCTTGGTCTGGGATAGGCTGTAGTGCTGAAAAAGAAAAAGAAGACTGCTTGAAACGACAAAATTGTCCTTCTAAAAGGAGAAAAACTGTTTGTTTTATGATAAATCAATGAAAGATTGTTATGAGGAAGATATTAATAAGTTCAAGCTCATTCCTTGAAATTCTGAAGTTTACTGTACTACATTTTAACATAGAAATATAAAAATATTTTCCAACATGAATTTTTTAGTTATATACTTAATAAAAATTTTAATTTAAAATAAAAATCACAACTTTTGAAAATTTTATCTATTTTTGTAATTTTATCTATCTACAAAAAAATATATTTTTTAGTGGATAAATTTATAAAAATGTTACAACTAATGTAACATTTTTCTCCAAACTGTTACATTTTTTTCTAAAACGTTGCATAAGATTGAGACCCTAACTTTTAGTTATATGTAATATTAAATTTTAATTAATTTTTAAGCAGTTATTAATATTAAATATTAATTTTAAATTCTTTATAAGTTTTTACTATTTTTTTTCTTTTTAGGTAAAAAAAATAGGGAAGTATCGGAAGGGGGGGAACTAAGTCCAGTTTGATCCAGTTTGATTAAAATAAAAGTTACAACTTTTGAAAATTTTATCTACTTTTTAACTAAAACATTTTTCTCTAAACTATTTTATACATTTTTTCTAAAACGTTACATAAGATTGTGTCCTAACTTTTAGTTATATGTAATATTAAATATTAATTAATTTTTATGCAGTTATTAATATTAAATATTAATTTTAAATTAATTTTAAGTTTTTATTATTTTTTCTTTTTAGGTAAAAAAAAATAGGGAAGTATCGGAAACTGGGGAACTAAGTCTAGTTTGATCTCCAGTTTGATCTCCAATTTGATCCAGTTTGATTAAAATAAAAATTACAACTTTTGAAAATTTTATCTACTTTTTAATTATAACATTTTTCTCCGAACTGTTTTATACATTTTTTCTAAAATGTTACATAAGATTGTGCCCTAACTTTTAGTTATATGTAATATTAAATTTTAATTCATTTTTATACATTTATTAATATTAAATATTAATTTTAAATTCTTTATAAGTTTGTACTATTTTTTTAGGTAAAAAATAGGGAAGTTTCGGAAGGGAGGGGGGAGGAACTAAGTCCAGTTTACACTCCAGTTTGATCCAGTTTGATTAAAATAAAAATTACAATTTTTAAAAATTGTATTTACTTTTTATTTATAACATTTTTCTCCAGACTGTTTTATACTTTTTTTCTAAAACGTTACATAAGATTGTGCCCTAACTTTTAGTCATATGTAATATTAAATTTTAATTAATTTTAAACAGTTATTAATATTAAATATTAATTTGTAAACTATGACATTTGTAGACAAGTAATTTCAGATAGTTTAAACATATTTTTGTTTTGCTAAAGCTATGTTTTTATAATTTCTGAATATGAAAGTCAATTATTCGCATTTGAAAGAATGTAATAATTTTCGCTAATTTAAAATCAAAATTATTTTCTTCACACTTTTTCTATAAAACTGATATGTTTTGGAGTTAGAGATATGTTTTGGAGTTTCTGCTGTATAACAGACCAAAATTTATTTAAATACATCTTTAAATGAAAGCTATCTCTCCTAACGAAAATGTTTCATAAGTTTACATGGAGCTCAGTGAATCAATATGATATATTCCATACCGTATCAGCGTTTTCCCTGCTATTAACATATAAAGTAAAATTGGCTTAATTTCTTTTATTTTTTTTTATTTTTTTATTTAATTTTTTTTCATTATTCTTTATAAGTTTTTAATATTTTTTTTCTTTTTAGTTAAAAAAAATAGGTAAATATCGGAAGTAGGGGTGAGGACTAAGTCCAGTTTGATCTCCGCCGAAACAAATTCCTGACTTTAGCCCTGCCATATCTCTTTAATTGAACAGAATTTGCAGATTTATCAAGGAAATTATTCATATCCGTTTAAAACAAAATTCATTCCGATAACCGAAGTATGGCGACTTACTGAACCTCATAATCTGGGACTCGCTTTCTTTGACTTGATTCCGAATTTATGATCAGTTTTATATTTTTCAGTATACCGACTTTGCCGGTAATCTGAATATAATAACGGTCAACAAGCACTTGATCTGCTGACTTTGTATATCTAATATATTCATGAGACTATTAATTGTAATATTATGCAATAATGTCTCAGTAAATATGAAAGAGAGAGCTAATATTTGACCTGGAACGTAAAACCCACTAAACTCTTAATCTCATTGTCGCTAAGGTTAGGCTTTGTTTTTGAGTATATATAATGCCAATTTTCCTGCAGTCGGTAGTAGTTCTCACTAACATAGGATACAACAACTCACAAAATGTTCTCGAAGGTAAGTGTTAAAGCATTTGAATGTTGTTAAAATCATAACAGAAAGCAATAATAATTTTTAACAAAGATCATGAAAGGAGTTTTATGTTTTGTGAATTTTCAAGTAGAAAAATGTCTGGTTTTAAAATTTGTTGGTCGCAACCTATAATCCGATTTATCCCACTGAAATAAACAGGGAGTCAACAAAGTTTTAGTTTTTTAGCTAAGTTTGTTCACTCCATCTTTGTAAATTATGACATTTGCATACAGATATTTTTAAATAGCTTAAACAGTTTTTGTTTTTGCTGTATCTATTTTTTCGTAATTTCTGTGCACTAAATGTAATTATTCGCATTTGAATATAATAATTTTTGCTAATTTAAAAGCAAGATTATTTTCTCCACACTATTTTTCTATAAAAGTGATGCAGTTTGGTCTTTATAGAGAATTTTCTTCTCTGGGGCAAAGTAAAATTTATTTAAAGTCATCAATATAAACAAAAAGGTTTCATAAGTTAACATGTAGCTCAGTGAATCAGTATATTATAAACTTCTTCATCATAAATCTATCTTTTAGGTGCTAACTTAAAATATGTTAAGATGCCCCATTAATTAAATCAGCATCAACTCACATTTAAAATATAAAAGTTGACATAAAACAATTTATTTTATTAATAAAAAGTAATGCATTAATGAAAAGTATATTTTACTGGGAAAATATTTTATTTAATGTTTTTATGAGCTTTACCCTAAACTTCAGTAAATTTATTTAAATAAATTTACATAACTTTTTGCGATATTTTTTTCACAAGTACAATAAATTCTGTCAATACTAACATGGTTAATTTTTTATGCAGAATCATATAAAAAAAATCTTGTTCATATACTAATAGTAAATAAAATTTTGAAAATGGTAATAAAACTGTAACAATCAAAGATAAATGCAGATAAAAAAAACTGTAACAATCAAAAATAAATGCAGATAAAAAAGTCTTTTTCTATATGACTTAATTTTCATCAATTCGTACAAAATCTTTGCCAAATACTGTTATGCATTAAGAAATATTTATGTGTTCGTTTTAACTTTTGGCTTCATTTAGATTACTAAAATTTAATTTAAAATTTTCATTTCACGAATTAGAACACGAATTTTTAGTTAAAATTCCATATTCTATCATAAAAGTATTTCCTATAAATTAAATATTCAATCAATTGTTTGGTAAAAACACTCTCAAGTATGTTCAACATATGCTTTCAAAGAATAAATAGAAGAAAAAATTTAAATTAAATCGCGAAGAACATTTTAAATGCTAACCAAAGTTTTAGTTAAATTTTCAAAAATCATAGAGAACTGATTTAGTAGAAAAAAAATGTGATTAAGTACTTTGTAGATGAATATATATATATATATATATATATATATATATATATATATATATATATATATATATATATGTACAAAGTTTCATAATTCTAAGTTAATAATTTTTAGAGAAAAAAAATTGTAATACACCGTTAGCATCGTAATATATTTTCATTAAAAAGTTGAGAAATTTTAAATGTTAAAAAAAGTTTTATTTAAATTTTCAAAAATCATAGAGAATTGATTTCGTGGAGAAACAATGTGATTAAATACTTTATAGTTGAATGTATATATGTACAAAATTCCATAATTCAAAGTGAATAATTTCTAGAAAAATGCTTTGTGTGCTTTAAAATATCCATCGACCGTTAGCATCACAATTTATTTTCATTAAAAAATTGAAAAAATTTTATAGTTTGTATACAATCTTAATAGCAAAGAAATTAGGTTTGTATTATACTTAAATTACTTTCTCTTTCAGGTTGTTACTTTTGTAGCCCTTTTTGGCATCGCCTTGGCATCTCTAGTAAGTGAATATAAGTGTTTGTTTTTATGTCTTCTACTATTAAATTAACTTTTAAAGATTAAATAATATGTAACGTTTCATTTAATTAGTAAACTATCCACTATTGATATTTTTTCTTGTAAATTTGGAAAATACAATTTTTTCTTTACTTGTTATAATTTCATGTGTGATCATCAACAAATTAAATTTCTTTTAAATCACTATTAGGTATTTCCCGATAATATATGTTTCTAAAAATAAGAAAATCCCATTAAGAATTTGTCGATGAAGGAAATTCGATTTTTCTAATATAAAAATTTAAATATTTTCTTTAGCCATTGCTTTGACATTAGTATACATTATATTCTTCCTATGAAAGGTAGAGTTTAGTTTGGAGCTTTAAGAGCAATTTTAGCATCGAAAATGCTAATTAAACCAAGGTTTACAGTTTAAATCCAATTCCAAACGGCTACAAACCTCCTTGCAAGTCAGAGTCCTTCTGATTTGTTAAGTAATAGAAGCAAATGTAATCAAATTAACTTACAGTGTTTTAATCAGCTACTTTTGTCTTATTCCCAAACGATTTGCACTATACAGCGAAGGAATCATCAAGCTTTAACCAAAGTCTTGCTCATTACATTTCTAACAATTTTGCTCATTTTTAATTACATTTCTACATTATAAATAGTAAATATAAAATTAGAATTTGTATTAAAATTGTAACAACTAAAGATAAACGTAGATAAAATAACTTTTTTGAAAATTTATTAATTTTGATATTTTTAAATATCAAAATTACTAAATATTACTAATTAATAATAACTAAATAACAAATAAATAATTAGCATTATTTATTTATTATATATAATTTAGTATATATAATTTATTATATATAACTTTTTTTTATATAATTATTATATATAATTTATTATATATAATTTATAATTACTAAATATTATAAAATTATTATCAAAATAATAATTTAACTGAATACTTAAAGTATTCAGTTACTTAATTTTCATAGATTCATACAAAATATTTGCCAAACATCTTTATACATTAATACCTGTGTATCCATTTTAAATTTCGGCTTCATTTAGATTATTAAAATTCAATTTAAATTTTTCAACTCAATTTTTTTATTTTTCAATTTTTCAATTTCATTTCAATTTCAATTCAATTTAAAACATGAATTTTTAATTAAAATTCAACGATTATTAATTACATTTCTACATTATAAATAATAAATAAAACATTAGAAATTCTATTGAAATTGTAACAACTAAAAATAAATATAGATAAAATAACTTTTCTGAAAATTAGTAATTTTGTTATTTTTAAATATTTTAAGCATTCAGTTACTTAATTTTCATAAACTCATACAAAGTATTTGCCAAACATCTTTATACATTAAGAAATATCTCTGTATCCATTTTAAATTTCGGCTTCATTTAGATTATTAAAATTCGGTTTAAATTTTTCAATTCGATTTTTTTAATTTTTCAATTTTTCAGTTTCATTTCAATTTCAATTCAATTTAAAACAAGAATTTTTAATTAAAATTCAGCTTAAAATCATAAAAATATTTCCGTATAATTAAATAATCAATCGACAAAAACATTCTCAAGTATGTTCAAAATATACGTGCAAAGAATAAATAGCAGAAAAAAATTAAATTAAATCTCAAGGAGAATCCAATGCGTTTAAACCAGAACAGTGTTCTAAGATAAAATAATAGATAATACTTTTATGTTATATAGGGTTTCTTTTTCACCAGTATACCTTTTTAAAAAGAATGATACAGTTTTCCTATTTTTTTTCCTTAGATATATCAAAGCATGGTTACGCACCAAAAATACTATAAATGATCTCACTTTTTGCTATTATCTTATCCGCTTTCTCATTTTTTTTTCCAAATTGGCGTTCAGGTCCATTATAATCACCAAAGTGAACATCCCACTTTAAGAACCCGTTGAACTTACGTAGGATGTTCTCTTGATCAACCAAGCGTAAATTTCTCTAGGGTTTATAAGATGTATCAGTTACTTTCAGTATCACAGAGTGATGTTACCACAATTTAATCCATTAAACAAGAGTTGCGTAAGGTGATACGCTTCCGAACTCACTTTTTGTAGAAAGTATCTTTACCTTTTTTTAGTTTCTTTCTGTTGGAAATAACATGAATAATGGAATGATCAAAATTTTTAATCTTCAGAATGTTTATGATTATCGAAGCACATAATTCGAATAATATAATTTTTTAATTTTAACTAAATGATAAACGATTTGTTGGGCACTGTCTTACGATAATCGAATTTAGGAGTTCAAACCACACAGCTATCATGGATTTTTGGATAAGTCTTTAAACAACATATCCCAGGCTGGCAGCCGGACGGTGGACAGATGATAGGGCACTTTCCTTCGGTACCTTAATCCGTGGTTTAAATCCAGCTTCTAGCATGGATGTTTGTAGCACTTCGGAATCGGTTTTAACTCCTACGCGACCAACGTCTTGTATACGTGACTCAGTGATTTCATTCTTATCAGTCCAGCGTCGCCTCCAAGCTATAATCTCAGACTGATATTGAGAGACCACTGCTGTGTATGCATAATAGGAGATCTGAACGTTTAATTTTAATTTTTAAATGAAGATTTATTACTAGATGGCGTTAAACGGTTTTTCACCACAGTCGACTCGTATAGCATTTATGTGTGGTCCTGAAGGGGTTAAGCAGTAGATATTAGTCTATTTAGCTCTCCTATAGCAATAAAGTAGATCGTAGCTCTCCAAACTAAACCAAACACAGCAGGCTGGTAATCCTAGTACAGTATAACATTGACTATAACACTTTAAACCTTACATCAAAATTTGATACACGTTTACACTTTTGATTCAACTTTTGAGCCAAATCCATCAACCGGAAAAATATTTCATTGGTATTCTTCTCACTTTGACATATCTTTACTGAAAAAAAGTCTATTTTGGATATTTTATAACTACTTTTATGAATACAAAAAGATATTTTTGCATAACACATGAGTACAATCCACACCAATTGAAAATGCTATCTTTACACAGAAATATTTAAAAAGTCAAGAAAATTTACCAGTCAGCTTCTATTCCTAAAAACAATTGTCTATCTCACATAATTATATATCTGTTTTTTACTCATTTATTATGCAAAAAAAGTATTTTTGAATAATACATCAGTACAATCCACGCGAATTGAAAATGCTACCTTTATATAGTAATATTTAAAAAATCAAGGAAATTTACTAGTCAGTTTCTATTCCTAAAGACATTGTCTATCTCACATAACTATATATATATATATATATATATATATATATATATATATATATATATATATATATATATATATATATATATATATATATATATATATATATATATATATATATATATCTGTTTTTTACTCACATAATTATATATCTCAAATAATTATATATCTGTTTTTTACTCATGTATTATGCAAAAATATATTTTTGAATAATACATCAGTACAATCCAGGCGAATTGAAAATGCTATCTTTATATAGTAATATTTAAAAAATCAAGGGAATTTACTAGTCAGTTTCTATTCCTAAAGACAATTATCTCTCTCACATAATTATATATCTGTTTTTTACTCTTGTATTATGCAAAAAAAAATTTTTGCATAATACATGAGTACAATCCACAAGAATTGAAAATGCTATCTTTATACAGATATATTTAAAAAATCAAGGAAATTTACAAGCCAGTTGACAATTGTCTATCCCACATAATTATATATCTGTTTTTATCTAATAAATATATTATTTTAAAAAATCTGTTGATGATAATTTAATTCTTTCTTACTCTTCAGAAATATAGTGCCCATATTATTTTTTGTATCATTATTTTCTTCTTGGTTTTTCTGTTCTATGAAAGGTAACAACCTTTATTATTATGAAAAATAATTTGAATCAAAACTGTCAAGTTCACCTCGACAAATAACTACAAATTGTTAATAGATATCACTATGAAATTTTACTCTAAAAAAAACTTTTCGATTCAAAACATTTGTAAACTTGAATTACAATCTAGATTAAACACATTGAGTAATTATGTGATTTATTATTTTCAGGAACCAGTTCATGCTCCTCAGCCATATAAATTTGGTTATAATGTCAAGGACAAGCACGGCGAGCAATACAGGGAAGAAGAAGGCAACGGTGCTGGTGGAGTGAAGGGAAGCTATGGATTCACCGATGAACGTGGAGTTAAAAGACAGGTTGATTACGTCGCAGATAAAGCTGGATTCAGAGCCCAAGTCAAAACCAATGAGCCAGGCACAGCTAACCAGGATCCAGCTGCTGTCAAGATGATCTCTGAAGCACCCTATGCTGGTGAAGTTGCCGTCAACAAAGGTTATGAAGGATATGGAGTAAATGGACTGGACAATGGTTACGTGAAAGGAAATGAGTACAGATCTAATGGTCGATACTTGAGAAATGTCGTTAATGATGGATATGGCAAAGGCAGAAGTGTTGGTTATGAAGGCTATGGCCTCGGTGAAAATCTTGGTTATGAAGGGTACGGCCTCGGTGGAAATCTCGGTTATGCAGGATACGGCATTGGGGGAAATCTCGGATATAGAGGATACGGCCTCGACGGAAATTTCGGTTATGGAGGATATGGTCTCGGAGGAAATCTCAGAGGATATGGATATGGAAACAATGGTCTCGGTAATGGTTACTTGAGAGGGCTTGGATATGGAAGATATGGCAATGTTGGAGGCTTAGGAGGACGTGGTTATGGAAGATATGGTCTTGGAGTCGGTTCCTTGGGAGGACTCGGATATGGTCTCGGTGGTGCTTTTGGAAGACTTGGTTATGCCAGATATGGATACTAAGTTTACACTTTCATTAACTTCGGGGCATTTTATTTACTGATACTTCAGAGCTCTAATAGTTTGGTTTTGGGGTACAGAGTACGTTTTAAAAGTCGCACCAGATTTCAAAAATCATCACATTCTATCTAAACCTGACTTCATATTGCCTTTTGAAAAACTTGTTCATCTAATGAACTTAAAATATTGAGATTCAAAATAGTGAAACTAAATTAAACTAAATTATTTTCATTGCTGTCAAAAGTTTATATTTTGACTTAAATTTAAATGTAATTAAATGAAAAATTAAAATGAATTTGGTTCATTTTGATTTAAATATCTTGTTAAAAATGTTTTCATGATAACCTTTCATATTATGGAGATTTTTCAATTGCTTATATCTGGTTATTTGATTTTTGAAATGTTTTCTGATACATCGCATCATTGTATTTATTTTTGAGGTTGTTTGTTTCTCAATAAATATTTCATTTGTTTTCATTATTGTTTAGAATACTTTTATTTCTCCCAGCTGCACAAAAATTGCTAAAGGTCATACAGCACAGCAATAAACGATAAAAATTTCCACTGAACTGTAAATTGCCAAAATCAAACTATGAAAATATTATAAAATTATTTTCTAAACAGGTAACCTGTTAATAGCTCTTTCGAAACTTATGTAATGTAATGAACCTTATGTGATAATGAGTGTTAAATGCAAACAAAAAGAGTTACCATTACAGGTTTTAATAAATATAAAATATCGCACATTAAAAAAAGTTAGAGTTACATATTATAAACAGTTAATTGTCAACAGTTAATGAATTAACACAACAAACAGTTTTGTTAAACGTTTAATGAATTGATTAACAAAGCCAAAAATAGAAAAAGAGCGTTTCTGAAAACTGACTGTCAAAATATTGGTAAAAGTTAAAAGCTTTGTATGTCGTGCTAAATGTTTTAACACACAGTCAGCAAAACTCGTACACTAAGATTTTACAGTTCAATTTGAAAATTTAAGAATGAAAATTTAGACATATATTTTCTTAAATGACAAATAGTATTAATAAATGTTTTTACTCAAATAATTTTAAGCTTTATACAATAACTATACAAGTAACACTTATTAAGAAAAATGTGAAAAAAGAAGGATAAAATTTAATTCGTAAACTTTCTAAAATTCTGAATTTTAGGCAACTTAAAAACATAATATTATCAATTTAATATTTTGAGTATCATCGATGTTTAATTTTTTAAATTTTATTTTTTATTATATATATATATATATATATATATATATATATATATATATATATGTGTGTGTGTGTGTGTGTGTGTGTGTGTGTGTGTGTGTGTATACATATATATGCATACATATACATATA
>CM063500.1:62295423-62382923 GCA_032207245.1 Pardosa pseudoannulata | reverse complement strand
AAGTCGAATTTACAAAAGATACACAAATTTATTTTTAAGCATATTACGAGTGTTTATATAAATAGTGTAAGGATATATGAAAAACTAAGTTAAGAAGTATTTTAGTAATAATTAGCAAAAAAATCATTCTTCTACTCTTTTTATATACTATAAAATTGAAGCTGGTGATGTTTTAGTAACATTAGTAATTTCAGTTTCAGGTTTACTTTCTTCTGGCCTTAGTCAGCACTGCAGTCGCTGCTAACGAAAAATCTGTGAGTATTGACAATAAGTTTTATCTGGTGAAATATTTTACGCATGATAAAAAGTTATATAAATTTTCTTCAGTCTCGTAGGATAAATTAATTTTCTCATTTTATTATGTTTGCTTCAAAATTCATAAAATGTGACAAGTCAATTTTTAGCTAAATTTATTTTGTGGCAACTCACCCTTCACTTGTTTTCAATCATCCTCTACCTTAAATATAGCTATGTTAGATAGTTAACTTTAGATAGTTATTTTTAGATAATTAAATTTAAAGTAAAAGACTGTGTTGGCATTACTTTAGAAAAAATTTTAATTGCGTTCTGAAGAATACTCGAATAGGCTTTTAATTTAGAGTTATTGTTCTAGTACAGTAAAAATGTATTATCTTCAGACTAAGAAATATGAGGGCTGTTCAATACATAGTAAGACTATATTTGTATATGGTAATGTATCCATACTCCATGATGAACTTTATGCAAATCAAATATCACCTTCACTGCAACTTCAACTGAGCGAGTACACATGTACTTAAAAACTTGAATTCGTACTATCGAGCTGAAGCCGGCCTTACTTAAAATAAAATGATGTTAATTTAATTGGAGTCAGTGTTATATAAACCACCTAAGCAACCATACCACATGTACATAAAAAAATAACCATTAACCGTTATTATTTACATTGTATTTTTGGATAAAATTACATTGATTTGAAATGCATTTTCTCTTATGTTCTGGCCACTTCTTAAACACATGTGGAAGTTTTTTCTTTAAGAGTTATTTCAAAACTGCCTCCCGTAACTTCCATATATGTTTTGTTTTCAAAAGAACTGCCTTTTACTGGTTTTTCGACCTGAGGCTTTGGTTTTGATATCACGTTGTTCTTCATTAAAACGTTTCTTACGTAATCAGCAATAAGGAACTTCCATTATTCTGATGACTGTCCAAACATGGTAGGCAATACAAAACAACCTTAAGTTCAGACATGTGGCAAATTTTATATCAGCTTATTTATATCAACCATCGACTACTGCTGTTAATACAGACACCAACACTTTATACCTCCAACAGGAGTGCAATCGAAGTGATCTCAGCTATTAAACACTAAGTCCTACTCAGTAAAGCACAGAAACTAATCTCCTGCTAGATAATTGAAAATTGGGAGCTAATTATTAGCTCCTGCTAAATGGTTATAGCATCTAAAGCCCACCATTTAGCTTTATAATTATTATTTGAATTCTGTAAAATGTAAAGAGCATTTTATAGCTTAAGTAATGATTGTTATCACTTTCAATAATCGCTTTTTCATAGGTTCAACATTTCATGTAACATAAGTTCAAAGAAATATATATATTGCTCTTAAGTAACAAATAAATCATTTTTCTAGCTGCTAAACGATTATTTTGCTGCCTAGATATGTAACAACAGTTCACTTTTATTGATGAAACATTGAAAAAATTTCAAAATGTAACAATCTATAATCGTCAATAAAAATTGCAAATTATTAATTTATTGTTAAAAATCAGGATTTGCAATCTTCAATTGAAGATTGCAGATATCCCCTGTATAATAATAGCCTAAGTTATCTGTCCGTCTGTACTGGAATTTATGAAGCGGTTGGACCTGGATTGTATAATGGTATTCATATTGGATTCTTCATGAGTTAGGGTTAGCAAAATTCAAAGCTAGTAAAGTTTATCTTCTCCTAAACTACCTATCCGATTCTAAAATAAATGGGTATAAATATGCTTCACATCACAGCGAAAAATACTGCCGTCTTTAAAACGTTCGAAATCCATCCCTTCCCCCTTTTCGAGCACTTAATGCCATTATTTCAGTTCCTATTTTCTCCGGTTAAAAGCAGGCTATTAAACTTATCAATTTATCACATAATAAATAGGTAAAAATAACATTTTTTCTAGCATTATGATGTCATTCCTTTCACCATCTCATTTAATCATTTCTTATTTTATATTATTTAAATGTCGACTGCATTATTTTCATACGTTTTATCATTGAACTAAGATATAACGTAAATAATTTTATTTTATATTTAGATTAAATTGATTAGATTAGGTGCATATGTGATAATTTTAAATTGAATCATCGATTATATTTTGTTGCAATGAATATTTTATCACCGGTATTAACAACAAATTCTTTTCATAAAAGTCTAGGAGTCTATTTCACGGACTAACAAATATCTATCGTTTAAGTTATATATCTTTGAAAATTAAGAAGTTTGTTCGTTCGTGTGTTTTTTTTTTTATATATACACATACCCACACGGTTTGCAACCGATTAGCTAAATTTTGGACATCATTCATATATACCGCCAAATAATCACTATTAACCCATGTTGTACCACACCAACTAAATATTTCTGTAAGTTATTAAAACTTAATCCATATCATTAACATGGAGTAACTAAGTATATAAAACGAAAATTTTGAAAAAATATTTTTAATTTTTATGTAATTGACTGTCCTATAAATAGGACAACGGTCCATTACACTACTAAAACTTAACAAATATCACTTGCATTGCACTAGGCTGATTCATAGATGAAATTTGGGGAAACAGTCAAAACAAAATCCAACATTACATTTTAAGCATACTGTTCTAGGTTTTCTCTTGCAGTTATTGAACTGGCAGTAAGAGAGGAAGTTTATCATGCAAAACATCTCCAGTTTTCTGAATAGAATAGACATCTATTTAATCCTTGTTGTGTCCAGGTGTGTGAACAGGTGTTTGAACTGGTTTTCATTGAAAGATAAGAAAAGAATGTGCGCTCTAAGTGCAATATCGAATTCATAGAAAAATAATCAGGATTGGACAGTTGTCTTAATTTTAGGGCCCTTTTTTATACTTACAAAATATACATGTAAAATATATTTTTCAACAAAAACTTTCAGCTACATTATTAGCTCTGTTTTTAAACTAAAAGTAACCTCCACAGTGTTTAAATAATAATAATAATAATAAATATAAAATTAAAGATTAAAAAATGACAATTTTTAAGAGGTTGCTGAAAATAAATTTTACAATACAATATAATTTGATTTCTCAGTTTTTTATTTATTTATTTATTTATTTATTTTTTGTTACTATGCTAAAGTGTGTCTATTTTAAAGGTGTTAAAATAAAATCCACTCAGAAAATATTTATAACTTTATTATTAAATGGAATTTTATTTGATGTCCTGTTTATAGGACAGCGGTCCAATATGGGTTAATATCAAAACCTCTGCTGTCCATCCTATCATGTAATATGACAAGATAAATTAAAGTTGGCAACTAACATAAGGTCAATAAAGATAAACAAATTATTAAGCGTGTACCAGATAATTCTCAGTCAAAAAACAAACCGTTTTTTTAACTGCCTCATAGGGTACTTTATAATTCTGGAAAATTTTGAATTTTAGTGATCCCGCCATATAACGGGCTATAAATTCTAGTTAACCCTCTGTCTGCTCAATTTGTAAACCGAGATCTCTTTTAAAATTACGTATTTTTTTGTTGCATAGTTCAAGTATGTATATATATATATATATATTATATTATATATATATATTATATATATATATATACATATATACATATATATATATATATATATATATATATAGATATATATATATATATATATATATATTATATATATATATATATATATATATATATATATATATATATATATATATATATTATATATATATATATATATATATATATATATATATATATATATATATATATATATATATATATATATATATATATATATATATATATATATATATATATATATACATATATATATATATAATATACATATATATATATAATATACATACATATATATATATTTATATTTATATTATATATATATATATGTATATTATATATATATACATATATATATACATATATACACACACACACATATATATATATATATATATATATATATATATATATATATATTGGAGAATTGAAATGCAGTTAACTTCTATTTATAATGTATTATCTATAATTCTATTATCTAATATAACTATAGTTCTAGTCATATAATTCTATTTATTACCAAATTAAATGTCTAATACTGTATATACTTTATTCGACTGGTTAAACGGTAAAAAGGCCTAATGTGCTTCTTAATAAAGGAAGAAAACACATGCCCGTGGAAATCGCGGGATGAGCAGTCAGAGGGTTAAGTGTGTAACACTTATGCTAGTTAAGTATACTTATTTTGAAATCCTAATGAAATGAATTCATAATTAATGTAGGAATCCCCATCGCAGGAACAAGAAAAACCTCCTGCTCCTAAGCCTTACAAGTTCGGATACCAAATCAAAGACAAATACGGTGAACAGTACAGGGCTGAAGAAAGTGACGGAATCGGCGAAGTGAAGGGAAGTTACGGATTCACTGACGACCGTGGAATCAAGAGGGTGGTGGAATACGTCGCCGACAAAGACGGATTCAGGGCTAAAGTCAGGACCAACGAGCCAGGAACGGCCAACCAAAACCCAGCAGCCGTTGAGATGATCTCTGATGCAAGTTATTATAAAGAAGCGGCTGTCGCTGACAACCAAGAAAGGCAAAGTCAAGATGCCACAGTTAATGCTTTCAGATTGCTTTCATATACTGGATAATATCTTTTATCTCCATTTTCAAGATATAGATGTATGTGGCTTGGCAACAAAGCTTTATTTTTAAAAAGATAGACCTGAAATTTTCTAATGCTTTGTGGTTTCTGTATATGTCCCTTATATGTTGTTAATTTATATCTGCTTAAATCCTGATGTACCAGTGATTGCAATTTCTGGAAACAGAAAGATTTGTACAATATATACACTTATTTATATGCTGACAGGATGTACATAAATGCATACTACTTTTACAAAATATCATATAATAAATGCTTATTTTTCTACTCTGGTCTACATTTTATTTTTATTGCAGCACAGTGATATCTCACTGAAGTAATAACATACTCAAATAAACATTCTTATACAATTTGATAAAACAAAATTTCATCCAAAATATGTTAACATTTTAGAATAAGTTATAAAAATAATAAAAGTTTTATTATTTCTTTTGAAAACTCAATAGAAATTTCATTAACCTCTTCCGGTACGATTTAATAATGAAAAACTGGGCGTGAAGTAACCATTTATTTTTTATTTAAAAAACTTGTTTTATTTTACAATTCTTACATATTCTTAATTAAAATCCACTTTTTACATCGTGTTAAGTATCAGTAACGGTAAAATTAAGATAATAGTCTTCAAGCTAGTGGTACTTTTCAAAACAAAGTGCAAAGGAATTCTGAATTGTTTACATCGCCAGGGAGTCTCACTTCTAATTTGATTCTTGTAACACACACGGCCTTTCTTAGTAGGTTTTCTTTTATTCTGACTCATCAATTTGGCAGTGACTTGTACCAAGAAACTTTAAATAAACAATATGTAATAGTGACCTGGGATTTACAAAAGTGTTGCTAAATTCAGTACACTAGAAATTTTAAACTAAATTAATTATCATATTTATCAGTAACTTTAGTCGTATGACGAGTGTAGCTCTTCATTGTGCGGTATGGAATGAAAAACCAATGACGAGCTAGACTCGTCATTTTACCGGAAGGGGTTAAATAGTTAGAGCAACTGATTTTTAAGTATATACAGTGAGCTCCACTTAATGTGATCAGTTTGGGTCACCATAAGAACACCATTGATAACAATAACCGATTCATAACAATAACGATATACAAAATTAGATAAATTAACCCTCCCCCTTTAATTTACACGTACTACATTTCAAAATGAAATGAAAATACTCACCTCATATTTATGTACTGTAGATTATCCTTTTAAAACATAAAAATTGTTTAAATAATAAAAATAATTGTTCAATTGTTGACTGTCTACAATTCTAAGAAGCTCATTTGTATTTCATCGTAATCATAATATTTTTAAAGTCATCGGAGCGGTGTTGTACTCCACGTCTCGACACTTTCAATGCAATTCAGAAGCTGAGAAATGTTTAACTGCGCTGCAGCATTGCGCTGACTCATATTTGGTAACCTGTCATAACGATTTAAAATTTCGATATTTAGTTTTAATGTTCAATCATTTCGCTTTCTGGCTTCCATATCGACAAACTGCATGTAAGCGAGCAAATCATAAAATATGAATACGCTCCTTCTCAGTTCCGAATAGAATTTGTTGCCTTATGCTTATCTGACAACTATTGACCATAGCAGGGTGTACGTATTTCTGAAAAATTCCAGGAACATGTAATTAATTCCTCACTCCTTTGTTCATTCCCCATTTCCCTCTTCGGAAGGGGGAGAGTTCTCGAAAATTCGAACAACATCAAAGGAAAAGAAACTAATAGGTTCCTTCTGAATACATTCTGATTATTCCTTTGCCAGTTAAAATGAGGTTTGAAAACTGATAATATTAACCGATGTAATGATCCCATAAAGCGATAATTTTAACATACAAATGAATAGAGAAAATCGGGACCAAGTGATTTCGATAACAATAAGTGATTGATAACATTAACCGCGATCACATTAAGTGGAGTCCAAAGTATTTCGTCAGCACTTAGTAGTTTTCATTCTCAAGATCATACGATTGGATTAAAATCCAGAATATGTTAACATTTTACAATAAGTTATAGAGATAACAAGTGTTATTGTTTCTTTTGAAAACTCAATAGAAATTTCATAAAATGGTTATGGCAAATGATGTTTAAGTATATATTTCGTCAGCACTTAGCTGTTTGCATTCTCAAGATCATACAATTGGATTAAAATCCAAAATATGTTAGCATTTTACAATAGAGCAATTTGTCGCAACGTCCCGAACTACTATAATGCCCATTCATTTTCATGTTTACAACAGCCAATAGACTAACACTAAACAGCCCTTCCGTTTGAAACTAAATTCAGAATTGTCATAAGTTGAGATGTGCCCTGCTGCGTGAAATCGCCTTAAATTATAAAGATAATAAAAGTTTTCTTATTTCTTTTGAAAAGTCAAAAAAAAAAAATTCCCTTCCCATTCACTTTCATGTTTACAACAGCCAATAGACAAACACTAAACTGCCCTTTCGTTTGAAACTAAAGACAGAATTGTCATAAGTTGAAATGTGCCGTGCGGCGTGAAATCAAAGAGTTATAAAGATAATAAAAGTTTTCTTATTTCTTTTGAAAAGTCAAAAAAAATTCATAAAATAGTTATGGCAATTAATGTTTAAATATATATTTCGTCAGCACTTAGTTGTTTGCATTCTCAAGATCATACGATTGGATTAAAATCCAAAATATGTTAGCATTTTACAAGTTATAAAGATAAAAAAAAGTATTATTATTTCTTTTTAAAGGTTAATAGAAATTTCATAAAATAGTTATGGCAATTGATGTTTAAGTATATATTTCGTCACCACTTATTCGTTTGCATTCTCATGATCATACGATTGGATTAAAATCCAAAATATGTTAGCATTTTACAATAAGTTATAAAGATAAAAGTTTTATTATTTCTTTTGAAAAGTGAATAGAAATTTCACAAAATAGTTATGGCAATTGATGTTTAAGTATATTTTACGTCAGTACTTAGTTGTTTGCATCTCAAGATCACACAATTGGATTAAAATCCAAAATATGTTAACATTTTACAATAAGTTATAAAAGTAATAAAAGTTGTATTATTTCCTTTGAAAACTCAATAGAAATTTCATAAAATGTTTATGGAAATTGATGTGTAAGTATATATTTCGTCGGCACTTAGTTGTTTGCATTCTGAAGATCATACGATTGCATTAAAATCCAAAATATGTTAACATTTTACAATAGAGCAATTTGTCGCAACGTCACGAACTACTACAATGCCCTTCCCATTCATTTTCATGTTTACAACAGCCAATAGACAAACAATAAACTGTCCTTCCGTTTGAAACTAAATCCAGAATTGTCATAAGTTGAGATGTGCCCTGCTGCGTGAAATCGCCTTAAATTATAAAGATAATAAAAGTTTTCTTATTTCTTTTGAAAAGTCAAAAAAAATTTCATAAAAAAAGAGTTATGGCAATTGAAGTTTAAATATATATTTCTTCAGTACTTAGTTGTTTGCTTTCTCAAGATCATACAAGTGAATTAAATATAATATAAAGTACTAATATCCTTACAATATTCACATTTCTCCATCGAAGGTTTTTAACACTTACTTCATTGTAAAATATACAGATTGTAGAAATATACAGAAATATAGCAATATACCATTTTAGTAATAACATACTTATATAGACTTAAATATATATAATTACTTGAATTTTTACAGTCCTTTGATTTAAAATATTTTCGAAACTATATTGAGATTTTAAAATAAATTATTTGGATACCAAAACTTTTATCATTACTTTTGAAAACCTAATAGAAAATTCATAAAATGGGAACGACTATTGATATTTTAGGGTATAGTTTGTCAGCACTTGTCTGCATTACCAAATGAACAGAGGGCAACTTAGTGCCAATCATTTCCCGATACGTTAAATTGGTGGGTGGCCTGATAGATTTATTATTAAACTCTTAAATTATTTAATTCTATGTTTTCTAATGTCATATGAAAATTTCCGCTTAGAAAAGGGCTTCATTTCCTTTAATTAAAATTGAATTTTTAAAGTAAAATATTTAGTTTCAAAATTTAAAAAAAAATTTAATATGGGCAATAATATAAAAATTTTTTAGGCGAGTTTTTACCAATCAAAGCGATGATTGCCGACCATTAAGCTACCATCCTTGCTGCTAGGGTACTGTCTACTGTTTTCTATACGAGGGCGTCGTGACCTACTGCTTAAAGCCGATTCCAAAAGGCTACGAATATACATGCGAGCAGTGGTATTCGATCCCACGAAGTCCAGTACCAAAGAGCAGCGCCCTACCATTCGACTATTGTTTTGTGAAATTACTCGGTATTGAAGGCAAGGAAGCAAGTCTCTTTTTACCCCCAGATCTTTGTTTTTCTGTATTATGTATATATAAAAAAAGAAAATCGAATAAGTTTTTAGGTGTTGTACTAAGTTCACAGGTTATTTTCAAATTTTCATGCAGATGTGTAGTTTGAAAACTGCATTTCAAATTTTATACAACCTGTTCATTGGTTTTTACTTATCATATGAACACAAAACACACACATGTACACTGTCTGCAGTAAAAATAAAAAAAGGTTTCTTGTATTGAAAATTAATACTCCAAACTGTTAATACTGCCAAATCTCATTTATTTCACAAATTAACATGCCAACTAGAGTCCAAGACTCAGTTATATGACAATTTTTTCATAGAATACTGTTAATTAAACAAAACAGAACGAGCACTTCCTTGTTGCCACAGCGTGCAAAATAATATACTTTTTCAATATCGTTCAGTTCACGGTGGCAAAAATTAAACAATGATAAATAAATTCAAATAAACAAAATAATAAATTTAAATAAATGTTTTACTTTTAAGATAATAAACCGTAATTTATAAAGTGGATCTCCCACTGACAGTCATAATTTCGAGAAAGCCTTTCTTGGACTTTGGGAGTAATTAAAACGTACATATCCATCAAAATCTCGAGGTCGAATGTTTTCACTATTGCAATATTTTCTCTCCATTTTCCCTTGGAATATTAGAAAATAAAATCTAACTTTAGAACGGTCGTAGCCTGAACAACAATAAAAATCTGATCGGAATCTATTTTTAATAAGAAAATAATAGACAGTGAAACTAACTCGCCGACCATTTTGCAATTGTTTATCTTGACCTGGAATGCAAAGTCGATTAACCATGACATCTAATCTCGAATGTTCTCAACCATGTACTTTTATCTCGCCTATATATATCTCGCCTTCTCACCAAAGATCACCATTCATTCGAAGTGGATAACCTCACAAACCAAACATGTTCATCAAGGTAAGTTCGACTGTTTACTTAATAATTATAGATGAGGGAGAATTAACTTTAAAAGGGTACAAGAATAAAAATAGATAAACTGATTAGTTTTATTTCGTTCATATTTCAATACTAGCCTGTCATATGACAGGATTAGTAAATTTTTTAATTTTCCAGAATTGTACAGTACCCTATGATGCAGGTAAACAAAATGGTTTGTTTTTTAGCCGAGAATTATCTGGTACAAGCTCAATAATTTGTTTATCTTCATACTCCTCTAAAGTCTCCCGATACTGTGAATGCAGTTTAGAATCCCGTTGAATTCATTTAGAAAGATAATTCAAAGTTTTCTTAGCTACGTCGAAATTATCTTTAAGTTCTTCCCAATTTTTTGCAACAGTAATTAATGGAAGTAAAAGAATGAAAATATCTACTAAACACTGGAGGTAGATAGAATTTGTTGTTAATACCGGTGATAAAATTTTCATTGCAACAAAAATAATCCATGATTAAATTTAAAATTATCACATATGTACCTAATTTATTATTTAAGCCAAATATAAAAGAAAATTATTTACGTAATATCTAAGTTCAGTGATAAAACGTATGAAAATAATGCAGACGATATTTAAATAATTTAAAATAAGAAATGATTAAATGAGATGGTTCAAGGAATGACGTCATAATGCTAGAAAAAAATGTTATTTTTACCTATTTATTATGTGATAAATTGATAAATTTAATCGCCTGCTCTTAACCGGGGAAAATAGGGCTTGAAATGAACATCTTGAAATTGAATTTCTGAGAAGCAGTACAGTTTCCTACACTATGTATTTTGTTACTGCACCGTAGAAGTCATACCTCTTACAACAGTTTTGAATGAAATACAAATTTAATTGTATACTGATAATATACTAGCACATAGCCCATTATAGACGGGATCAGTGAAATTTTTAATGTTCCAGAATTGTAAAGTACCCTATGTGGCAGGAAAAAAATCGTTTGATTTTTGGCTGAGAATCATCTTGCAACTAAAAATAGTCGCTGATTAAGTTTTAAATTACCACCTATGTACCTAATCTATTATTTAAGTCAAATATAAAAGAAAATTAATCCCGATATCTAAATTCAGAAATAAATCGTATGAAAATAATGCTGACTATATTTAAATAATTTAAAATAAGAAATGATTAAATGAGATAGTTAAAGGAATTGTAAGCAAAATTTTTAATTTTCCAGAATTGTACAGTACCCTATGAGACAGGTAAAAAAATGGTTTGTGTTTTAGCTGAGAATTGTCTGGTACAAGTTCAATAATTTGTTTATCTTCACACTCCTCTAAAGTCTTCCGATACTGTGAATACAGTTTAGAGTCAAGTTGAATTCATTTAGTCATACCATGTGGTTATGTATAAAAAACAATCACACAAATGAACAAACTTCTTAACTTTCAAAGATATTTAACATAAACGCTAGTATTTATTAGTCAGAGAAATAGACTCCTAGACTTTTATGAAAAGAATTTGTTGTTGATAAAATTTTCATTGCAAGAATAAATAATCAATGATTAAATTTAAAATTATTACACATGTACCTAATCTAATATTTAATCCAAATACAGAAGAAAATTATTTACGTAATATCTAAGTACAGTGATAAAACGTATGAAAATAATGCAGACTATATTTAAATAATTTAAAATAAGAAATGATTAAATGAGATGGTTAAAAGAATGACGTCATAATGCTATCAAAAAATGTTATTTTTACTTAGGGGGAGGGCGAAATGCTCTGCTCTAGCTCTTCAGTTGGCTTCACTAATGAACTGGGTTTCCCAGCCAACTTAGAGATAATGGTTTAAGTATGGTCGCCTAACATTTTCTCTTGATCTCACCTTGACCAAACAATCTGTATTTATATTATAATTTATATGATATCTGCATCCAATTCGCCTTGTGTAACTTGTTTTATATATTAAAAGAGCGCAATACTTAAAAAATTAGATATAACAAACCAGTAATGGTTCACTAATTCATTAATGGCTGATTTTTAATAATATGGAGCTGTTACTTTGTAAACTCTTAAGGGATTAGTTGCCCATAAATATAAATGTCCGGTTTTCAAGTCGTTTCCTTTAATTAAGTAAGATTATATAATTCTATTACGATGGCTCACTGTGCATTCATTAAAGTCGCCAGAAAAAACCAGAAATACAATGTTTGGATGGATTACCTTTGTGTTTTAGTAAATATCGCCAATATTTTAGCCAAATTTGCCAATGGAAACCCAATTCTTAAGTAGTCCCCTTCAGTTAAATCAAATTGACGTAGCGATAAGAATATCGATGGATTATAGTATGGTCTTTCTAAACGGATTGTTTAATATGTTTCTCTATATACAGTTAGTTCATTGGCTATTTCAGCCCTAGAGGGACCAGTTATCAGCTAAGGTGACTCTAGGTCCCAGAAAACCGGACCTTTGCTTTAGGTGATGTTTTGCCTAATATTTGTAAAATACATGTTTTGTTAAGAATTTAATTCGTTATAACTGGCAAGAATGGAGAATAACTATTATTATCTTATTACATAATTGCAACGTCAACAATGCAAATAAAATATGTAAGACAGGACTATATGATTTTTAGAAAGAATGCTCTGCCTATCGATTCGTTGCAACAACTATATAATGAAATGAAGTTTGATATGCTTGTTTTGATAGGATTCTCACCTGCCTAGTATAAAAGGAAACACATAGATTCTATTGTTTTATCTGCGATAATACTACGACAAACAACAAAATGCTTACCATGCACAAATTTGTTATCTATAATATATAATTATTAGTTGCTTATTTCATCCCATTTTTAAATTTATGTTTTATTCTATTTTGTGATTAGATTGTTTCTTTGGTTGCTCTATTTGGCATTGTTGCTGCTAACCTTCCATTGGTAAGTACACTTTCAACATCATATAGCTTTAATTCTACAATCACTCATCAATTTTGATTTCTTATACTATAATAAATGCCCTCTTCTAATACTATACCTCTTCTTATACTATACTCTTCTCTTCTAATACCTCTTCTTATACATAAATGCCCTGTTCTAAGAATATTTATGTACATATAGGTATAATAGAAGTCGTAATGAGACAAAGGCACTGATTCGGAACATTCAATAGAAGAACATCGGTGTGCTCAACAAAATAATATTTTCCCTTTACAACACAAACAAATTAACATTTATTAAACATTTATTAAAAATGATACCCAGTATTATAAACCCTGGCATGCCTTCAATAAGCACGTCATATACACGTTAACATGTTGCAAGCAAGAGTCCAGTGATAGCACTAAGTTACAGAAAAATTAGTATACTTACAATAGAAAATAACACCCTGTCACGGCTTTTCATACACGTGAAGAATAAATTCCGTTACAACAGGTATGAAAGTAATTCAGGACTATAATAGAACTATTATTATTTGAATTGTCTTCCGGTACGGTCATATGATGTCCATAGTGAGGTCCATCTCTCCATTTTGTACAGTGGATAATTACATCGTTAATAAAAGGCCTGTTATACATACATATTATCAGCATGATATGCAGTGAAACTATGTAATTACCTGAACGGTTTCTTAAATCTTTCCAAGTTTCTTTTTCCTGCTTTTTATTTAACATTACCTTTTTTTAGATGTGGTGCAAATGATTTCAGATATTTTTAGTGTGATTTCATCCAAAAGAGTTTGAGACAACAATTTTAATCAATATAAAGTCTAAACGTCGAAGATTTCTTCTTAAGCAGCATTTTGTTTAAAAGACCCTCCACACTATGGTCCACAGTCCATTACCACCGTCTGGAGGTGGTATCGCTTATCGCGGTCAACGATGGCAGACGATGGCATACCTTGGCGGAGGTTGGCTTCGGAAGCGGGTTTCCTCCAAAGATCATAGGCATCCAAATGAGCAACTAAAGTGTTCAGTAGACCCTATGGATGAATCCACGCTCTAGGCTCATTTGGTGGCCCACTATGTGGATGCAACCCTTAAACCATCGTCCAAGGTCACCATCAGGAAGTGGTGAATAGTTGGTCACAGTGTGGAGGCTACATTAGAAAGAGAAATTCTTACAACGCCAAACAACTGAATCATGCTTGCATAATATTTAGAATTCTTAATAGTCTGTCGACATTAAAGATGATATCATGTCCAATTATGAAAAATGTCTTTGTATACAAACATTTATAATCATGCTGTTACTACACTAAGTATCTCAATTATGTGTCATTTTATAGAGAGAAATGTAAGTAAAGATGGGTTTGTGTATGACAAAAAAATCAATTGCCTTTTCTTACTCTAGGTTCATGAACCATTGCACCATCATGCCCCCCAGCCCTATAAGTTCGGTTATGACATTAAGGACAAGCATGGAGAACAATACAGGCAAGAAACTGGTGATGGTGGCCACGCCGTGAAGGGAAGCTACGGATTCACCGACGACAGGGGTGTCAAGAGGCAGGTCGACTACGTCGCCGATCATGGTGGCTTCAGAGCTCAGGTCAAGACCAACGAACCAGGCACTGCCAACCAAAACCCAGCCGCAGTCCTTATGGTCTCCAACGCTCCCTACGCCGGAGGAGTAGGACTCGGATATGGAGGATACGGCCTTGCTGGAAATGGATTGGGATATGCTGGATACGGAGGACCTGTTGGCGTCGGTTATGCTGGATATGGTTATTAAGATATATATGTAGTCACTTCTGTTTTTGTACTTGCATGTTGAAGTAAATGTTATATTGTTTGAATTTGGGAGTTTGCTCAATGTGTTTTCTCTTTCTGAAGATCTTAAAAAGTGTGTTAGTAATACAGTGGCGTACTGTCGTGTAGCTCTTGTTTAAATTTAGGTATGTACCAATGATCAAATTTATAGTGGTATTTATTTTTGTTAGTCACAAGGACTAAATATTATTTGGGTTGCGTTGTGTAAAATATTTAAGTACTAAATTCAACCACAGAGTCTGAGAAACTACAGACTTAAAATAAAAAATAAACTGATAAGCTAAATTAAGATTGACTGAAATCAGATTTAAAGTAAAAATAAGTAAATTTATTACAATAATATATACATTACTAATATACAAAATTTTGATTAAGTTTCATAAGATTTACTTTTTCAACATGATCAAATTAGGTGATACACTAATTAAGGTTTGACAATAATAATTTCCTATCACTTAGCAAACTATATATATATATATATATATATATATATATATATATATATATATATATATATATATATATATAAGAGGGAGGACCCAATCTCAATTTCAAAATATATATAATAATGAGTACCTTTGTGGATCTATTTGGTATGCCAGGAACACTGCTAGTTGGAAGTTATCCAGGATTGGGTAGGTATGGTAGCAATTTTCAATCTTCCGTCGGTCAGGGGCTTCCTTCAGAGTATTTGAGGTACGGCTGAAATATTTGATACAGGAACACTGCTGTTAGCCGCGATAGGTTCCAAGCGTTTTTCAGGAGTCTCTGTCGAACTCAAGGCTATTCTCCTTGGAATACCGAAGTCTCACTACCACAGTCGTCTCCTCCGACTTCTGACCTCTGACAGTCGGACTTCTCTACTCTACTCGATTCGACTAGACTCTCGAACACCCTCTTCTTGACTTTTCTTTATTTTGTGTATTTTTCATCTGTGTCCATTCTTATCTCTCTTCGTCTAATCAAGAGAGCTGTAAAAATCCAATTGGTCACTTTTACCCCGCCTTGAAACCGCCAACGTGGAAAAACCTTATCCCTTCAAATTGGGCACTGTCCATTAGGGACTCATTAATAACTCCACAAAGGTGCATTCTTATTTAGTGTCCTGTGCGGAGACGTGATTCTAATCTGTGACTGGGATCAGAACTCCGCCCGATGATCCCCCACACGACGTTGAAATAATTTTTATTGGCCCTCATCTTCTTCACAAAAGATGTGATGAGGTCAGATTTAGATCCCAAGCAATTTACTTCTCGTATTAATTAATCAATTATATTACTGATCTAAATCGCCTCATCACACATATCGCAGGTTCCTGCTGCCGGGGCAGATGAAAAATTTTCTCCAACTACAGAATGTTATTATTGTACAGATAAATTTTTTTTGAACAAGAAAAATTCTAACCTGCATAGATATTTTTTCTCAAAAACTTAAAATTTTCTTTCTCGAACTATAAACAAATTTTATGGCTGACCCATATTTTGACATATAATATTAATAAATTATCTCAATACAGTATTGTGAGAAAATTTATTATTAGTCGAAAATTATACTAACTCTATCGAAAAACTACTAACTCGTGCAATATAATAAAATCACTTTTTACTGTAGAAAATATTTTTAATATCAACTTGAAATATATATATATATATATATATATATATATATATATATATACACTCAAAAGCCAAAACATTATGACCACCTGTCAACAACGAGTTGGCCCACCTTTGACGCGAAACCTAGCTTTAACCTGCCTTGGCATGGATGCCACAAGTCCTTGGTAGATGGCTGGGGACAGATTGTACTAGATGTTTAAACAACGGTTACATATATTCGAGATATTGCGAATTGGTGGTCTTTGAACTCTGAGCTGCCGTCCCATGACATCCCAAATGTGTTCTATCGGATTGAGATCCAATGAATTAGGCGGCCAGGACTTAACTGGAATTCAGCATCACGTTCTTGGAAACACTTCAACACAATTTTAATCTTGTTATACGGGGCGTTGTCCTATTGGAACATTCCATTTCCAGCTGGAAAAACAGAGGCCGTGTAAGGGTGCAAATGGTCTGCAATGATGTTCAGATACCGTGTAGCATTCATGGTCTGCTCTATCACAATCACGGGTCCCAGAGACTCCCAAGAAAACGTCCCCCAAAGCATAATACCGCCTCCACCGGCCTGTGTATGACCTACTGTACATTGAGGGAGCAACTGTTCGCCTGGAAGACGACTTATCCTAACACGGCCATCGGCTTGATGAATGACAGACCGTGATTCATCTGACCAGGCCACTCTCTGCCACTGATCCATAGATCAGTCGCAATGTTCCCAGGGCCAACGTAGGAGCAGTTGGCGATGACGCTTGATCAGCAAAGACACACGAGTGGGACTTTGCTGCGTATCTCCATATCCAACTGTGTCAGCTGAACAGTGTTCTCCGACACTATTCTACTTGGCCCTGCATTGTATTGGGTTGTCAGCTGAGCCACTGTCTGGCTCCAGTGTTGCTTCACCATGCGAGACAGTCTCCGACGACCTTTTCCTTTAATAGCGTGTGGACATCCAACACCATGTCGTCTACTGCTGGTTTCACCTTCATTCATCCACTTTGCATGAGTACTAACAACTGTAGATAGCCAACAACCCACGAGTCTTGCAGTTTCGGAAATACTTGTTCCGAGCCTTCGAGCCATTACAAAATGCCCTCTATCAAAATCGCTTAGATCTGGAGCCTTACCCATCAAACACAGAAATAAGTGAAAGAATGATTCTTCAGACTCTCTAGCAGCAGTTAAATATCACTTCCACCTGATTACGTGCCTTCCAAGCATCCATGCGAATTCATTGCAAAATGCAGGGGTGGTCACAATGAATTGGCTATTGAGTGTATATATGTATGCATGTATATACATATATAGATAGATATATAGATAAATATAAATATAGATGCATAAAGTTTCGTAATATTAATTCACCGACAAGGATTTTGCCGCCCCTAACCACCTTTGGGGAGAGGTCTCCTCTGTCTATCTGCCCCTCCCCCCCCCATGATAAACTACTGTTGGTATTATTCACTGGGTATACGGAAAACATGTGATGAAGAATTTCTATTGCTGAACTCGTTACTGGAATCTACATTAAATTTTAGTGGAACTGAAACTTAGAAATCTACTTTTACAGTGCTGATAGTGATGAACAATATTTAACATGATCTTAGGAGAAAGCACAGTAAATTATAAATGAAAAAAAAATTAAGTTTCAAGAGATAGAAAAAAACACCAGAGTCGTAATAAAAAAGGATTTTAAGAACAATAAACTGATAGTAAAAATTTAAACACATTATCATTAAATTTTCAAAATTCTGTAGTTTTTTAAAATATTATTAATATTTAAAAGTAAAATAATACTGACATATTTAATCTATCCCCTATATAATAATAGCCTAAGTTATTTGTACGTCTGTCCTCGATTTAATGAAGCGGTTGGACCTGGAATGGATAGAGGCATCCATAGTTAGCAAAATTCAAAGAGAGTAACGTTTATCTTCTTCTAAACTATAGATCCGATTCTAAAATAGATTGGTATAAATAGGCTTCCTGTCACAGCGAAAAATACTGCCTTCTTTAAAACGTTCGAAATCGACCCCTTCACCTCTTATCGAGCTTTTAAAGCCATTATTTCAACTCCTATTTTCCCCGATTAAGAGCAGGCGATTAAATTTATCAATTTATCCCATAATAAATAGGTAAAAATAACATTTTTCTAGCATTATGACGTCATTCATTTAACCATCTCATTGAATCATTTCTTATTCAATCTTCTTAATTTATGCCTTATTTTCATACGTTTAATCGCTGAACTTAGATATGACGTCAATAATTTTCTTTTATATTTGGCTTAAATAATAGATTAGGTACATATGTGATAATTTTAAACTGAATCACAGATTATTTTTTGTTGCAAGATAATTCTCATCCAAACAACAAACCATTTCTTTTTCCTGCCTCATAGGGTATTTTACAATTTTGGAAAATTAAAAATTTTACTGATCCCGTCATATGACGGGCTATGTGCTAGTACAAATATATATACAAATAAGTATTTTCTATTATACAAATATTCTATTAATACATTTTTTTACCTGCCTAATAGAGCACTTTACAACTCTGGAAAATTAAAAATTTTACTGATTCCGTCATATGACGGGCTATATGCTAGTTAATTAATATGGTAGTAATTATAGTGTTGGCTCTAGCAACTTTGCTGACTCGAACAAAAACGTAAAATGCAGTAAATTTGGCACCAAAAGTAGAGCTGCCAAAAACCTCGCCAGTTAGCCAAAATAAGCATAATGTTTTTAACAATGTTATTCACTTTTTATTTCTTCATATAAAGATAAGATGTATAGATAAATTACTTTTAAAATACGATTTGTACATACAATATGTGTAATTAATGTTTATGTCTAGGCTTTTTATACCAAGGGGTCAGTTACGATCCCGCCAACCGTTTTTTTGGTCAGTTACGATTCCAGTTACCTGAGAACTCCAGCTAAGGTTACAGCTAGTTTTTTAGCTAAATTCTCATTCGTTGGCTGTCCCGATTGAGACTTCTCCAGACAATCCTCCGGGGGTCATAAAAGGCAACCGATCAGAGCGTAACGCCTATTCAACTCAATTGTCACTATCCCAGACACTCTGTCGCCGCGGTATTGTAGCCTCTCGGAACAGAGGGCTTCAATCCGCTGATTTCGGTCGTTAGTTCTGGGCAAAGGGGGGGGGTCTTCATAGGAGTATACATTCATAAGAAAACCTGTAGTTTTACTGAAGTATCATTCTCAAAAAACAGCCTTTTCCTTAGTCCCCTTCCGAAAATAATTTCTGGGTACGGCCTTGGGTACTCCAATAACAAAAAGGCCTATAAATTCCGGATGTGTTGTATAAGCGAATGCATTAAAAAAATCCACTAAATTATATTTTGGGGGAAAAGAATTACCGTTAAACAGTTTTTTAAATTTTTCCTTTATCGAATCATCGGTAAATAAAATTTTCCAGCCTTACTGAAAAACCGCATCTTTTTATCTTTATTCGTTGTCGAATCATTCAGTTTTAAATTTAGTTCTGATTTCGAGATCACCCGGTATATACTGCAGTGTTACAATATTTAACACCTAGCTACCGCATCTTTTTTTCTTTATTCGTTGTCGAATCAGTCAGTTTTAAATTTGGTTCTGATTTTGAGAACACCCGGTATATGCTGGAGTGTTACAATATTTAACACCTAGCTTCTTCTTCTTCACAAGCTCTACAGCCGGTTACCGGCCAAGGCTGTCTCCGTTAGCTTTCTCCATCCAGATCTATTCGACGCCAAGTTCCTCCATCGGTTTACTCCCACATCCAATAACCATTTCTCTACTCTGTCTAACCATCTTGTTCTTGGTCTACCTCTCCTTCTCTTTTCCTTCAGGTGTTTGGAAAGTCACCCTTCTAACCGGGTTCTCCTCATCATATCGGTAGATGTGCCCTAGCCACCTTATTTGGGAGGCCTTTATAACTTTTACTAAGTTGGGCTCCCTGTATTTTAGTTGGAGTTCGTGATTATATCGAATTCTCCATACCCCATTTTCTCTCGTTGCTCCATAGATTTTTCTTAAGATCTTTCTCTCAAAAGTTAGCAGCTTCTCCTCGTCTTCTTTGTTGATGGTCCAGCATTCGCTGCCATAGAGTACTATTGGTCTAATTCAAAGTAGTAATTCTACCTGCCGATTCCATTTCGTTTAGTTTTTCGAACCTTCTAATTTTTCAATCTGCGTCTTAAAGTCCATATTGAATGTTCTTTAAAAAAATCGATCACAGATAGATTCCACTGAAATATCACTCAGGCGTACTCGAGAGAGTTGATCTGAGCCGATACTGAATTAAAGTAAAGTTCACAGTCTCAAAGCTGCTAGGCCCATAACCTGCTAATTTTAGGTTAACTCAATATCTTAGGAAGAAATCTTAACAAAAAGATCTCTTGTGCAGGTAGACATGCGAGCACATTTTTATTAACACACACACTGAAATTAGCAGTTACATGACACAGTTAAAAAACAATCAGTTAAAAAAACAGTTAAGTTATGTTTGCATTATTACAGTTACAATATTTAACACCTAACTACCGCATCTTTTTATCTTTATTCATTGTCAAATCATTCAGTTTTAAAGTTGGTTCTGATTTTGAGAACATACGGTATATGCTGGAGTGTTACAATATTTAACACCTAGCTACCGCATCTTTTTATCTTTATTCGTTGTCGAATCATTCAGTTTTAAATTTGGTTCTGATTTCAAGATCACCCGGTATATGCTGGAGTGTTACAATATTTAACACCTAGCTACCGAATCTTTTTTTCTTTATTCGTTGTCGAATCATTCAGTTTTAAAGTTGGTTCTGATTTCGAGATCACCCGGTATACGGAGTGTTACAATATTTAACACCTAGCTACCGCATCTTTTTATCTTTCTTTGTTATGAAATCATTCGGTTTTAAAATTAGTTCTGATTTCGAGATCACTCGGTATATGCTGGAGTGTTACAATATTTAACACCTAGCTACCGCATCTTTTTATCTTTATTCATTGTCAAATCATTCAGTTTTAAATTTGGTTCTGATTTCGAGAACACCAGGTATATGCTGGAGTGTTACAATATTTAACACCTAAGCACCGCATCTTTTTATCTTTATTCGTTGTCAAATCATTCGGTTTTAAAGTTGGTTCTGATTTCGAGATCACCCGGTATATGCTGGAGTGTTACAATATTTAACACCTAGCTATCGCATCTTTTTATGTTTATTCGTTGTCAAATAATTCAGTTTTAAATTTGGTTCTGATTTTGAGAACACCCGGTATATGCTGGAGTGTTACAATATTTAACACCTAGCTACCGCATCTTTTTATCTTTATTCGTTATCAAATCATTGGGTTTTAAAATTGGCTCTGATTTTGAGAACACCCGGTATATGCTGGAGTGTTACAATATTTAACACCTAGCTACCGCATCTTTTTATCTTTATTCGTTATCAAACTATTCAGTTTTAAAGTTGGTTCTGATTTCGAGATCACCCGGTATATGCTGGAGTGTTACAATATTTAACACCTAGCTACCGCATCTTTTTATCTTTATTCGTTATCAAACTATTCAGTTTTAAATTTGGTTCTGATTTTGAGAACACACGGTATATGCTGGAGTGTTACAATATTTAACACCTAGCTACCGCATCTTTTTTTCTTTATTCGTTGTCGAATCAGTCAGTTTTAAAGTTGGTTCTGATTTCGAGATCACCCGGTATACGGAGTGTTACAATATTTAACACCTAGCTACCGCATCTTTTTATCTTTCTTTGTTATGAAATCATTCGGTTTTAAAATTAGTTCTGATTTCGAGATCACTCGGTATATGCTGGAGTGTTACAATATTTAACACCTAGCTACCGCATCTTTTTATCTTTATTCGTTGTCAAATAATTCAGTTTTAAATTTGGTTCTGATTTTGAGAACACCCGGTATATGCTGGAGTGTTACAATATTTAACACCTAGCTACCGCATCTTTTTATCTTTATTCGTTATCAAATCATTGGGTTTTAAAATTGGCTCTGATTTCGAGATCACCCGGTATATGCTGGAGTGTTACAATATTTAACACCTAACTACCGCATCTTTTTATCTTTATTCGTTGTCAAATCATTCGGTTTTAAATTTGGTTCTGATTTCGAGATCACCCGGTATATGCTGGAGTGTTACAATATTTAACACCTAGCTACCGCATCTTTTTATCTTTATTCGTTGTCAAATCCTTCAGTTTTAAATTTGGTTCTGATTTCGAGAACACCCGGTATATGCTGGAGTGTTACAATATTTAACACCTGGCTACCGCATCTTTTTATCTTTATTCGTAGTCAAATCATTCAGTTTTCAAGTTGGTTCTGATTTCGAAATCGCCTGGTATATGCGGGAGTGTTACAATATTTAACACCCAGCTTTCGCGAGGTATAATCTTTTTCACTGTTTACATCAGAATTGGAAATATTTTGAAATGAGAAAGGAAAAAACGGAAAGAAAGTATTTCACGCGTAATTGATCCATGAGGAACTATATGCGGAAAAAGTGGCTAACGAAAGCGAAGAATGTTAACGGACCGTGAATTATGGTAATGACTTCGACACATTTTAGAATTATTTAGCTACATATTATTGCAAAAAGGCATAGTGGTGTGTTCTAGGATATATCGAAAGAAAATTTTAAAAAAACTTTCTAAAATTCAGCAGGTAGTTTTTATTTTCTGTATTTAAAAATTCTAATTTCATGGAAAAGTATAAAATTGTCAAAGCTATCGAATTAATTTTAGTCCTTTTGTTTGTGTGAGATTTAAAATCATTGAAATATAAATAATAGTGTTCTAATAAAAATCATGCCATATAATTTTTAAAATGTCTAGCCGAACAGTGGCCGATTGGTTAGGGTGCTGGTCTTCGGTACCGGAGTTCGTGGGTTCGAATCCCACAGTGGCATGGATGTTCGTAGCCGTTCGGAATCGGCTTTAAGCTGTAGGTCCCGGTCTCATTAGCCCTCGTGTTGCTAAAAGTACATCGAAGCAATCCAAACGAAACCAAACCAAAAATGTCTAAATCCTCCTTAATTCCTCTTTTACAATCAAATCAACTAAAATCCCCTACATAAAAATAACCAAATCCCCTATATAATAATAGTCTAAGTTATTTGTCCGTCTGTCCTCGAATTTATGAAGCGGTTGAACCTAGAATGGATAGAGATATCCATATTGGATTCCTTATGAGTTAGGGTTAGCAAAATTCAAAGCGAGTCCGAAATCCACTCCTTCCCTCCTTTTCGATCGTTTAATTCCATTAGTTTAAGCCATATTTCACCAGATTAAGAGCAGACGATTAAATTCCTTAATTTATCACATTGCAAGTACATGAAAATAACATATTTTTTAACATTATGACGTCATTCCTTTAACCATCTCATTTAATCATTTCTTATTTTAAATTATTTAAATATCGTCTGCATTATTTTCATACGTTTTATCACTGAACTTAGATATGACGTAAATACTTTTCTTTTAAATTTGGCTTAAATAATAGATTAGGTACTTACGTGATAATTTTTAATCATTGATTATTTTTTGTGGTAATGAAAACTTTATCACCATTATTAACAACAAATTCTTTTCATAAAAGTCTAGAGGTCTATTTCACCGACTAATAAATATCTAGCGATTAAGTTATATATCTTTGAAAATTAAGACGTTTGTTCGTTTGTGTGTTTGTTTTTTATGCATAACCACATAGTTTGTAATAGATTCGTTAAATTATGGTCATCATTCAAATAATCACTGTCAATATTAAAACCTCTGCTGTTCATCGTATCACGTAATATGACAAGATAAATTAAAGTTGGCAACTAATATGAGGTCAGTAAAGACAAACAAATTATTGAGCGTGTACCAGATAATTCTCAGCCAGAAAACAAACCATTTTTTACCTGCCTCATAGGGTACTTTACAGTTCTGTAAAATTAAAAATTCTACTGATCCGTGATATGACGTGTTATATGCTAATTAATAAAACTTATTTTCTCATGTTTGAATTTTTCTGACCACATTTAATGGAAATATTATTTAAAGTCCTCTTAAAATATTGATTTAATCAGTAAAAGATATCATTCCAGTTTATATTTCTAGAAAAATTCTTTTTAAACTTTTACTACAAAATTGTTAAATTTTGTAAAGAAATGTTAATTGGACAATTTCATGTTTTGACTAAATGCATTTGACAGAAAAATACGAAAATCATATATTAGATAACTAGTAGATAATAGTATTTAAAAGTAGAGAAATTAATTCTCAATAATTTAGAATATTGCAGTTATTTAGAATTTTATAGTTTTAAGACGCATAAATAATAACTTTTGATTCAGACAATTTCGATTTCAAATTTTTAAGAAGCTTCATTGATTTTAAATTCTCTTCAATATGTTTGATTAGTGTGCCTTCGCCGCTAGATTACTTTCGGGTGTGGATAAAAGTTCTGTTGTATATGATAATATCAAATCATATATAATACTCACCACCCAAAAAAGATGTATCACAAGTCAACCTTTACGCGTTGAAAAAGCCACTGATTCAGTTTAGGATTCTTTTTCCTGGTGAAGAATGTGTAGATTTCTTGTGTGAATGTAAAAATTCGCAAATTCCCAATGGGAAAAGAAACTATAAACTGAATCCATTGGTTTTTCAGCTCATATAGTTTGACGTCTGATAAGGCATTTAGGAGGTAGTAACCATACAGCATGGTATTTGTTGGATATGACTATTACACGATGGAAAATGGAAATGATGACGATTGTAACAGCTGAGCACATCATGGGTAATATCATTACTTCTGTCAAACTGTATACTACAGCCCCGTTTACATGGGGCAGTAAAGTTGTCTTCAGAAAACCCCGTTTATATGAATAAGGATTTTAACCCTTCTTTATGCCGAGATTATTGTCGGAAGTCACGTGATCATACGAGAAAGCAAACCTATCATTCCGTGTATTGCGCTCTTGTTTACTTGATACAAAATGCGACATTTACGATTCTTTTAACTATTTTTTGAGGAGCAAACGAAATGTTCCTTTCATTATCACGAAACTTTTAGAAGCTGAAGAGTAAAGAAGATAATGAAGGAATTAATTAGATCTGTTAGCCTGCCATTATCTGTTGCAATTGCATTGGTGAAAATTTTTCAATTGCATTTGTGTACATTATGTAGCAGCGGAGTCGGTCATTTTAAAATCTAGAGCCAGCAAACGTAAAGTATCATGGGAAAGGCAGTAAAACTGTACAGTTACCCTGGTAAAATGGTAGAATTTTTCTACACCCCAATTTTTTCCCTAAATAGGGATAAATCTTGAAAGAGGAATACGATTCATGGATTTACCTTACATATGAGCTGCTTTTTGACTCATGTAAATGGGGAAAAAGAGAGAAAAATAACCTGTGTCCTCCTGGGATTTTGTGTGTGTGTGTGTGTGCAGTTTCAGTATGCCTCGAATAATAATAAGATCATTATTCGAGCACTTTCGGTGTTATACTTATGAAGAATCTCCACATGCAGAGATTGTGAACTATCCTTGTTGAGAAATCAGTCGTCGTGTAAGGTGTTACCATGTCACTGTTATGCAAATATGGAATCGATTGATACAGGATGGAATGACTGACATAAGCAATTGCAACCACCTCATTGCACGTCTCATTGGAAAGACATGCGCGTTGAATGGATGAGCTGGTGAAGCGCAGTTCTATATTAGCTACCATAGCAAGACGAATACAGTCTGTAGCACAGCAATCAATACAGACACAATACGATGTTGTTGGCAGCATAATGGACTATCCGGTAGGCGCCCAGTACTTCGTTCACTTTTGTTTTTAAGCCACAGATGTTTGCACTTGAAATGGTGCAATGAACGGCGGACTATAAATTCGAAATCGACCGACATTGTGGTTTTGGATGAATTCCGCTTATTTCTGCATCATGGTGGTCGGATAAAAGAGCACCAACACCGTGGAGAAAGGCTGTTTAACTGCTGTGCTATGCAACAACATAGGGTCCTGCACCTGGTAAAATGCTGTGGGTGGTATCTAATACCACCCACACCATTTGCAAATAGCATATATCGCCTTTTATTTCTTAAATTTGTGAAAAAAAAAAGATCAAATTTAAGTAAAGTGTGTTATTGATTTTATGAAAATGAGTTGTCTTGTTTTCGGAATTATTCAAAATTTATATTGTTGGTTTGTAATTGAATCTGAAAACTAACTTAAATTTTTTAAACAATTATAAATCTTAATTTAGAACCTTTATCATCGACTTAAGGCTGGTATATAGAATATTTAAGGAGTAATCGGAAAAATTGTAACATTCCAATCATGTTTGTTCCTAGAAAAATTTAAAAAAAAACTTTTACTGCAAAATTGCTCAATTTTGAAAAGACATTTTCTTGCACATATGCTTACTTATTATTTAGATCTACTGAAAATTAACTACCAAAATCTTCATGAGAGGTTTATTTAACAAATTTGTTATTGCGTATATCTGTTTTAGTGGTTCTAAAACTTTATTCGGCAAACTTAACTATCCATGTATAATTTAAGACCAGGAATTGGATGTCATAGTCTACAAACCATGGTTTATAGACCAATGGCTGGCAGTTTAATAATACTATAACTTCAAACATATTTAAACTATTACATATTTCTTTCTAACTAGTAAGAATTTTTCTTCTTTGAGAAAAAATACTTTTTGCAGTTTAATATTTTCCTCGTTCTCTAAATTCTCTATCGTGTTTTGTAAGGGGATGGATGACAAAACTGAAATCTACCTGGTCAGCAAATTCGGTTTCTGGACCGAGAGGCTGGATACGTTCACGGAGGTGACTATAGCCCCCTCCTGGACCTGTTTAGTTTTATACTTTTCATTTAACTATCAATTTTAAACTACTAACTAGTTGGTTCTTGAGTTTGAGAACTTCCATATTTGAGGTCTAATTCTAATAACTATGTACAAAACATTAACTAATAAGTTTCATCCCCAGAATGCAATAGAACATTAGTAGTAAACCTTTATAAGTAGTAAGCCATATTTTTTCTGAGACAAGTAATTTCAACAATTATGGTTTCACATTAGTTGTTGAATGAATAAATCTTTACAAAATTTCCAACCTTTTCAAAGATTAGTTATAGTGCATGGATTTAAAGTTCAGTAGTAAATAAAATTGTTGGGGTTGACGTCCTCAAAGATGTAACTATAGACATTATTATACAATAATATGTACATATTTTATAATTTATAATTTTTTCCCTTTTATTTCCAGAACTCCATATTCTAACAACAAAAACAGCACGAAAAAGGAGCATATTATTCTATTTATTTCTAAAATAAGAATGGCAACATAAAAACTTCTAAAGCAGACGATTTTATGTTGTCCGGTTATTTTGGAAAGAATAATACTTTATGCTGTAATAAAAAAAAGTGTAGTTCAGTTTGCTATTTTAAATCTCTAGCATTTAATATCATAATTTAATAGAATTAATAGTTTCATTGTAGTCTCCATGTACTTTTATTGATGAATGGCTATTTTCCATTTTTTTCTGTTAAGATATAAATAGATTTTGATCTGTAAAAATTTTACTTTATAGTCTATCAAATTTATAGGTTTGAAATTGCTGAAAAATTGTGAACATTTTTAGAAGTATGTTGTAATTTAGCAAGATATTAAATGTCTTTCTAATAGTGTGTTTCTTCTCTAGTGTCTACTTCCAAAAAGTTTCAATCTACGTACCCCATAAGCAGTGCTTGTTCCTTCCTAGGTATTAACTATTATGAAGAGGTAGGGTTTTTTAATCATAATGAAAAATATATGCATTGAAAATTATTTTTAATGTTTTTAAAGTACCCAACTTATCACAGAATTAATATTCATTTGAGTGTGAAGTATTTATGTGGATAATTGAGTTAAATAAAATTACTCCAGTTTAAAATTTTTCATGAGTTTTCATCAAGTCTGAATAGTGTTGTATCAACAGTAGTTAAATAATTAAGTGTAATGAATGATCATTGAAGTATTAACACTCAATTGGCATTATCATTGATTTAATCAAACATTATATCAATATAAGTTTATCAATTTATTTTTATATAGGAATAATATTTTAAAAATTGTATTCTAATTTTTTGTCAAAATCAATCTATTCTGAGATTTTTGTATTATGTCAGTTATTACCCCTCTTTCCTTTCCTAACAAATTACCATTATTAAAAAAAATATTTTCATGTGTTTCTACTTGTTTAATATTTTTATGAGCTTTACCAAAGTTTAGGTTGTCCCTAGAATTTTATTCTTTATCTTTTAAATTAATTTGGTTGAATTTAATCAATGCTCATGTGTATTTAAAAAAAATAAATATTCATATGTTGCATAAACTAAAAATATTTTATAATATACTATAATTTTATTTTCTGAAAAAAATCAGGGTTCCCACGGTCCTTAAAAGTCCTTAAGAACTCCTTAATTTTAGTTTTCATTTTTAAGTGCCCTTAAAACTTCTTAACTTTCGTCAAAGGTCCTTAAAAACTCCTTAATTTTTAAATTGGAACACGATCAATTTCTTCATCAGCGAGATCTGCCATCATGTGATTTCCTATCAGTTTTCTTATGATAGTTTTTTCTTAGTTACTTATTTGACTCATAATCTTTCTTATACTTAAAATGTTTAATGTATAAAGTCAGCTGCTCTTTCCTAATAGCTAACAGTCATGCAGATTTTAATTAAACAGAACATGCAGGATGAGGGTTAAGTAGATATTTCAGTTATGGAAGTTTAATTTTTCTTGCAATCAATGTAATAGGAAAGTCAAACTTTCTTCTTTCCCAGGCAATGTCGGGTATAATCAGCTAGTATATGTATATATATATATATATATATATATATATATATATATATATATATATAATGACTGATATGTATATATCAGTCATTTTTTAAACCCTCAGAAAGTACTGTTTATAATGTTTTTATTCACAATTTATTTTTAGTTTGATCACTCAAAAAACTTTAGATGTGCATTTTTCAAAATTAGTTTTTGTCAAATAGATTTATCTTATATTAATTTTTAGGCATTTTAAAAAACTTAATTCTGAAATACTGTAGAGCATTTATTGAACATGCCTTGTCTGGTTCATAATCATTAAAACATGTTCCTCAGGAAATAGAGTTTATGTCGTGTAATTCAAGGAGGTCCTTATAAAAAGTTATTTTGGTCCTAAGAAAGTCTGTATAAAGTCCTTAATTTTTGTTCTGGAAAAAGAGTAGGAACCCTAAAAATTGTAGGCCTTTCAAAAAAATTTTATGTATTTTTATATTATGTGATGTGAGTTTTATGTAAGGTATTACTATTTAACTTTTAGGCTTCAAATAAATTTCAAGAATACCTTTCTGAAGCTCTTATTCCTGAACGCTGTTGTTTGCTGAATGATGTAACTTATCCTTTAGAAACAATTGATTCATTTTATTGGGCTCCATGGAAAAGTGGTAATTCTTTAAATAGTAATTTATGTGAAATGATCATTTTAATGTATTAGTTTTCAAATCTGCATAACACCAAGTTTTAAGAACTAGTCCTGAAAATTGATAGACTTCATATTTTATAAAGGGTTCAATAAGTTTAAATTTTTCAATTCATTTATAAAAACTAGCCAGTATCTTTTTTATTGAAAACTAGATCTTTTAATTTCAAACACTTCTTTTTAAATTAATTTTAGCTGATGTTACTGTTCTGTTTTTAGTACTTTTATTTTAAAAACTGTTTATTTATACTAATTCAAATTATCTAATTTTTCAGCTGTTGGTTTAAATTCCAAAAGTCTACAGATTAAAATTTGTGTATTTTAAATAGAAAATGAAAGCTAATTTATCAGAATTTTATATTGTTATAGATTAACATAGATAAAATGATGCTATAAAAAATTAATATTGAGTAGTATTTGTGATATTTTGTTGATTTTCTTTGGGATTGAAATGTTCTTAAATTTAAATAAAGTATTGAAAGTTATACAAGAAAGTTAATTTGTTTCATAAATTATTTTTAAACTGAAATATTCTTTTACATTTCTAAATGTCATAAATTCCTTGATATCTTGATTGATTGTAAAGAAAATGTACATTACTGATAAATATATAATTTTTTATGATTTATGTAATAAAAGTAAAGTCTCATCAAAATTCATTTTAAAAGTCTCTTTACTGAATATATTTATATGTAATTATTTTTGTGCAGTTGAATATGACAGAGATTTTTTATCAAAAGAAGCTGATAAAGTAGATGAAAGGATATTGAAATTCAGTAACAGTGTTCTTCCATTTTATGAAACAGAAAAGTAAGTTTCATGAAAATGTATCTCTAATAAAACTATATTAATGTCTTCTTTTTTCTTTTATGCTATGTTCACCAGGGTTGTCGATAGAGGAAGGAGGGGGTTCAATGAGCTTGACTCCCCCCTCTTAAAATTCTCATGTTTATACTGTATAATATTATAACATTGAAATAAAAGTTCAATTTCAAATAAAAAATATTTTTAAACTGCATACTTAATCTCATTTATATTTTTAAATAGAAATTTCATTTTTAAAAAATATTCTTTTAAATTTAAATTTTTTTTCTTCAAATGAGTGTATTTATAAATATACAAACATATTACACATATTTTTCTTTAGTTGTATATAATATGAAATTTTGTGTAGTAATTTATGCTATTATAAATGTTAAATAATAAATTATATATTATTTTTTTTTCTAAATTTTGTATGGATTAGTTAAAAAAAGTATAGTAAAACATATAATTTGCCTAGCCCAGTTTAAGCATCCTACAAAACTAAATCATGGCTATGACTATGGTGCTCTCTATTATTAAATTATTCAGAAAAACCAATGCATATTACCATCTAGGATGAGTTTATAATTTTAGAAAGATTAAATTTATTATATTTAACATTGGCAAAAAAGTTTATAAATATATTTCTCAACATAAATTTCAGTTTATGTATAAAGAGGGGAAAAAACTATTGGTTTTCTTTCCTAATATGGTATTGATAAGCTGCTGCTATAGCTATCTCTCCAACAAATGGTCACTTAACAACAACTGGTCAAATTTTGATTCCATGTATATAGATTTTAAGTATGTAAAATTATAATATTAAGTGTTCTTAAATCTTCATAATCTTTTATGTGTATAAAGTATATTTATTAATTGCAGCCTTAGCTCAGTCGGCAAAGGCAACGCTCTATGAACTGGCGGGTTCAGAGCCTGAGCCAGCATATGATCTGCCGTGTTCATTAAAGGTGACTGGGGCTTGTAAAATATGTTTGTCGTCACAATGTTCTCAAATTTCTCAATCAATACTTCTGGGGATGGCAGGCCAAGCCTATGAGTCTTCTGCTTGGTCCATGCTTCAAAATTACGAGGACCTACTTGAGCTTAAGTTGCACTTTCTTGCTTGTCCAAAATAAAACATGCACCCCCTTGCCTTAATACGATTAGCCTCTGGCACAATCGTACTGGGTTAGACCAAGTGGCATATGTAACAACAACAACAATTAATTGTAGCCTGCATTAAACTCTTTTAGTAGTTTTAAAGCTTTACTTTGTTAAAACCCTTAACAGGAACACTGTGACAGGATAATTGGATGATTGTGAACAGTATTTCAATATTACAAACTTCTGCGTAACTAGTTGATTTAGGCCCAGCTTTCGATCTAGGTAATTAAGGTTCCCAAATGGCAATTATATTTATTTAAAAATTTAAATTAGTTTTTAGATCATATTATATTAACAACAGAAGAAAATATTTTATTATCATACCCAATAAAATGACAATTTATTTCCTATTCACGTTTAATACTTAATGTATTGATTATACTGTTTAGTAACTGTTTTTAAGATCAATAAAGTTTGTTAAAATTTGTCTATCAAAATTTGCAAACCTATACCAAGAATGTGACTAACAGAACTTGCATTATTGAGTTCTGGTTTTATCTAATTAAGAATAAGAATAACCTTTTAACCCATTAAGACAATAAAAAGCTTTTTATAGATATACCTTTAGTACATTTTGGACTTTTTTTGACCTATGAAGTTAATTTTATCTTCCCTATTATATTACTTTCTCAATTTTTATTTTACAAAATAAAATTTCTTTGCAATTTTTACAATATTAACAGTATTTGGATTGACAACATAGAAGTTACTGTTACAAAATGTTGATAATGTGATTCTATATTAATACTGTGTCTAAAATGCATTGTGTTTTGAAAACTTTATATAAAATTTAGCCTTATTAAAATACAAGATACATCAATAAAGAATTTTTAATTTTTAAAGAATTAATCAATTTAATTTACAAAATAAATCTTAAAATTTCTTACTGTATATTTTATTAAAGGATAATAAGAAACAGTTTAAACACTTTTTTAATTTTTTATCCAGCATTTTATTTTATTTATTTATTGTTCTATTATATTTTTATATAAAAGCTGTTTCACTTTACCTCATATTTAAAAATTTCAAACAATTTTAGATGTAAATATTCTTTGTTCATTGAGAAAGAAATTATTGGTATTTATTTATTAAACTATAGATGGAGGTACTTATTAGAATATTGATCTTAAAGCATTTTTTTGTGTAATAAAAATTAATTGAAAAATGAATTTTAAATCAATACAAATCACATAGTGAAAGAATGTGAGAATAGGAAACATTTGAAGGACTGATATCATATGCAATATATAATTAATTGTTGAAACGTAAATTTGATGAAAAATATATTTGAAAGCAACAAATAAATGGGTTTTTTTTTAGAGAAAGATATAGTACAAAAAATGATAAAATAATACTGAAAGTGTGGAAGTAATGTGCATTTATGATGTCATTTCTAATTTTGAAAGCTCATTTGCAGTGTATTTTATTTAAAACTAATAACAAATTTATCATCTATGGCTAATTTTGAAATCAAAGGAGCAAACATTAAAAATGGCTTAAAATAAATAAAATAGCTAATTCTATTTTTTAAAAAAATAGTCACAGTGTCACAAAGAATCCCTGTACTAATATTCAGGCTTGTAGCTCTTACCATTTAAATGTGTTTGTGTTTACAGAAAGAGATGTACACACATTACAAAAACTTGTCTTTATTAACCCCTAATGCACAACTTAAAAAAAAAAAAAAATGGCCAAAAAAATCAATTTTTTTAATGTAAAAAACACAATTTAGAAAACAAATATATATTTTATACTCGAATAAGTAATTGTTATAACTTACAATCCCATGTAAATGATAAATATCAATAAAACGATTTTTTTTCTTTCACATTGTTATTTTCAATTCTTGATTATATTCAAATGTGAAAAATTGTAGCAACATAAAGTATAATGCCACTCGAATTATCTCGAGTGTGCACAATTTGGCCAGTTTAGTGCGCTCAAGTTAACTTGAGTGTGCACGTTAAGGGGTTAATATAGATAGATATGCTAGCCACATCATGCCCAATGCTTGATCTGAATAATTAAGGTGCCCAAATGAAGGTTATATTTATTTAAAAATTTAAATCATTGTTTAGATTATATTATATTAACAATATAAGCACTTAAAAAAAGCCATTCACCATAAAATTTATAACTCATTCAATTTAAATTTTCATCCTGAACTTATAAAATATCATGTAAAGAAATAAAAGAATTATATTTGAGGATTCAACCTCGCACAAATTAACAGAAAAGTTTTTTGCCAGATCATTTAAAAAGAATAAATGTATCAACAGAAATAAAAGAAATTATGTAGCTTAAATGTGTTGAATACTTTTTCATAGGATAATGCTGTTAGCAAGGGAATGATTAGCATCAAAAAATTGGATAAAGGAACCATATCTGGATTGAAAATAAGAGAAATGTACCAAATATATTATGATTCATTATGAAGTTCAGTCCGTCTTGAAAATGTGCCTTCTTACATGTCCTCTTTTCACAGCAGAATATTAGATGTTTCTCTGTTTGATATGTAAAAACCAATTTGTAAATCTTTATATATTTAATAACAAAATTTTCTATAATGCTGAAAAAACTTGATTTAATTTTATGTAATCAGTAACTTTGTTGTGACTACTATCAGGGGTATAAAAAAATAATACTCAAAATGCAGTAGTTAGGAATTTTGATTGTTATAGATAGTGTATTTGATAGAAATAAACTAGCAATGAGGAACCTTCATATGAATTAGTAACCTTATTGACTTCTTACTAAACTGAAACACTTTAGTAACTATTTCTTTCCCAATGAATATGTGACATATAGACCTAGATAAGTAAATTCAAGTTTTCTTGTATGATTATCAATTTTATTATTTATCAAAAACACATACCCATATCAAAATTTACTACTTCTAGTCCAGTGTAAACACAGGTCTTTCCTAACACTAAAGCAGTAGTTGAAAAGGTATTTTCATTTGCTACTGATTTTTGGATAATTAAAAAATTGAGACTGAATGTTTATACTCTAGCTGCAGCACTTGCTGTAAAATTGAGTATGAAAAATAGCTATTGTATGGATATTTCAAATAATTTATTAGAAAGTGACAAATTTATAAAAATATTTATTCAATCAAAAACTATTCATATTTAAATAAATTATTAATTATATGCCTAAATTAGCTATTTACTGTAGTATTATATTGCTTTCCGTTTAGTTATTCTTCTACAGATTTTTTTTTAATATGCAATATTTGTTTCTGTAATTTACTTATGTCCTCCTTTATTAATATATATCCTTTTCACTGAAAAAAAGTTGATCTCTCTAAGATTATTTATTTTAGTTTCTAGACATTTCTTTAAATGTCTCATAAGGACATTTTTCAATTGTTCATTTGAATATATAGTCTTTCAGAATATAATGCCTAAAAATATTCTTACTAGTTTAAAAACTTAACAAGTTTGGGGACTAAGTAATTAAAATACCATTGCATTAGTCTAAAACTGATCTATTATACTTAATATACTGAGAGAATATTTTTTTTCTCATATTTAAGTTTTCGTAAATATTACAATATTGCTGACTTAATATAAATTAACAATGTTGCTGTTCACACATGAAAATCATTTATATTCATAAATTAAATTTTATTTGTTACCAGCATAATATTAGATGAAAATGTTTTACCAAAGTCCAGAGATTTTTTTGATGATGTTAACTTTGAAAAATTAGACCTTGAAAAATTACATGAAGAACTAATTAATAGTAAGTTTGTTAATTATAGTAACATTTTAAATTTCACATATTTGACTAGTTAAATTTTTCTTTACTGTTCTTATAGATATAGATAATTTTCGAATACAGTTGTATAGTGTTGGTACAAATCAGTACTATTTGAAAATATATTTACTATTTGTATTTGTCTAGGAAAAATGTATAATTTATTGTTTTTGTATGTATTGGGAATTAAATTCTTACAGTTTTCGAAAATATTCAAATGTATTTCAAATTCATCAAATGGAAATAAATTTCTAAAACTTTTTTACTTAAATTTATCTTGTAAAGGTAGAAGGATTTTTCCTAAATATTAAAATATAAAGGGATTTTTTTTGTGTGATTTCAAGAAATTTAACATAAATATTTAGAATAGAAAGCATATTTATAATAGCTTTTATAATTATTTAAGTACATATACATTGAAAAGTATAAACTTGACTAAGACTGTATAAATATATAGAGAAAATCTGTGTAATATTGTCATAAATAATGTCCCCAATAGTAATAATCAGAGGATTTTTTTTTATATTTTATGATCCTTCAAATAGAAAAAAACCAAAAATTGTATTATTCTTGAATGGTATGTAATCATTTAACCTTCTGCTATTCCTTTCTTTATATTTATCCTTCAAAAAAGACCAATAGCTACTATGCAGCACAAAATTGCTCTTTAAAATAATTAAACTATGTGTTAACACATAAAATCTACCATATAAATACATAAATTATATTCAAGTATTTAAATTATATGCAGGCTCATTGTCATTTCTTTTAATCATCATATGAAATAGATTTTGTCAAAATTTGGATTTTATAAGAATTTTTTAAACTAAGTTTTAGGATGCTGTGTTTTTTCAAGATTATAATAAATATTTTTAATTGGTTTTAAGGCCATCAATGATATAAGTTATGTAGGGCCATAACTAGGGCGTGCCAAAGGTGGCATTTGCCACAGGCACATCAGTCTTAGGGATACTGTACCATGAGGAAAATGGGGTCTGAAAGAGGATGATTCGAGTAGAAATAAGGAAAAGTTAAAAAAAAATTATTTTATTATAAAATCCAATGTGTTTAAAAATTATTTCTTATGAATTTTCTTATTTTTTAAAATGCTTTTAGAGACTAAACCTGTTATAGATTCTTACAAAATGTTTACCAAACACTCCTAATATGCCTTAATATAATTCTGGTTATTCGTTTTAAATTTTGAGTTCAATAAAGTTATTAAAACTAAATTTATATTTAGAAATTTGCCAATTTTTTTTCTGAAAACTCAACATCTAAATAAAAAAAATAATCCCCTCAAATAAACTATTCAGTTTATCAGCAAAATAATATCCCCAAACTACTGAAAAATATTTTTAAGTATTAGTAAGGAAAAAATAGAAAAATATTTAAATTAATATGTTAGGAACATTTTAAAAATTTACAAAAGATTTTATCAGGTTCCCTTCTGAATATATAATATATGTATATATATATATATATATATATATATATATATATTATACACATATAACATGTTTATGTATTTTCTCACTATATTTAATGATTTGGTGGCAGGGGCGTAGACCAGTTTTTTGCCATTGGTGCTAAAGGATCTAGTTACAGCCATGAAGTTATGTTATCATTACTCAGGGAGTATCATATAACCCAGTAGCTGATGTTTACATCATTACTCAGACTTTATTCAACCATAAAATCCTCCAATTTCATGAGAGGTTCAAAGTGAACTCTTTTTGATATGTATATCAATCTAGCTTTATATTCTTTAAGATGAGATTTTTGATGGGCTCTTATGGGACATTTGTATTTCTCAAATCCTTTTTCTCAAAATAGAGGTGCAGCATTTTAAGCTCTAATAACTTTGATCCCAGAGGAGGCATCAAGAGCAATTAATCTTTTTCTCAATTTTTTTAGTGTCAAACCTTCTGAGAGGCAGACAATTTACAAGCCATGTAACATCAAACCAGAGTATTGTCAAACAGCTTTGCTAAATGCCTTGTTTGTGTGGCTGTCTAAAAAATATCATTTATTAAATTTAGGATTTGAGTTATTCAATAAATGTTATAAATTATTATTTATTTATTTATTTATTTTTTTGCAGGAGTTGACAATTTCTATTTCTTGGAAGTTCCTCTAATCCCCTTTCATTTAAAAAAAATTAATAGCTCTTTGAGTGACTTATTAAAAAATATACCATTGATGGAAGTAGAGGATATATTTGAAAAAGAAGCTGATCTTACCTTTGAAGATTTCGAAGCGACTTTGTAATTTTTTATAACTATTGTTAATTATTAGATATTTATAAAAGTTAATGGAATCATAATATCAACAAGAGATTAATTTGAGAGTAAAGTCTTAATAATGAATGTTTCTTTTGTATGTCATCAAGAATTAAATATATTATTTATAAAAGTGTTATTAGCTCATAATTTAATGTTATCTTCTTTCTATTTATATAATTATTTTTCTCATTTATGCATATTAAGACAGTTTCTTGTTTTATTTTACCACCTTCAATGCTTGAAAGTTATTGGAAACTTCCTATAAGCACACTTGATTTGGTTTCATATCCTTTTGTTTCAATTATTTATTTATTTTTTATTTTAACATTGAAAAAGTGCATACAATGATTTTATATTTTTGCTATTATTTGTATGTAATTATAGTAGTAATTATTGTTAAATTTTAATATTAATAAGCTGTTTGTTTACTTATTTTAATGTTTTATCTTACAGTACATCTGATATTGAGACAAATGAAAAGGATAAATTATTTGACTGTGAGGAAACTTTTGAAGAGATGATTTTGCCAATGGTCAGTTTATTTTCTTTTTAAAATGAGGCAATTAGTGTATTTTTATTACATTTGGACTGAAAATATTACTGTTAATCAATAAATATTAATAATTGTCTAAATGTATTATTTCATCTTCAATCAAATTTTTGGCATATATTCAACTTATCTCTTAATGCAGTTTTTTCTTATATGTACTTCTAAGCTACAAATTAACTAAACAAGTAATACCAAGATATTTTTTTCTTTTCGGATTTAAACAGAGATTAGTTATCAAACATAACTTATATCAATCAGATATTTTTTCCTAAATTCTAAGATTGTTGCATTTAATAAAAAAAATGTGGAAGATAAAAAAAAATTAGTAGAAGGTTAACACAGAAGGGAACACTGGAAGTTACATTTTTGTATATTTTAATTCATATATGTTACGAATAAAGGGCTTTGAATAGAATGTTGGTAGATTTTCCTATATATGCTAAAAATGTTTATTTAATAGATATATTAACTAATATTTATTCAGTTTACCTCTTGGAATGATAGTTATCATTAGCTATGTTAATCTTTTCAACATAAACATCAATATAGGTTGTTAAATTGTTAATATTTGATCTATTTATAGTTAAATATATTTAGTATTGGAGAAATTATTTTAATTTCTCTCATAAACAAATTACCACATCTGTTTTGATTCTTCTGCAACCAAATTAGTTTATCAAATATTTAAATAATCATTTCATCTTACTGCATGTCTGCAGTGATAGCATGTATAACTTAGAACTTCTGGTACTTTTTCAAATTTTTAAAGGGAGATTTTATCTATTTCAAATTAAGTTATTTTATTTCCTTCCTTTGTATACATTATTGCTAGAAAATATCATGATTTTATTTTATTAGTTATAAGCTATAAATTACCAGTGTAATTCTTTGTATCTTCTCTGTGTATTTATGAATTTTTGCTTCATAGACAAAGTTTGACTGTATTGAAATAATATATTATTAATAAAATATAACTGCTAAATAAAGAACATTATACAGAAGAAATTTCTTTGAATTGGTGGCACATTTAATGATTACTTTAAAAAGTATTGTGACAAGTGTTTTTTCATTTTTTTTTAACTCTAATGCATCAAAATAGTTTATTGTAGTGTACCAAACCAGTCAACCAATTTACATTTTTCCTTTTTACAGCCTCTACATATGTTTATCTCTTTGCTTGTACAGGAGCCAGAAACTGACTTTTTTAAATGAGCATTAAATTCAAAACTTTATTGTGGTATAAATTTGATATAATATTGTCTGTTTTCTGTTTGAGATAGGGATTAACAAAAAATTGCAGTTGTATTGTTCAGGTGTTATGAAAGGGCTGTGCCAAGCAGCTTCTTGTATATTCTCCAACTGTGTCATCAATGGGTCTATTTTAATTCAGGAAAACAATTAAAAAAATTGACCCAACATCAATTACTAGCTAAACATTAATCTAAAATTTACCTAGTTTTTGAGTCATATTTTATGTAAATTTGCAGAATGCTTTAAATGGAAATAGTTGAAAATCTACCTTTATATTTTCACTTGCTTTATAAGACAGTGAACAGTTTACAATAAGTGTGTTTTGAATTTTTTATATTAAAAAAAAATTATATGATCTCTTTTGAATTTTGTTCAATTCTAATCAAAACACAAATATTCATTGTTTCCTCTGAAGAAATTGTGAACCATGACATTGAATATGAACTTTTCTCATTTCACCAAGAAAAGTTCATACTCCATGTTATAGATCCAAAATTGTTTATTAAAATATCTTCAGAAATAAATGCTAAGGTGTTTTCAAACCAACCTTTTCAATCAAAATGAATTAAAAATAAATTGTACAACATAACACAGACTACGATATTTGTTCCGTTATTAAAATGACCAACTGTGCTTTTCGGGGTATACATGCTTATAACTTTGAAAATAATGAGTAAAAGTAAAAAAAAATTTATGCATATTATTTATAAATCTTCTTATGGTGGCCATGCATCCCATTCGTGACAACTGTAACATGTACGTGATGTACGGCCAATGTAATGGAAATGCCTTACTAATTGTTAGGGAACATCTTTAAGTTGTGCATATACTGCTGTTCATGTGTTCAATCAATTGTTTTTTTCTTGCACACCGGCTGTGACGTCATGCTTTATTTTTCGCAGTTTTCTCGTACACTATGGATCTTACAGGAATGCTTCTTTGGTCACTTTTTATGTACTTCCAACAAGGAATCTTAACTGTGCAGAGTTTATGCTGTCTCTTGGGAGCACCCTGTATATATATAATAAAATCTCAATCTGGGGTAGTACAAAACCCAAGAGTTGTCTCACTTCAATGTCTTTCTCAACAAATTACTGCATGCAAATACCACGAAACACTCAATATTCTTTATTGACAGTTTGTCCAGTTGATAAAAATTCATATAATGCAATTAAGGAAAACTGCCAATTTTACTTTGATTTTTGAGTGCCTTGGTGTTGAATGTCTTGCTTTAACCTTTCAAGCAGCACTCACTTGAATATTGAGCTGTTTCTGTATCAAAATCTTAAATCTAAAGTCAATACATCTAAAGATAACTGAAATTTTTATTATATTTAAATGATCCATGTTAACTAATATTTAATTTTAAATCTACTAATATATGCTATCATAATTCAAACATACATAAAAAATATGCATGCATATGTATCTGTAAACTGAATATATAACTTATCCACTGAACAATAGCCAAATGGTAGAACACTGTTCTTTGGGTTCAAATTCCGCTGCTGCCATGGATGTTTGTAGACATTTGTAATCAGCTTTAAGCAGAAGATTCTAATTTCATTAGCCCTCATATAACAAAAGAGTAGACCATAGTCCATGTGCTCCAAACCAAACTTTTCCTATGTTATTTAACTGTACTTAGCTCTAAATATTATTTCTTTACTATTAAACTAATTTTGTTAACTTTTTATCCAGAAAATCATACAATTTTCTTCTCAAGTTTTGGTATAATTTTTACAATACATTTCATACAATAAGTTCTATCTCCAGTAAACAATGTATTTATTAACGGAATTGCCTTGAGAAATCAGTTTTGGAACACTGGAATACATTGTTCTTTTTGAAAAAAATTCACAGTTTTTGGCAACTATTTGATAAGTGTTGCACTGAAAATCTAAATTTTTCAGCTTTTTTTGCCTGGCACCAAATGATATAGAAATTATTTAATAGTTTTATATTTAAACACTGATCACAAGCACCAAATTTCTAATCTTAATTATGTTTAGGATTAGTCAAAGTGGATGGTTTACCTGAATGGGGTTTATCTAATACAGATTCTGTATCTCTTTTAAGAATTTTAAACCAATCAAATACTCTTGTTTTTGACAAAAAGCCATCATTAAAGACTTTTTGTGACATTGTAGTTTGTAATAGAAATTATAATATGTAAACAAAATTTAATACATGTTCATTATTCAATAACATTTAGTTATCTGAAGTTCTTACCTTGTTATAAATAACTTTAAGACAATACTGTGTTAAATCAAATATTGGATATTCTTAGATGTTTATGTAAATCATAAAAGTAATTAATAAAAGTGTACAATTTTTTGTACATGTTTTTTCAAGTGGACCATTCCCCATTCTTTTTCGTTTATAGTAGTATACTTAGAAAATTTGCTATTCAGATTATTTTTTTTTATATATATATATTCAGTATAAGTGAAAGAAGAGTGAATTTTTTTTCTTCTGATTGAAAACTTTAAAAAAAGTTTAGATATATGATTATGAGTATTCATGCATGAGTTATAATTTTGTTTCAGATTCCAGATGAAAATATCAACTGTGAAGATTTAACATTTGACTGTAAGAAAGAGGGCTTTTCTTTAAAATCAACAAATGACTGGAATAGTGAAACCTCTGGTACAAAACTGGGTACCGAAAATAAGAATTTTGATGATAACTTTACTACTCATTTTCATCAAAGGCCTTTACTTCTTAATTGTCAAGACCATAGGCAGATTTCCCATATATCAACCCCTCCTGATGAAGAAACTTTGCATTTTACAAGTAACCAACAAAACAATGAAAATTTCATAATTAAGGAAAACAAGCAAACAATAATTCCTGATTCTAGTACTTTAAACAATATATCAAAACTTGATCCTAGTTCTCAATTTTATTATGAGAAAGATGCTTCAATATCAAATTTAAAAACCTGTGAAGAAAATAATAGCAGTCTTTTGGATCTGTGTAGTGATGACTTTTTTGCTGAAAAGTTTTTCAATTTTGAAAGTAGTGATGATGAAAACATTGATGATCAGTCTATTTTCAATAACAATTCTATCCTAGAAATACACAAACTTAATTCAAAAGTTAATGACACCTTTGAGTCTGATTTAAAAAGTGCTGAAATACAGCAGAATGGTACTACAAAAGTATTTCTAGAAAAATTGGCTGAACTTGACCTTACAAAGACTAATGAAGTATTTGATAGCAAGGCTTCAGTCACTAAAGAAAATCCAAAATGTACTGTAAAACGTTTCTCAGCATCTAGGAATAAATCTTTAATGAGTGAAATACCATCATGTGAAACTTTTAGAAATGAAACTAACACTGCTGAGGAGTTGCCTTATAAATCACAAACTTTTAAATCATTCAATCTGTTATCTTCATTTTTATGTTCGAGGAAAAAAGAAAGTGGTATAATATTATCTTCAGAATCTTCACCAAATTACTCTCCAATAAATACAAACTGTGGTAAGTTTGTAATTATTTTAAATTTTGTAATCAAAAATATTTAGTAATTAGTCTTATTTAATTAAAAGCTTTCTAATATATTTAAAATCAGTTACATATCTGTAGATTAGTTTATATGTAAGTTATCCTTTATCAATATTCACTTAATCTTTATGCATAACTAAGTATTTCAACATCATAGTTTGTGGTAGAATTATAATAATTATTTAAAACATTTTTATAGTTAAAATCTAAAGTCAATACATCTAAAGATAACTGAAATTTTTATTGTTTTTAAATGATCCATGTTAACTAATATTTAATTTTAAATCTATTAATTCAATTATTGCTATCATAATTCAAACATACATAAAAAATATGCTTGCATATGTATCTGTAAACTGAATATATAACTTATCCGCTGGACAATAGTCAAATGGTTGAACACTGAACTTTGGTACCAGTGTCTTCGGGTTCAAATTCTGCTGTTGCCATGGATGTTTGTAGATATTTGGAATCAGCTTTAAGCAGAAGATTCTAATCTCATTAGCCCTCATCTAACAATTGCCGAATGATGGCCGATTGGTTTGGGTGCTGGCCTTCGGTACTGGAGTTTGTGGGTTCGAATCCCACTGTGGCATGGATGTTTGTAGCCATTCGGAATCGGCTTTAAGCTGTAAGTCCCGGTCTCATTAGCCATTGTGTTGGAAAAAGTAGACCGTAGCACTCCAAACCAAACCAAACCTCATATAACAAAAAAGTGGACCGTAGTCCATGTGCTCCAAACCAAACTTTTCTGTGTTATTTAACTGTACTTAGCTCTAACTATTATTTCTTTACAATGAAACTAATTTTGTTAACATTTTATCTAGAAAATCATAAAATCTTTCAAGTTTTGGTACAATTCTAACAATACATTTTCTTCTAACATGCTCTACAGTGAATGCAAATAAAAGCTGTAAATCTCAAACTGTCATCTGTAATTTCACAATTTATTGAACTAATTTTGACTACATGTTATTTCTAAAATAGTAAGTTTATTATTGAAAACATCTGTAATACACTTGCAAGTTTAGGTTCCGTATTCTTATTTGAATAAAATTAGTAGTTTTTATATTTTAAAAAAGCTGATAAAAAGGAACATTTTTTCTTTTATTATGATCAAATTAAGAATACATACTTGCAATCATACTTCTTTATATAGTGACATGTATGACATTAAAATAATATATAATAAATTTTATATATTATGAAAGTACATAATATAACTATTTTATAAGTATAATATGAATATAAATATTTTATGCATATTGTATATCTTAAGATGTGTGAAGATATATTTTGTTTCTTTTTTGGAAAATGCTTAATATATATTTATATACCTTTTACTTTTTTTATAACTTATTTATAGTAAATCCCTATAGAAGTTTTTACTGCTGAAGTTATGCTTCTGCTCTCAAAATAAATTTAAAGTAACAAGATTATTTTCTTTATTTGCAGCTGTAGAGCATGGAAAAAACTTAAATAATTTTAAAAATGTAAAAGATGACTATCCCTCAAACTCTAATAATAATGTCGACGAATTTTCAAAAGATTCTATGATAGAAAATATTCCATGCTTGAAAAATGAAGACATTATAGTTAATCTTCCAGGTTTGTTGAAATATGTATCTTTTAAATTTAGTTTTTTCTTTGAAAGTGAAATATTTACTTGATTTCTCAATTTAATTCTGGCTTATATATATTTTCTTTCAGATGACTATATTGAAGTTATACAGGTATATGAAACTGCTACAATTTATTACATTCAAAAATTACTTCCTTGGGAAGGATTTCAATTTTCCTCTGATCTTACAATAGTAGATATTTCCTTGGATAAAACACGGTTTTTATTAAACCAAGAGATAAAAAATTGTAGGGACCGAAACATTGGTCCATTAGAGGGTGGTAAGATGTTTTATTCCTTTGATGAATGCAATATATATTTGATTGTTTACTCTATTCCCCATGTTATAATTATGCCAAAAATAAGGTTATCTGCATATTGATTGAGCATATATAATCACATCCAATTTTCACTATGCTTTTTATAAAATAAAACTAAAAGTACAATGCAGGCCATTTTTAATCAAGAAGATATGAAACTATTTCTAGAATAAAGGTATGAAAATATGGTGATAGTTTCTCAAACTATTACCATATTTTATACTTTCTTTTATATTTAAAAGCCATACTTAGATTTTCTTTCACATAATTTGTAGTCTTTGTGTAGTATTGCTATTAAAGGCATCTTCTAAATAAACTATTGATATATCCCAATGAAAATTTTGATTAGTATTAATTATTATGGTGACTAATTTTTCTGCATATTTAACTATTGATCAACAATAATTTCGTACAGGTATCCAGTTTAGTCGTTATATTCAGTTACACAAAAATTTGGTGATAGTTTCTTAAACTCTCACCAAATTTTCATGAACACTTAGCATATTAACTAAACTTCCATTTAAGTAATTAGTTTAGTATAATTTTCATTATACTATGCTTTTAAATAGGAATTTTATTTATATTTTATCGGAGAAAACATTTTAAAACACATTGTAAACAATTTTATCTTCAGCTAAATTCTGCTTGTTAAATTACAAAATTAACTAACATATATTTTTTGTGTAGGAAAAAAAACTCAATTCATATACTGCTAACTGCCATTAATCAGCAATGCTACTGTCTGTTTTGCTGTCATTTCACTTGATAGGATGATCAGAAGAGGTTTTAATATCAACAGTTGATGTCTAGTAACATTAATGTCTGTCCAAATATGACTTCTAGGACAAACCATGTGGATTTGAAACACACACACACACACACACAGGTGCAATTATTATTTAATGAGTCATGGACCTTTAAATTTAACTTTTTACATATCACTGGGTTAGCTACAGTTCAAATAACCTCCTAGCTGCAAAACTAAAACACAATTATGTGATGATTTGAAATACTTTCTTTACAATCTTCAATTCTTACAAACCAAACTTAGATTTTTTTTTACACATAATTTGTAGTTTTTGTATAGCATTGCTATTAAAAGTATCTACGAAATAAACTATTGATATCACCCTTTGAAAATTTTGATTAGTATTAATTATTATGCTGACTACTTTTTCTGCATATCTAACTATTGATCAACAATAATTTCTTATAGGTGTCCAGTATAGTCATTATATCCAGCTGTTGATTTTACATGGCATTTTGAAATCAATGAATTGTTTCATTCATTTTGGAGCAGAATTATCCATTTCTTCCCTTTATGATTTTGAAAAGAAGCATTTAACAGCATTGAAAGGTACTGTTCTATTCTCTTAATAGCTACATGACTTAATTTTATCAACACTTATCCTTCAAATTAGTCTCAAATTAGAATTCAACTTCTCATTAATTGTACTGTAGAGTTCGTTATTCTGGTTAAAAATCTTTTAAGTAATTAATCAATCTATTAAATGATTATTGTAAAGTCTGACTTGAATTTTGAAATAAATACTCAGTTATAAGAAAATTTGTTGTTGAAAGAAAAATGTTAGCAAATAATAATCAACTTTTATGAATATTTAGCTATAATTAATAAATTAAATAAACCAGTTTAATGATTTAAATAAATAAATTAAATTAATTATAATAAACCAGTAATAGTATCCTGTCAAAGGAAGTTTTCTGATATTTTAATACATTCCTTCAAGATAATTATAAATTATGTTAAATCTTTCATTTTTTATTCCTTTTTGAATTATAATAAATGACTTTTAAAATATTCTCCTTTAAATTCATTTGGATTGCAAGGTAGACATTTTTTTTTTTTTAATAAAATGTAAAATATATGAATACAAAGTAAATAATATGAAAATTTGTATGGATACAAATAATTTCACAAAATTTTCTACTTGAGAAAAAAAATTGGTTTCTAAAATCAAAGATTTCATTCTAAAGTAGAGATTTTTTAATTTTTTTTTCCCACATTTTCCCTTTAACACGAAAAAAAACTCTGCCTCACATTCTTCAAATGTTAATGTAATAAACCTTATTTGCCCTTTTAAAAGTTAGAAAATTATATTTCCATTCATATTCTGCTTTTTTAAACAGTGATTCAATAATTCCTTCTATTATTTCAAATGATTATATTATAGATAAAAAATCAAAGATATAATTAAAGAATTATTTTATTAAAAGTTATGAATAATATTAGTAAATTGCTCAAAGCTTGATTGCCAAATATATATTTTCATCTGTTGGGAAACTATTTAAGTGTAATTACTCTATTTTTAGAAGGATTTTTTAAAATGTCTACATGTATACACTATTTTTTTTTTATTATTTGTAAATAACTAGTCAATTTTTCAACTAAATATTTGGTAACTATATGGTTAGTTTAGAGTGTATCATACTTGTTATGACACTACTTTGTGTGAAATAAAAAATAAATCAATATCTTAGTATTTAATATTGCCTTCTAATAGTTTCTGACCTATTAGAAATAGATTATTAATTGTTCTTTAATTTAAAAAAACTCCCACTTAATTATGCTATTTATAGTCTTCAATTGCTTATAAGGATTACATAACAGAACACTTTTAAATTATTCCAAAATGTGCTATAAATTACGTGATATAACATTTTGGTAGTTATTTAAAATAGTTACAAACCTTCCTTATAAATCCTTCCCTTCCTCTCTGTGTATTATACTATAAAATATTCTAAAATGCCTCTTTTAATGTATAAATATGGTAAAAAAATGTTAAAGATGTAAAATTTTAGTATAAAGAACATAGGCAATATTTTATTCATCTAACTCATATTCTTTTAACATTCATTCATATAACTTTGATACCATGCAAAGAGTTGCCTAACCGTGATGAGTGAAAGGTATTCATGATCCTACACTGGAGAATTTTGGTCATCTGAATTTTTGCTCCTGATTCTGTACCTCTCTCCCACCTATCAATCTCCCAGCAAGTGGACATTCAGACCCACAGATTTATTCTGTATGTTCTCTGAGTATATAGGAAGATGTTTAGTGCACTTGCCAGACTTAAACCTGGCATCACAGTACTCTAGCCCCGTATGCTGACCACTAAGCCATCTCAGGACACAATTCATCTAATTCATCCCATTTTGAATTCATAAAGTTCATGCATGAACAGTGGTAGACTAAAAGCTATTGAGATCCAGGGCAGAAAAATTATAAATATTATCCCTTTTAAAATTTTTTTTAAATTGTCCATAATTCTTTAATTAATGCATTTGAATATATAATAATCACAAAATTTATATTGCTTAATTTTACTATTATGTAACTAATTATATCCTACCTTTTTATTTATTTTTTTTATAACATTTTAATACATATTTTTATTCAAATGAATGATCCATTTTATGTTTTAAACTTTATACCAAATTATTTCTCCTCATTAGCTTAACACAAACAGAATAGGTGCTTTTAAAATTATTAATGTTGATTATATCATTATCATTTATGTATACATAATGGGCACTTTAAAAAATTGAGACAAAAATTCTAGATGCATGATTTATATGGAATAGTTTTTACTCATTTTATTTGATACACTAATGCACTTCTTTCCAGCTAGAATAGAAGCTCTTTCTGGTTTGTCATTGATGTAAAGCTGACCAGGTATCCCTCTCCCATATTCTTGATTCTTTAGGCTTTATAAAAGCTGACTTGTAACTGACCCATATTCATTGACTTTTTGGAGACTTCTGGATTCAAAGAGATGGTTTAACTTTGCTAGATCATATGAGATTAGTAACAAAAACAACACAATTTTTTTACTTCCTGCGGGTAATCACACAATATTTACATAAATCAAGAAAGCCATACTCATGAGAAAATTAAATGAAAACATCATAATAAAAGTATTGCTACATTTTTAAACCACTCCTATTAAACTTCTTTTATATAATAGTGCTAGTAACTATATTAATTCAATTTAAATTAATCAATCGAAGTAAATACTTGGCTGTGTTACCAGAAACTTGAAAGCTGTTTAATGTTTTTTTATATGAATTAAAAGATTATGAGTTAAAACTTCATCTATTAGTATTAAGAATTAAATGGGGTTGAATAAAAAATTACATTGAAACAGCTATGGTGGTTCATTCATTTTGTCTTTGTATCAATTAGTTTACAATCTGGAAAACCACCTGCAAGTTTAAGTTCTGATTAAGGAAAGAATATGTATATACAAGCATGTATATTTTATGAAAGTAAATATGATATAGGGAAGCAAGTACATAAATTTTGTATTTTTAGTTGAACTTAAAAAAAAATTATCTGACTTCTGCATTAGTTATAATCTTTTTGCTAAGGTGTTTTTTTTTCTTTAAAAGGTTGTTTCCAACATCTCTTGTCTGATATTAATAAGTTTACTGAAAAATCATCAATAACAAATGCTGTACACCCTAAAATAAAAGATTTGGGTTTGCATTTGCAAAGTAAATATTTCTTTTGCAAAGACAATGGCATTCTTTTCAGGGTATGTTTTCCTTTTGTTTATAATACTGTAAAATAGTTTTGTTTGTGAAATAGTTTATTTTAAAAATAATTTAAATTTGTATATGTTACTAGTATTACACTGCAGAAGTTTATTATACTTTATGTGCCTTATAGTGATAGGATACTAAATTTTTTTTCCAATTTTATTTCTATTTCATGATGAAATAAGAGCCTCAATCCATGTATGCAATTAATTCTTTTTCCTAGGAATAAAAATCCTTACCCTACTTTCCATGCAGTTCTTATGAGGTCTGAGTGACTTATCTGAATTTTGAACCATAACAGAGCTTTTTCTTGATCATCTGGAATTTCCAGAACCCCAAAATGCTCACTTAGAATCTTTTCTCTGGAGAATCAACAATTATCTTGTTTTGGAGCAACAACTTTCTACCATAACAGTATAAGATCTGTTTCTGTATGAATGCACAATGATTCTGGTTTGAGTTCCAAGAGTGACAAAATAAGAATAAAGTTTTAAAAGGACTTCTGGCTAGTTTTTGAGAAGGTAAAAATTTAATGAGGGACTTAGACTGTAATTAATTTTACCAATCCTAGCTGTGGAAAACCAAATAAGGGCCAGATTTCTGTTCCAGAAATTACATAAGGCATTTTACAGCAAGTCAATAAAATTCAAAATTCATTAGGGTTTCTTTCCACTGATTCTCATCTGTTTAACTGTTTAAAATTTTGTAATATTTTAGGATATGTATTTCCTGAAATAGAAATCTAGCCCTTATTTGATTTGACGGGGTTAAGCTAAGCAAAATTAATTGCATTCTCATTTCTTTATTAAGTTTGCATCAACTCAAACACTAGTCAGAGTCATATGTCTATTTAAAACCCTGCTTTTATTTTATTGTCCTTATATGGTGATCAGTGTGCATCCCTTCATCCATTGAGGCCACTTATGACTCCAAAGCAAAACAGATGCATATTCCTTTGTGAAAAGATTCCAGGTCACATCTTTAGTTCCTAGAAATGATAGATAGTTAAGAAAAATTGTTCTGTTAGGTTTAAAAAATTCAGATAATTCACTCAGATCTCATAGGAGCTAATATGAAAAATTGGAGAATTGCAAGTTAAGAAGTTTTACTGCATACACACTGGCTGCCAGGCTTCCAGGGTGGCTGATAAAATATCTACTGGGTACACTCATTGATAGAAGGTGGTCAAATACTATGTTTCATATAGGAATAGGGGGTGGCTAAATCCTATCTTTCATGCAGGCGGCTAATTGCTCCAAACTGGCTGTGATGATATATATCTTGATTCAGAAGTAGAATGTTTCATGGGGGCTTTTATACATAGTTGACTTTCTTAGATCCAACACACATACAGATATATATTATTTTAACTAAAAGATGCCAAAAAATGTCTTAGTTTCAATCTTAACCACTTTTATAAAACTTCTTTGATAGACAAACCAGACTATGAATTAGAGAACTATGATAAAAACATAATATTAGACTTTAATTTCTATTAATAAAAAATAAATACTTTAAAATTGCATTATTAAAATTTATGCAAATATATACCCATCTGTTTACATAAGTTGATATTATTTTCCCCCACTCCTCACCCTTTCTTTTGTTTTGTACCACATCACATATCTGGTATAACTTGACTAAGATGTGAAATTCATGATAGTTTTTAATTTACCACTTTAGTTAAATAGCTATTTTCTGTTTCATGTCATAGAAGATGACAGAAATAAATTATTAATTAATAATCAGTCAGTGTCAATAGCATTTAAATATATTAAAACAAAATTCATTTTATCTTATAAATATACCTATTATTTTAACCATTCGCCATCATTTTCAAATGTAAATAGATTTAAAATTTTTGCAGGTTCTTATAGTTGTGAAGGATTACCTAAAATTCTTCCATTCATCATTTGAAGCTTTTATGAAAACTTTATTACCTGAACTCAGTATTGATTTAATTCCTGAAAGTTGTTATTTGCAACAAGAAACAGATATTTTTAGGTCAAAATTCTACTAATTTCAAATTATGTTTTAAATATTATATTATTTAATATATTGAAGCTATATGTTTTTAAAAGTTTTAAATTTTGATATATTTAAGCTTAAATTATTTTAAAACGTATTAAAATATTTTATAAAAAATGTATTGCTGAATATCAATTAAGCATATCTTTTATGCATGTATATATGTACATATGGGTGGTTACAAAAATAATTTAAACACCTTTATATTTATAAAGAATCCTTTAGTAACAAAACATAGAAACCCCTTTGATATATAATACAATTTAGATTTGTATCGGAATCAAATCATACAAGAGCTGAATAGTGTTTTGAGGATTATTGTACCATTCTCCATGGAAATCTGAAAGTTTTGGGAGAGATTCTAGTGGAAAATATTGATTCTGAATTGAATGCTCGAAAATAGGCCATAATATTGGTTTCATTATATTGAAGTTGGGGAACTGTGTGAGCCAAGGTAGATGTTTCACTTCAACCTCATGTTCTTCAAACCATGATTGAACAAGTCCGACTGCATGAATAGGAGCATTATCATCGTAAAAAGTCCCATCTCGTATAGGAAAACAAAGTTTGCATTACAAGGTGGATCTCATCAGCTAAAACCTCACTTTCTTCTTCAGTAATCCTTCCTTTCAATGTTATGTTTGAGCCAGTAGATAATCACAATACAGCTGCCAATACCATGATAGATCCACCTCCATACTTACCAGTTTGAATGAGACAATCATTATCATACACTTGTACAAGTATCCTCCAAACATGCATTCAAATTTGTTCTGAGGAAGAGTGTGAAAAATGATTTGTCTTACTATATTCTTCCATATTCTGTCTTACCATGTCTTTGACTTATCATTAAACCAAGTTTTGTGGTTGTGGCATGGCACCACTGTAGATAGTCTTTGGTATTAACATCTGTGACAAATAACATGTGAATTGCTTCACTGTCATAAATGTTCTGTACATGAAGGTGGCTCCTAACTGTGCTTATTGTCACTGGGGAATTCAAATGCTGATTGGCTTCTGCAGTTATTTTGACTGCAATTGTTTTCTGTTTTAGACATTATAATACCCATCATTCTCTTTCACTCAGTTATTTAACTCCTTCTATTGACTATTTTGCTTTGCTTTTTTTATGCTGTTAGGCTTTTAAAAACTGCATCTATAGAAATGCCTGAAATTTACAATTTTCCAATCACAATTACTCTTAACTAGTCAGGATCCTACAATTTAGCTTCTTTGAAAGTCTGTGAGGTCTAACATTTTACCTTTTTGTCAAAAATTCAAAATGTATGCAACTTCACCAAAAGTGATTGCAGGTTGTTTTTCAGTTTCTTAGCCTTACCCCGTGTTGTAAGGCAATAAATTCATTACATAGTGTCCAGTCATTAAGATTAAAAGCAATAAACATAAAAATACAGGTCTTAAAGGTGGTATGAAATAAATAGTTTGGCTCTAATCAAAATAGTACATAAATGAAAAATAATTATGAGAGATTAACATACAATTTTTTTTATATGTAACATGAAGCAAGACAGTTAGAGAATTAAAGTTTACATTAAGTTCAGATTAAAATTTGTGGAAAGAAAAGCTCAGAGCAGGTTCTGTGGCACCATCTATTAGATGGTTGCGCATTTGGGCAATGTAAAGGGGATCATTATGAAGGGAGATCCTTAAACCTATCTCATACTTCAATAGTATATACTTTTTTTATTAAAAAAAAAACTGGTAGCTAGGATTATACTTTAATTCTGAAAAGTTTATTCTAAAATGTCACTTTTGTTCACAGTTCCCATTATTTAGATAACTACCGGTACATATACAGGGTGACAAAAAAAAAAAAAAAAAAAAAAAAAAACAGAAACTCTGTAACAAGCCAATAAAATCAAGAGTGATGAAAGTAAAATATTTATTCTTAGTAATTAAAGCCTTAAAATTTGTCATTTGAGAAACATGAATGGAATTTGTCATTTTAAAAATTATGTCCTTTAGATGTTGTCCTCCTGTATGAATACATTCTTAAAATCTGCTGTTAAGATTTGTCACTGACTGCCACAAAATCTCAATTGGTATTCTGTGAAATTTCATCCTTAAGGCAAATCTTCATTAGACATTCTTTAGGGCTTACCCAGTCTCTTAGTTAATAATCCAACTTTTTATTATGTGTTTGGAACGGCACTATGCCCTTAACCCATCCACCGACCACCCTCCCCACCTTTTTCCCGTTCAAAACAGTCACCCTTTTCGTAAATTCCAGACGGAACTTACCGTATCATACTAGAGTTGCCGGTTTAAAAGTTGTCAGGCTACTTTTAAGTTATTTTCCCTGCAAGGTAAAGGAGTTCCGTTACGCAAAATTAGTTTCTTTCATTTATTATCGCTTTGCAATATTTTTTTTTCCTCAAAAGTGTGTTATACGAGTGCGAACGAGAAGGGGTCGACAGGTCCGTTTTCGAACAGGAATTCGCTGTCGAACCCCCGTCGACGCGTCCGTTCAGTTGGTTAAGTTGTAAAAACGTCGGATTTCCCTCTGTGCAGCTTCCAAACTATCACTGTTTTTATAAAACATTTTTATGGGAAGCACATGCTTCACTGATACATGGTTACTAAAATTTCAAAGTGTGTACTTGCTTGAGGTCACTATCCTGTAGGTTTCAAACATTCCTAGATTTTTTTGTGTTACCCTGTATATATATATATTAGGCATGTGCCATCTGTAATTATTAGGGTTGGTAGATGCTGACTTTTATTAAGTAAAATATTACTCAAAGCTTTTATATTTTAATAATGTGATAGAAGATGTTTTTTAGAGCTTGGATTTCTTAATTTAGAGCTTTAAGCAAATTGTTTAAATCAAAATAACCTTTGTTTATCTACACACTTTCACTAAATATATAAAATAGGAAATAATTATAGAAAAATTATTTTACCACTCTGTTAGTTTATTTCAGAAAATTTGAAATGCTCCAATAATTTTTGTTTCTTTCTGCTGCTTTAGCTGAGTTTTTATATTGATCTACAATTTAGAAAAATTATTTTTCTTCATAGGTCAGTTTGAGAACTGTTTTAAGATGTGTACTATTCACATCTAAAAAGTAAACAAAATATGAAGTGAAACTGAAAAAATGTACTCACACAAATTCCTGTACATATGCCCATATTCTGACTGAAATACACTATAGTTTGTGGTCATTGAATGTTGACTTTGCTTTCCTGGAAAACTTCTTTGAAAAGGAAAGCTTTTTTTCCCATCACCTTAGAAAAAAAAATTTTTTTTATCTTAGGAAGAGTATAAAATCTGCCTTGCCACACAATACAAAAATGCAATTGGTAATAAATTCCAATGCATGTCTAATATAGCATTGAGAAAGGCAAATAATTTTGATTGAAAAGCAAGAAAGAATTGTCCTTGCCTTATCCATAAAAAGTTATCCTCTTTTGCATTCTAGGCACAATAATCAGATTAATTTTTGTAATTTTGTTAGGTTAGGAATATATTTGATAACAAAAAGAAAATGTGGCTTTTATGTATTTTGTAGAGTAGGCAGTGCCTAACTTGTCTACACAGATGTCATATCCCTGATGTAATATTTTTGCTTGATAGTATAACTATTTTTATAGTACCCAATTTCTATTATACTTTTCCTATGTACTTGTTAGATGTAATATTTTAATGTAACATAAAAATTTTCATGTACACATTAGTAAATATCTATCACTCTAAAATTAATAAGTATTTAATTTTTACACATCTGATTGCAACTATGTGAATGTATACGTATGTGTACAAGCTAGCTACATGCACTTATGTATGTCTATATATTAATTATATCTCCCCACAAAAGAAAATAATAATAATTTATAATAAATTTTAAAATTTTAGAATAAAATATTAAACTAAATGATAAAGATTCAATAATGAGATGTATGAAAAAGCAACAGAAGGAACTTTTAAAAGGACATAATTTCTTAAAGTATTAATTTAAGATTACTATTTTACCATTTCTATAATCTTAGAAACTTTAGAAATATTTAAGCAACAGCACAAAATAATATATAATCTTAAAATGTATACCTAAGATAGTAAACTCATATATTTTCTTAGACTTAAATATCTAGAAATGTTGATTGTAATTTACATTTTCTTTTATATTTAAATTTTCATCTAAAATTGTTTTGTTTGTAACTAGGTATTCACTTTACTTTTATTTATTTTTAGTGGAATGGAGGACCATATTTATATAGTTTCTTTATCATCCCTTTCAAAAGATATACTCTTGAAAAACCTAACATTATTTATAGAGTATGAAAAGGAAGATAGTATGCATTGGCAAACGGCTTGTAAGCTAGAAAATGTAGCTTATTCTTGTATGAAGTTTCATCTCATTCCTCTAAAATCATTAGGGGAAATTAATTGTTTACCATTGCATAAAGGTATTTATTTGATTAATTTCCTTTATAGGATTAATTTGTGTATCTAGTTTTATATTACTTTAATTGTGTAATGTAAATCAGAATAAATTATTTTTAGCAGCTGTGTTTTGACATAGAAAAGATGAGAAACTTTCCTAACTATAAAGTCTAAATACTGTCATTTTTATGATGGAAGTAAAATTAAAATTATAAATATCTCTTGCACTTTTGTTTAAATGAAAAGTTAAACATTTTAAATTTATAAGTTTCAGGCTCCTGATGTCTATAAAAATGCAGGCATTGTGGCATATTTAAACTATAAAAATGTTGATATGATATGTGCCTTTCAGACTTTAATCTTAGATTGATTCTCTTTAAATAATTGCCTCTTGTATTATCAGATATCTAATTTTGCAATTTTTAAATAATCTAATCCTGCTGTTTCCAAACCTTTTCAATCATTAGAACCCTTGCTAAATCTAGATTTTTTTTAAGTGTCCTATGTAACACTCTTAAAAGTGGATTTTTTTTATAAATTGCCATTAATGTTTGTATAGGTCAAGGATGAACACTCATGAGGCCATTAATAGCAATATTCTGGTTTTTCATGTATTATAAAGAGTCATGTTATAGTTATATATTATTAAATATACAAATTCAGTTTAATTTGATTCTGTTAGTATAATTGCAAGTCTGAAATGCTATGTAAATTATGAAAGAAAACAAGAGTGAGGTACAAATAATTATTTCAAAATTTAAAAAAATATATAATAAAAATAATGAATAAAATTGTAAAATTTGTCAAAGACCCTTCCTCAAATCTCAGAAATTTGATATAAAATATGCTAAAACTTTTTGGCAGTAATTCTTTAACATTATGATTTGTCAACTGTGACTGATAATCACAAACTTCATTCTTAATTACAAAAATGCTCATCACTATAATCTACCTCCCCCCCCCAAAAAAAAAAGAGATTACATGCCAAGCATCTATTTTTAAGTATGTGGATATTTTGATTTAACAGGAAAAAACATTTCTTGTCTTTATTCATATTTTTTTAATATCTTCAACATTTTTATAAAAACTAATTTATTGAATAAAATTATGAAATTTTTTTATAATATCTCACAATGAACTTGTAATGAAATTGAGACTCTCCAAACACCAAGATAAACAGTTGAGAACCACTCCTCTAAACATTTTGTATAGTGAATGAATTCAGCAAAAGTTTTATTTTCATAATTTTTAAATAGAAATTCATTTTACATTGTTATAGTGAATTGCTAGAACTAAACTTTTTTTTTGCATTTTAAAATATCAGCAATTCCATATAAGAGATATAATTATGATTAGTATTTTTCCTTTTGATTTCTTTTGAATCATATTATTGATGAAATTTTTCTTATCTATTTCGATAATCATAATATTACAGGATTTCTGTATATTAATTTAGTACTAGTTTTTAACAGTTTTAAGTGTCAGTATTTGATATTAATATGTACTAGATATGAGTTGGTATTTAAAAAAAAAATACTGTAAAAAATACTTTTAAGGAAATTTCATCTTGTTTTACTTAGACCTATTTGCCATTTTTCAGACCCTTTCAGTTCGACGTCAAATGAATCCAGTAAAATGCCTGTCATAGTTTTGTCATCTATCTATTCTAAATATGTATTTCTAAATTCATTGGATAAAATGTAAGTGTTTTACCAACTATTTAAGAAAATTGTATTTAGTTATACTTTGTCATGATTTTGTAAGTTTTGCATAAATAATTTAACTTAAATCTAAAAAAATTTACTAATTTGATACAACCTTCGTATTAAGCTTATAGTTTTATTTCAGATGTAATTTATGTTTAAATAAATATAATTTAAAGTAGATCAACTTCTATTGGATATAATTACAGTCAATATCAGATTATAATATGTGTGTCAAAATAGTATTCAGTTTAAAGTTTAAAAATCTATCTATTTATACTTATTTCACGTAACTCTGTTAATATAATGACATTTAAAAATGTTCAAATTAGCATTTTAATCCATAATTGAATCTTTATTAGTGATATATTTTGAAAATATGGTAAAAATATTTATTTTATATTTGTAGGCAAAATGTATCTATACATGAAAGATCATATATGGAATACTTGCCTCATATGCATTTTGCTGATATCACTGTTTCTCAATTGGCTGGCATAATAATTATCAGTATGATGTCATTTTTAGATGGAGATTTCTTAAACAGTGTAGTTGATAGATTATTAGGTTTGCGTTTGAAGTATGAAATTATTTGGGTTATTATGAGGGATTACTTACTTGATAAGTAAGTATATATTATTCTGTTCTTTTGTAAGACTAAATGTTTGTATGTTTCTATTAATGAAACACTAGAAGTCTATTACTTAATTTATAAGTTATGGAGGACAATGAAATTAACAACAGAGCATTAAAAAATTAGATTTACAGGGTATATTCCTTCAAATTAAAGCAGCCCAAATGATTTTCTCAAGAGCAGATTTAAAATTCCGTTTGAAAAATTATGGTATAAAGATAATAATATTGCTTTTCTTGTATTAATTTTTCTTTTTTAGGCGTTTTCAGTTGATACTAAGTGAAACTGCTTCTATTTAGTGCCTGAATTAATGGGTGGTTTTTATCAAAGAAATCATAAAATTTTATTGGACAGCATAACTTGTTTTGTACACAATCTGATTCTTAAAACTAATGTAAGGAAAAATTTATTATTCACTATTTTTGATTAATCTTCTGAATGATGTATTATGCTCAGAATTCTAATATAACTGTCCACAACAGACATATGGAGTATGCATTCAGTATCCCCATTCTATATGACTTTCAGTGACTTTTTTCGAGTATCATTAAAATTGACCTATTAACCCTTTAGTTCATCAAAAAAATTTTAAAGACTTTTATGTTAATTTCATATTTTATATATACAGGTATAAAAGAATAATTCAATTCTAAATCATGTGAATGAAAGGTTATGTTACAGAATGAGGTGTGGCTCGTAGTTTTAGGGAATTGCCAATAAATGACTCTTTACATGTAAAAGATGGAAAAAATAGCCATGAATGCAGACTATTAAGAAAAGGGCTTCTGCTCAACAGGAAACTTTTTGTTTTACTCAGTTTAGCAAGACTAAGTCAATAATTACTGTGCAGTGTGCTTTTTGTCATCATTTTGGGATTTAGTTCCACTAGCACACAGATGTATAGAAATTCTTCAGTGATACACTGCAAATGTAGGATATTAGAAGTTGTGGCATCTGTTGGTGCCATGACTTTGAAGAAAGGGTGGGTTAAATTTTGCTACTGTCTTGATGTTATATAGGCTGCTGGAAGTAAGTAACTAGAACATTTATAATACCATTGATGAAACTTTAGTATTTAGAAATTATGTATTTTGCATTTGTCTGTTTCTATTAAAATAATATTGCAGTTGAAAATCAAGACATTCTTTTTTTTTATACAGCCTGTATACATATTTTATGAAAGAATTTAAATGGAATTCTTTTTTTAAGCATTTTTAGGTGTATGAATCCTAAAGTACTTCAGTCCACTTATTAGTCTAACTTAATCCCAATCATCATCCTTTTGAAGTTGTAAATGCCTGATCTGCATGATGTATAAAATATCTCTATCACTTTATTACTCCTGATTGACCTTTATAATATTAAGGTTAATCTAATAGCTAGATAAAACATTTACTAATTGTAATTAATTGTAAAGAAACTCATATAATGAAGTATTAGTATTTTATATTATTAGAGAAATTTACTCTTATTGCTTTTAATCTTAAGTTACAGATGATTAAAACCAACTCTCCATGAACTTTTGTAGGCATTATCATAAGTTCTGAAAACTATTCATTTTCTTGTATTCATGCATATTTTATATTTTGTTCACCAGTAATTACTTTCTTAAAATATTTTATTGAATTTTTGAATTAATTTGTCAGTCTTTGAAGATTTTTGGATTTCCTCTGAATTTTTAACTTTAATGCTTATTTTACTTAGGAACCTAGATAAAGAAGTTTTAATTAAGATTGGCACTGGTTATTATAAATTTTACTGCATAGCAATGAATATGAAACTTCTTCAGTCCTTTAAAATAAAGGTTTGTCTCAAAAATTTCATTTTCTTGTTAAACTATATATGTATATGCTTGTGAAAAATTGATTTTTTGTATAGTAATTAACAGTTTTTGTTTTAATGACAAACTAAAGTTTAAAGTTATTATTTTTTAATGGAGCAAGACCTATTTGATTGAAAGACAGTATAGTAATTCATGTACTTAATATTAATGATTGCAATGTTTAACTTTGTTGTTGGTTTTTATCTTTATTTGACTTTATAGATTTTGACTCTTTTTGGGGTTTTTTGTTTGATATTGAAAGAAGTTTACCTTTAAGTTACTTTGTCTTTTATTTTATTGAGATTAAATGAAAATATCATAGCAGAGTTAGGCATTAAATGTTCATCTTATGTCTTTGAGCCGTCTTATTTCTTTTTGAGTTTTTTCTTAATTGTATAAGTTTTTACCGTGTTTAGGGATAATACAATGGAGAAGTGAAACTGTAAACCAATACTTTAATAAAAGCAGAAATATCCTAAACAGGAAACTTTTTAAAAGCATAATAGAAAGAAATCATTAGAACTAGAAAAAAGAATAAACATAAAATATAGATCTAATTCTAATGACAGACAGATGAAAATAACTTGAATCATATATTTTTAATTAAAGAAGAATCTAGGGCAGGGTTCTCAACTTTGAGCCTGTAGAATATGTATGCCCATGAAGCTATTTATATGTAGTTATTGCAAATTCTGAATTACTTTTTAATAATTAAATTTTTAAATAAAAAAATAAAATTTATTTTAAATTTTAAAAATTTGTGAGAAATTTGCTAAATTAGATATACTGACTAGTGTATTTCACCTATTATCATGTCTTCATTGGAATCTCTATTGTAATAGTAAATGTAGCATTGGTTTTCAATGAATGCTGTACTCATACAAAAGAAGACGTTATAAAGTGGATTAATCAAATTATATCCAAGAATTTGAAAATTACTTTCAATAAGCAGGGCTGTTATCCTAAAAAGTCACTGTCTGTTAAAATTAGTGAGGTACACAATTTTGAATATAACACTAATTAATAAGCATTATTTAAGAAATTTCACCATCTTGTAGTTCTGTATTCTCAGATTTTTTTTTCAAACTCTCCTATTTCACCTCTAAAGTAAATGCATTATGTAAAACTTTGAGATATTATAATTTTTAACTTCAAGAAATGTAGATAGCAAGAAAACTATTTCTAAATATTTCAGTATCTTTTTAATTTAAACAATTCTAGACTCAATGTAGTTTTTTTTCTCAAAATTTTACTTATATTACACTATTTGCAATAAAATTAGTAACTGCTTTTCTTCTGTATGATTTTCCAATTAAAAAAGTATATAATTTACTTTAATATTTTATTCTAAATAATATAATTGATTTCTAAATAATAACTAGATATAGAAAAATGTAAGTTAAAAAGGAATATTGTGTTGTTTTACTTGAATGATAAACCTATAGACTGTTTCTTCTAAAATAAACCTATATCAGAAACTTTAAAACAAGTTTACTGAAATATGATTGATTTATAGCACATAAGAAAAAAAATCAGTAAAAATGTCAATGAATTTATAAATATTTTACTTTTTATAGGAAGAATTATTTCTAATATCATTTCCATCCTTGAATCCTATAATGTAAGTTTCAGTGATTAAAATTATTTTATGAATTTCTGTTAAATATAGTAATAACATATAAAAAATTTATTTCATGATTAAGGTATCAAAATTTTTATATTGAACATAAGAGAGAAATTTATCTACTATCATCTATAGTTTGTAGTGCATTTCCATAAGATAATAAATGCATTGGGAATGTTATTTTCTAAAAATATGTATAGTTATTATTGCAAAATTTAACATCTGTAATTATATATCTTATCATTTAGTTGAAATTTTAAACTACTGACTTCTGTATCAAGTTGATTTTTACAAAAAAAAAAATTATTTAACCCCAAAAGAAAACTAAATGAAATTTTTCATTTTTGAAATCTGTGTTGATCTTTTTTAGTTTAGAAATAAGAAATTTATATTATCATAAAAAAAGATTATGAGAATTTATCTCCTAAAATATTTTTTTTCTTTTCTAGAAATATTCTTTTCCTAAAAGTGCAAATATATTTCTGTATGTTTATCTCTTTTAAGATTTACCTAAAAGTGACTTTAGATACAAAGTTTATAATATTTTAGCAAAATTCAACTCTCAACAGGAATAAAATGAAATTGAAGACTTAATTTTTTTATGCTTTTATTTATAGAAATCAAATTAGATGCTTTATAAAGTGTTTTAAGTAAAATGTTCAAAATAAGTCTTCCCTTACTTTATAGCTCTTTAAGATAACTTTTAATAATGGAAATTGTGTTATTCTACCATGTAGCATAGTATATCGTAGTTATAAAAGAAATAGTGAGAACTATAAATATTATTGTTCATTTAAAAGTTTTAAATTTTGAAAAGCTCATGTTGATGGATTTAAATATGATTTTAACCTATTTCTGTTTAAGTGATTTCTACAAATTGATATCTTAAAGCAGTCACTATATAAAGCAGATATGGTTATAGTTTTTCTTCTTGAGTTTGGTTATGTGTAAAAGATATAATAAAAAGATTCTAGAACTAGTCTTATTATTCTTTAAATTCAAAATTTAAATTAAAATGTGTTATTCTTTTTATGAAAACAAGTTGCTTTGCTGTCAAAATAATTTATATTTCAAGCTTTATGTAATATAAAATCTAAAATGAATTTATTTTAATATAAATTCATTTGGGAACCCTAGTTACCCAAACTGAAGGCTGGGCATAAATCAGCTAGTCTTGAATAATGCTTGATTTAGTGGTTTTCTCTCATGAGAAGCAGTATAAGATACCTATAGGAGTATCCCCACCCTCCAGAAATAAAAAAAAAAGTTTTCTGCCTTTGAAAAAAATAAGTATGACAAGCCATGAAAGAATCCAACACATACTTTGTTTTTTCAACTCAAAACTAACAAATTTTAAGTGAGAATGTATGAAATCAATTTATGAAATAAAGTAAGTTTAAAATTTTTTAATTTTATGAGATTATAGATATATAAATATGATGAGACAAAAGTAGTGGGATGAATTATTAAACTCTAATGCTTATTTTTCATCTTAGTTTGGTGTATAAGTTTGTTCATGGTTGGCATCAAATAATGCAGAAAACTTAACTTTGCCTGGGAGCTTATGTATGTACATATTGTAGAGGTATATAATGCCAGATCATCACTTTTTGTAAATCTGTATTAGACTCTGTTATTGTGAGAATATTCCTTTCTTACTTGTATAAGGTTGTGATTTAGATGCAACATGCTTAGCACTTATGAAAGTAAAATGGCTGGTTTTGTTTAAAAAAAAATAAACATTTTTGGTCATGACTGTTTGAGTTTAATTAATACTATGCCTTGTAGATTTATTGCAAGTCAATATGGTTTACATCATGGATAAGATATTCAAAATCTATCTTTAGTATTTTCTACTTTACTGTGAATTTATGCATCATTATATATATTTCTATAATATTGTTTTGTGCTTTATATTTAAGTATTTAATATTAAAAGTATAATAAATAAGTTACATTTCTCCTAGTGTGCATAATTTAAATCTGTATAAAAACATTCTGTAGAATGGTTGATGAATTGTAAAAAGAGTGAAGTGTCTGATTTAGTAGTCACTTTTTTAAATAAAATCAAAATTGCTGTATCTTCATGCCACAAAATATTGGCTCACTTTATTTAAGGTACCCTTTTAATGAAATAATTTACAATTTTATTGAGTGGGTACAAATATCAGCTCCTTCTGTCTTTGTCAATAAAAAAAAGTTATATATTTAATAAAAAGCTTTGAAGTATAATGTTATTTTCCTAGAAAAAGCATAACTGAGTTGAAAATTTTCATATTATATCAGTATTGTAGTCTTTTTATGTTAGCTGAAATTAATAACACTCTTTGTAAATGTATTAAAATATTTCACTCAAAAGATGTTATCTAACATTTTCTGTTTAGTTTTGATATTCTTATGTTTAACTAGTCATTCATTAAAAATAAATAATTAGAGTCTTTGAGGTTTCATCAAAATTTTCTTTGTTTTTTAGTGTGGCATTTATTCTGTCAGAAAGAATTTCACTTCATGATTTAATGAATTTAAAGCTTGAAGAATTATGCAGTAAATTCTGTTATATCCCTGAAAGGTTTTTAAAGGTAACTTCTTTCTTTTTTTTTTTTCTTTGAGTTCAATTGTGAAATTATATTCATCAAAAAGCACTGGTTTTTATTTATGTATTATATTAAATGGTTAAAATCAATTTGCTAATTAAAAAAAAATCATTTCTAAATCTCATCTTTTGCAGTTTATTGAAAACTACTATTCTTTGCCTGCTAGGTAACTTGTGGGCATGAAAAAAGTTTTAATGTAGATGTTAATACAAAATGTACATAAAATCCACCTGAAAAATTACACGAGTGTTGCTGACTGTTCTGAAGTAATTTAGTTGTTATGTAATAACATCTAACACCATGATTTCCTTTAATCCATTATTTATTTGAATAGTGTATAGAGTAGTTTCATTTGTGCAGAAAAATCTACATTTAAATTTAAAAAATTAACAATTTGGGTAGTTTTTAATTAATATCTATATAAATTAGGGTTCTTCAAAGGGGAAATTTAGAGAAACAAGTTTCTCAAAATTTTCTAAATCCATAGATCTTGACTCCAAACTACTGGTCATTTATGAAGAGTCAATTTTCACAGACAGGTGAAAACAGGTTTTAATAGTATTTAGATGACATAACTAAAATCAAATTGAATGGTTTGAAAGGATAGTTACTAAAATGAATAGGAATAACAATAGAAATAAAAACTGTTGAGAAATCAAATGATATTAAACTAAAAAAAATGCAAAATTTCAATGAAAGGAGTTGTAGATAGATCTAGTAGCTGTAGGTTAAGTCATTAAGAGAAACTTCAAATGTAAAAATTTAAAAATTAACAATTTTTTACTTTATAATCAAAAATTTTAAACCATACATTAAACTGTAGTTATTCTAGAACATAATAGGCACAAAAATATTATAGTGATAATTAGATACAGAAAAAATTGTAAAAATCTTGTTTGAAGAAGATGATTTACATGAATGTTCAATTGAAAATAAAAGATTTATAACTTTTAAATCTCATGCTTGATTTTAATAAACAATATATCACTTTGAAGGCCTTTAAAAGTACTTTTAAAAAGGATAATTCTTACTTGTGGAGATATATTGATATTTAAAGAATGAAAATAGTGCCATCTACCAGGAATCAGGAACATTAAATTTGTTATATTGAGATTTTATGTTATATTATATAGTACAGTAAAAGTTTTAATACCTATACTAGCCAATTGGCAGAATCATAGAATTTCTGTCCTGACTGAAAATGAATTTTGGTGACATTAACACACCTTGTGGATTTGTATATACAAATATACTAACATATATACATGCATACTTATATACAGATACTCACTTTTATGTAAAGAGGGATTAACACATTGATAAAAGATGGTAGTTATTGTTTTTCAATTTTTAGCAACTAAAGAAAAAAAAATGCAGATAAATGCTTCGTAATTTTCTCTGTTGTTGAAAATCTGAAAAAGCATTTCAAAGTTCAGTCGTATGAAGTTACTTTTCCTTAAATTATTTTCAGACCATACTTTTTTTTAACACAGAAAAATATAAAAACATAATGTATACATATTCAATTCCTGAAGACTGCTTGGATGTGTATGTATTATCTTAAGATAGAAGGTAATATACAGGGTGTTTTTTTAATGAAGTTATTAGCATACATATTTGTTATGTGGAATATGTAAACGCAAAAATACAGTAAAAAAAAAAACTTTTTTTTTTTTTTTTTTTTTTTTTTTTTTTTTTTTTTTAATAAAAGGTGTTGAATGTGATCTACAATGTAATTGAAAATAATTTTTTCTTAAATCTTCCAGACTAAATGTGCTTTTATTATGGGTGTTAGTATTTACTATTTTATGTGTTATCCAACTTTATCATTTCATAAAATTAATTTATAGTAGAAAACGACCTATCTATACTAATGTGTATGCATTTGTACACCTTGTACCAAAGTTATTTATTTATTTGGAAATGTCATAAAAACTCAGTATTTAAGAAAAAATATTTTGAATCCATGTACAGAATTTTTTTTTCGTAATGTAAAATCTTGAATCTAAAAATAAATAAAAAAATCTTTAAAAAATAAATGTTAAAAAAATATTTATTTTTTGTGTTAAAAATTTAAAAATTCATTTTCTATTTCATTTTTTATTTATGTTTAAAATTAAGTTAGAAATTAGAAAAAGTCACTCCTTGATTTTTTTTCTATTTTAAATTAAATCTGTATAGTTGTGAATATAAATAATTTAAATGTTCATAATCATCCAGCTTTCAATGATGAATGAATAAATGTTTATTGGCAGTGAATATGAAAATTAAAGTATTATAAAATTAATTGTTATGAATGTTTTCAAGATACAAAACCAGTGCTTGAAAATTGTGATTTCTCAGGTATTTTAAGTTTCAATTTTGTAATAATCATGTTTATGCCACAATATGTATATTAAATGTGTTCAATGTATGTTTAAATATATTATAATAAATTATGTTTTCTAACAAACTTTATCTATTCTATTTGTTGCAAAGGAAACAAAAAATATTATTATACATAATATTTCATTTTCTTTTTAAATTTTTTGTTTGAAGCACTACAGTTTACTACTATAAAGTTTTTGTGCTTGATACAAAATTTATTAAGTAGATAAGTTAGTATACTCCATGTATGTTAAAAAGCTTTTTAAAAGTTATTGCCTGTAATCTTATTAGGTAATTTTTCTATGAAATACATATGGGGACAATTCAGAATTAATTAAAAACAAAAGCAACCTAATTTTTTTCACATTTTTTTAAGTGTTTTGGAATTATATTTTTCTTGATTAAATCATGCTATCTAAAAGAATTATTTTTTTATCTTTAAAAAATGCTAAGATATTGTAAAATCTTAATACTCTGATCCCTAATCTAAAAATTCTCATCTGAAGATAAAATTTGTGAAATAACACAATTACAATTTATATATATCATAACATTCTTAATTAATATGGAAATCAAATACTTTAGTAAATTTTCTTTAAAGAAATATATTTTATGATTTAAATTCTTCCCTTTATAATCAATTGATTATAATTACTTTACAGCAATTCCACAGAGATATTCAAGGAGCAGTCAACTATGACTCAAATTCTGATGCTATTGTAAAAGAAAAAAATATTGGAAAGATGCAAGTATATTCTGAGAATTCCAGTAATTCTAAGACCAGAGAATTTCAACTGCAGCTAAATCCTAACTTAGAAGAAGTAAAAAAGTTCATTAATTGTATCGAAAAATATAAAATGGGCAATGATAACTTTATTGATGATGATTTTGATTCAGAATTAACTCAGATGTCTGACTATCCCCCAACCAAATTTAATAATCTTTCTGATAATTACTCTGAGATGACAGCAGAAGAAATCGATAGAAATTACAGATCTCTGCAACTTCAAGATTTGGAATCGGCATCATTTGATGTTGATTTTGGATTAAGTCCTCCAGCTGGTGTTACCACATCATTCAAACTGGATAACAATATGTCTCCTCCCACATCTCAGTTAAATTTATATTCACCACCATCCAAAAAAAAAAAAAAACATTCATATGATGATCAGTGTGTAGACAGTTATGGTGCTCATCAAAAAGAACTCCAACCATATTCTTTAACTGCCAAGTCATGTGATGTTTCAAATGCATATCAGATTTCAAAATATTCTCAGGTTCCCAGTGTAAGCTCTAATCTCCATAGTAAAAATATGCTTGTCAAACCAGATATGAATGCAAATCAGATTTCAAAATATTATCAGGTTCCTAATGTAAGCTCTCATTTCAAAAGTAAAAATATACTTGCCAAACCAGACATGAAACATTGTAACACCTTATATTGTGAAGATGAAAGTTTAGATTCTCCTAAAACAACAGCCAAAGACATAAACTTGTCACAATATATATTTAAAAATAAAAGGAGATCACTGCCTGATTTTTCAAATCGTCACAAATCTTTGAAGCTTTGCAATCAGAGTTCATTATTGTGTACTTCCTCTAGAATTCAGAAAGGGCAGTCTTCACAAACTGTTTGCAAGCAAACATGGTTCAAAAATATTGGAGAAACCCAAACATTTCAAATAACTGAAAGCTCTTCTCAATTTTATCAGTCATCTGGTTTACCTCAAAATTCTGCTTCTCAGCCGTACTCATCAGATAACAGAATTGAAGAATTTAGAGATCCTGATGATGTTAGTTGCATTAAAAAAGTTGGTAAGTATAATATTTTGAATTAAAATTTAATAATTAGTTTTTTCCTTCCAAAATTAAAATTAGAATACAACATAGTTAACACTTATAATAACATAACTGTGTTTTGATCACTATGTTATAAAATGTTCGTATTTTATAACATAGGATTATCAGTATTTTGATAGCATATTTTAATAAAACCTGTAAAATTCAAACCAGTATTTATTGCAGTAGATGTAAGACCAGTATAAACAGGGTGCACAAATAGAGCATTTTGGACCTTTTTTACGATATGCACCTTTTTTATGTTGCCTTTACAATGATTGCTATATTCTAGTTAAATGTTTTTAAACTTTTCCCTCAACATTTATTGTTTATCGCATAGAACATAAGTGGGTAAGTGTGGCCCTTAGAGCCACATTTAGCTCTAATGCTTATTTTGTAAATCTATTTATTTGCTATATAATTGTTGATGGATTATCAATTTATAAAATAGTATTAATTGAAAAAAACAGATGAAAAACTAAAATTATTGAAAGTAAGAGACATTGCAGCACAGTATAACTTCAACTATTAAATTTGGAAACTTTTACCCAAATCAAAATATCTACACTTAAAAAAAGCTACTAGCAATCTGATTTTAATTTTTGATGCAACTTCTTTGCATGGATTTTTGTACTCTACAATAAATTTCGAACATTTGAAATATCATTCACAGTTGACTGTTATCATGTCACAGCTGTAAACAGCTCTAACAAATTTCGTACTAGATTTAAAATATTAAAAAAAAAATGTCTTGGTTAAATATTTTGTATTTTATTCATACATTTATATTATATTTTAACTATTTCAATAGAGTTTTGAAACAATTACTTTGTAATATTCATATTTTTAATTATTTTTTTCTGTGTATTTTATGTTTATATCACTTACAACATTTGTACAATTTTAATTAAATGACTTTATATTTAATACTGTGTAAATGTGGTGTGGCTCTTTATAAAGTGCTTAAAACTGACATGCAGCTAGCTATCTTTGACTTCATACGTGCTTACCATTGGTATAAAATGTCACAATTACTACCTTATGAGAACGTATATACCAAATAATCAGTTTAAAGTTTATTGGATTCTGAAGTAATGATACTGTAGGCAAATATAAAAAAATATTAGTATCTACATAAATTTATACACTATTGCAGTTTTAGAAAAGATAATAGTATAAATATAATAATATATACTTTTCAGTCCTCACTCCTACAGTATGCATTTATAAACATGTCTATGGGCAGGAAAGAGTTTGTTATAATTATTAAACAACTTTGTATTTAATTTTTTCTCTAAAAAAAAATCAAACTGAACAGTTATTTCAAGTATGCTCCTTTAACCCTTTACCTTAAAATGGGAGACGTGATCATACTGTCGTGCCTAAAATGAGAACCTCATATCACACACATGATGATTCTGTCTGGCCAAAAGTGAAAAGCTCGTGATGATTCTTTCTGACCAAAAGTGAAAAGCTTGTATCAGACATGTTGCTATGTTTTGGCGATAAAGTTTTTGTTTTTGTGTTATTTGTTACAGTTGCAATATAAGAGTTGGTCGTTTATTCTTAGGCGTAATTACAATAGAGTATTATATTATATGCAATAAATAATTAACTGTTGGTGCTTAAAAAATTCTTAAAAAAATCTAAAAATTTAACCTAATGGCAAAAAGGAAAATGGATACTAATAATGGTGCTGAAAAGTGTCCTGAATACACCTTAGAAACTGAAACAGATACCAATTTGGATACATCTGAAGATAGCATTGTAGTTTGTCCTGTAAAAAAACATGTGCAAAATTTAGTTAGTGATGACACTGCTTCTGGTCTCGACACATGAGAAAAGCTTTCATCGAAAGTGGCACACACAATCGTCACTCGATTCATAAGGCAAGAGCTTAATTCATATTTAATATATTGGTAAAGCACTATGTTTTAAGAAAAATCAAGAAATCAAAAGTAATTTTAAATAGAAGCATTATAAAATTATGAAAAAGTCTGCTAGGAGTCAAAGTGACACCTCTCATAATTCTAGTATGAAATGTCAATTACAATTCTATATAACTGTCAGCTGAATAATTTGTTGGATTTTTCAGCAATTTTTCATTTATATTTATATTTTAATTTTACATTTTATTCAGTAAAGTTATACTATGTGTAACTTTCTTTCTTGCATAAAACATCTTTATTATTGTTATTTTAGTATAAATTGTAGGATATCGATTTCTCAGATTTTATAAATTATTAGAAGAAAATACAATAAAGTTTGCTATATAATCACAAAATAATTTTTGCTTTTTTGTTTCAGACTCATTTTGGATGTCTCAGGGAAGTGTTCCTCTAACACCAAAACAAAACCACAAATTATCATACGAAAGAATACCAGGAAAAAAAGGCCAGACTAGATTAGTTTTTCAGTAATAGTGTTAAAAGTATTCTTCATTTGGAGAAATATATATCTATATTATTTAATAAAATATTTTTATTCCTATAGATTTAAACATCATTCCATCCTCTTAATAAATTACATTTTTTTTTCATTTTTATCATTATAGCAACTTATATTTATAAATATATACAAGGGTAATTGTCTCTCCAGGCAAAACTTATTTTAATGAATGAGTATTCATTGAACTCTGAAATATTCTTGTTAGCATATATTTGTTTATTCTGTTACACGTAAATATTTAAAGACCATTTTCTTTATATTCAGCCAAAACTTTTTTGAAAGTTTATTTCAAACTTGGTAGTAATAATTGTTTTTTGGCATATTTCATAACCAACTTTCAATAAACTTTTATAGTATCTGTTTAATTTTTTTCTTGTGAAATTCTTTCAATGCAGAGGCATATAAATTTTAAACCACCTTCCCTCATTGAAATAATAATTATTAATTTCCAAATATAGCTGACATTTAAATTGAGGGCTGAATCTCCAAATAATCTCATATGAGTAGCATTCAATGTGCTCCTCTCTGTCCTTCTGTATTCAACCATTTAGTATTTCTACAATCCTTTTATCACTGTAGATAATTGTCTATGAAAAAGAATTAGACGTGTATATTTTTTACAATTGAAGAAAATACATACCGTTGTGCTTTTGTGATGCTATTTATTAATAAAAATATATTATATTAAACCACAACCATATATACTTATTTGTCCATTACAGATATACAATTTTTCATTATCTTTTCAAAAACCGTTGTATAAATGTTCCTCAACACCTGTCGTTTAATAGTTTGCAACTGGCTCAAACTGGGGGTTGTAGCTCCTGGTGTTGGCCAATGGGGCGTTGTATGAAATTTGACTCCTTCCAGCTCCATATGCTAAACCATCCCTACGGTATGCTTCTTGGGGTCGATACTGCTGGCTGTAAGGTGGTGGTGCACTGTATTGTCCCCTAGACTCTAACGGCCTAGAGGCTTGCCATTCGTTGGCAGGACGCAGGGAGTATTGGAGTTCTCGTACATTGTCATCACCGTCCCTGGTGTAAAATCGTCCGTCTCTCTGACCTCCGTAAAAGTTGCCGCTTTCTTGGCGGTAGGTTTCAGAATATTCGGGCCTGCCAACCAACCCGTACTGAGGTGGTCGCTGCGAGGAGAAATATAAAGTGTTAATAAAAATCTTAACCTTATTTTGCAACATTGAATTTAAAGGGAGTGAGATATATGCTAAATTGCTATTAGTAGGGAAAAATTATTAAATAAAGTCTTACATTTATTTTTCAAGATTGATTTTATTTTAAAAATAAAGATCCAATAGGATATAGGCAAAGAAATATTTTACAGAACTAAATTTTAAAATATTTATTAAGTCAGCACTTTTTAAACTTTTCAATTTATGAACCTCAATTTTTAAATCATCTTTAGACTTTTGCGCGACCCCATGTATTAATTATAAAACAATGACATAAATATAATTTCCCATAAATTATTTCCTATGTCAACAATATGCATATGAAAAGAAGTTGTTTCAAATACACAGAAATTGATATAAAATCAGGATTAAAGAAGGCATACATCCTTTATATCAAACTTTTGGATCAAAATAGCTGCATAACAAATCTTGGTACAAGATTTGACACTAATGAGCATAACATCTTTACTGTCGAATATTTCCATAAGCGTTGAAAGTGTAAAAGGGAATTTATATAAATATATGGTTCTTAATGACAGAAGAACCTTACAACTTTATATGTCTACAGTTACGAGGCGTTTTTTAAATACGCACCGTTTTGAAATGCCGTTGGTGCAGCGCTATGGATGCTGTTTCGCAAATACACATTGAGAACTTATGTCAGTAGGCTTTTCACAGATACCATTCCGGAAAATTTCTACTGTTTCTAAAACTGTTTGCAAGTATTTAAAATACCTCAGTCAGTTGAAATTCTTGTCGGCTGCGAAATACTCCCATTCATTTCATAATATAAAAGATGTGAAAAAGGCTTAAATTCTTCGTGAGATCAGGAAATGTATGTGCTAAACATTAAGAAAAATTGAGAATTTTTAATTCTAAGGGAAGCATATTGGATCATTTAGCACTTTGCCTATCATTTACATCCCATATGAAATGCATATCTAATGCTTTATACACTTGTGTATCACGTGATACACAATGAATTGTATTTTAAGCGGAAAATAATTTGATATTGTGCCTTAAATTTAGTTATATTTTTCAGTGAAATTTTAAGCTTTGTATCTAATGTAATCATATAATTATCCTTTCATATACAGACAGCAAAAGGGTTAAAGATGGCCGCTCGAATGTGCATGATGAGGAACAAAGCGAGCGATTTTCAGTCATTACTTATCTACTAGCATATAGCCCGTCAAATGACGGGATCAGTAAAATTTTTAATTTTCTAGAATTGTAAAATACCCTATGAGGCAGATAAAAAAAAAATGATTTGATTTTTGGCTGAGCATTATCTGGTACTCACTCAATAATTTGCTTACCTTCATATTCCTCTAAAGTCTCCTGATACTATGAATGTAGTTTAGAATCACGTTGAATTCATTTAGTCAAACAGTGTGGATATGCATGAAAAACAAACACACACACAGACAATATATAGCCTAAACGCTAGATACTTATTAGTCCGTGAAATAGGCTCCTAGACTTTTATTAAATGTATTTGTTGTTAATACCGGTGATAAAATTTTCATTGCAGCAAAAATAATCGATGTTTAATTTTAAAATTAACACATATGTACTTAATATATTATTTAATACAAATATAAAGGGAAATTATTTACGTGCTATCTAAATTCAGTGATAAAAATATGAAATTACTGCTGGCGATATTTAAATAATTTAAAATAAGAAATGATTAAATGAGATGGTTAAAGAAATGACGTCATAATGCTGGAAAAAATGTTATTTTTACCTATTTATTATGTAATAAATTGATAAATTTAATCCCCTGCTCTTAACCGGGGAAAATAGGGCTCAAAATAATGGCATTAAACGCTCGAAAATGAAGGAAGGGGTGGATTTCGAATGTTTTAAAGACTACAGTATTTTCCGCTGTGATGTGAAGCATATTTATACCAATTTATTTTAGAATCGGATAGATAGTTTAGGAGAAGATAAACTTTGAATTTTGCTAACCCTAACTCATCAAGAAATCAATATGGATGCCTGTATCCATTCCAGGTCCAACCGCTTCATAAATTTGAGGACAGACGGATAGATAACTTAGGCTATTATTATATAGGGGATACTTTGTGCAGAAAGAGGGTGGAAATGTTTGAATGAACAGTGCTTTACGATTTCATCTTTATTTAATGAATTTTCAAGTTTCAAGATATTTCCTTTATGGAACTTTGACAAAACGTTTAAATTATTGTAAGTTTGTCAAACGCTAAGTACTGAAAATGTTGACTCAGGGCTCAAAACAGACGTTTAGTGCGCAGGGGAGACGGCAGATTTTAATGAGGAGAGAATTCAAAAGCAAGTTCTACTATACGAAAAATGCTTTGTTATTAGGGGAAATTATGTTAAAAAGTAGATTAATACACAAGCTTTAATAAAAAATTAAAAGAGGTAAAAAGTACTTGTTAACTACTTTAATTTCAAAACAATACTTAACTCGCCGCGTAAATTTTCGCGACTTTGGCATTTCATTTCGGTACGGAACTGTTGTTTCATGATAATAAAATGCAATAGACAACTCTAGTTGTTATACAGTACGGCCTGCTAAAATGGATATATGCAGTTGGCATTTAGGCTTCATAGCTAAGTTCGTGGCTAAATGATATTTAGTTTTCTTTAAATAAAAATTTACGTCACATAAAAACCAATGAGAAAATAGTTTTAGTATGAGAATAATTTATGAACTTTTTACATCTTTTATTGCAAAATGTCATAAAAAGTTCAAGGTGATAGACGTTAAATAACAAAACTGTTGCTGATATTGATATTGTTTTCCGTTTAAACTTTTTTTTTTTTTATTTAGTGGCCTAAACAGCCTTTTTAAAACTTAATTTTTTATATGAACTTTTTATTTACGCCAGTTAAGAATGTATAAATAAGAAATGTGCTGCTGTTTAATACTAAGAGCCGGAGATGGTCTGGTGATCAGTGTGTGCGATTAGAACTTCTGGATAAAGGTTCGAGCTTTGTAGGCACATTGAACATCTCAACCAGACCTTTACCAGCGAACTTGCAGAATAAATCTGCGTATCTGCCTGTCTCTCGCTGGAAGTTCAGCATGTGAGGTGTACAGAATCGTAAGTAAACATCCTCCTGAGTATAATCAAAATTGAGGGAAACCTCCAACTTGGCTTCACATGGTAGTCAACCCGTTGAAAGTTGTATAAAAAGCGTTTTGATTATAAAATATTTAATTTAGTCGTTTGCAAATGATGCCACTGATACACAAAGATAATTTTGTCTTTAATTTGATACCTTATATACATATTACAATTAAATAATTAACTATGGAAACCTCAACAGTTACTCTCCTTAACCAGAAAGCCGAACGATGACGGAGTAGAGAGTGGTACTGCCATTCTATACGAGTTCGTAGATTTCAATCCCAGCTCCGTACTAGTATGGAGGTTCGTAGTAATTTGGAATCAGCTTCAAACAGTAGATCGTCTTATTATCCCTCGTATTGCAAATAAATAAAATAATAAATTAGCTGTAATACTGCAAATCAAACCCTATTCATTGACATATGAAGAAGTTACTGCTTACCTGTACAACTGGTGCTACAACAGCTGGTCGTCGGGCGTAACTGATGGGAGTGCCTGCTGTTAATCCGTGTGTCACAGACTGAGCAACTGTTAGGGCGAACGCCAGCAATAGAGAGGCCTAATTAAAAAATAAATAATTAAGTAGGTGCATTGGTTAAAATGGAAATAAGATAAACTGAATTTTAATTTAGACTGCCTTAGCTTAGGCTGTTCTTAAGAATATGGTATTTGCGATGTTTTTCATTACACATTTTAGTGCGGTAATGAAATAATTGAATACTAAATAAATGTATAAATAAGAGATGATTAAAAATAACTACTATGAACAGCAGCTAAAAATCTCCGCTCACATATATGTAAAGCATCGGTATTATATAGACCAGTGGTATTCGATCAGTAGGTTATGGCCCGATTTCGGTCGCAAAAAAAATTACTTTGAAATCACAAGGTGGATGAAGAGACCGCACATATTAATTTTCATTAAAGTGAAAAATAACTGAATTGTCATCTGATGGAAACCGAAAGCTTGTTTCTGAAGAATTTAAATTTAGCAACTTTTGGCTTAAAGTTCGAAAAAAAAAAAATGTCCGATGCATCTCTAGAGGTATTGTTGCATATTCCTTTTACGTACGAAGTGGGATTTTTTCCAATCTGCTCTATCTGAATTCTAAATACCAAAACAAATGCAGTAAATCCCAATGTGATTAGCTCCTGTGTAGCCAAAAAGGTAGACCATGGCGCTCCAAACCAAAACAAGAAAAAAAAAAAAAAAAAAAAAGTGAAGTAAAGAAGACACCTTTAAGACTTAAACTTGAGCAAAATATAAAAATGAAATATGTCTTTTGTAAACGAGAAACTAGATGATAAGCTTCATTACAGATTTTAATTTTCTGATTTAATTCCCTACAAGTTATACGCCATGCTTTGATTTTAATTTGTAGATAATTCATTCTAGTCGATTTTTTCAAGAAAATGTATGGTAACTGTAAAATTTATTTTCTCTTTATTATACTTATTCTGACACTGTGTTTAGGGTGAAATTAAAAGAAATTAATCTGATATTTAATAGTACCTAGTACTAAGTTTTTAAGTAATTAGATAATTGATTATTTTAACTTTCGGACCGGCATGTTATCTCAATATCCTAATAGGGGTTGCTCTGCCCAAAAGTTTGAATACCACTGACATAAACTGCTCATAAACGGTTATTTACGAACAGCATAATATAGCATTGTATTGATTCTAAAATTGATAATTCCTGTTACAGAAATGGTGAAATTTTCATTTGGAGCGCTGATTTCCAGTACAAGCGTACACAGGTTTTATTCCCACTGTTTCCGCAATTCTTTGTACCCGTTCGAAATCGGCTGTAGAACTTGCCGATTCTGTACATCCTGATTTAATGCCCTAAGAGAATAGACGATCTCTATTCGATCTATAGGTCAAATTGAGTTCGAGAATCATTGAAAAATACTAATTTAATTTGAACTATTGTTATTTCTAGTTTATACAGAATCGTCTTATATAAATTTATTATTTCTGAAGTATTAATAAATGGCTTCCGACTTGACCATTAATGAATAAGATCTTTAACTCATCAATACCCGAGTTATTTCTGCCAAATATATATTGATTAATATCGTAAATCTAAGTTCTTATAGACTGCACGGTGTTAAACAATTATAAAATTTAAATAACTTTGAATATTACATACAGTCCTCATTAGTGATCAGTTGTCCTTTCAAATATCATAGGCTGCCATTTATAAAGAAAAACTTCGTGGAAAGATATTTATTTGGTATCGCATATAAACACAGTGTTGTAAAGTAAAGGTTTATAATAGACAAAACTATTAGACATGTTTTAGACATTCGACACATGTTTTAGACTATTAGACATTCGATGTACCTGCCGAAAAAGTGAGGCTCAAAAAATTATAAAATGTCGATCCAAAAGAAAAAGTTATATAAATAGTAAGAAATACTCGAAAATTTTATTAGATTGCCATCTACTTTCCGCTGAAAAGAGAAATTCCTCCAGGAAAAACTTAAAAATTCTACAAACTATTTTTTAGTTTTTCTTAAAAAGAAACTCTAAGCATAGACAAGTTGACTTTAACCACATAATGTATTTTAACTCAATATCTTTTGTTTTTCAGTTTAAATTTTTTTTTTATAATTGAATCGTTGAGAAACCAATTCGGTTGAATTGATTTTTTTACGTTTTCAAATATTTGAAAATTTCAACTCTCAAGCGCAAACTTTACGACAAAGGTATGCAATTTTATTGTAAATTATACTTAATGAAAAAGTTAACTTTCACTTTCCATAGTTGTATCTCATTTTGTTTACAATTTTTTGAAATAAAAATATTCAATACGTTATTATTTCGAATAATATATTTTTTTGTAATCTGCGATTTTCCTCGAATTGTTTTAGACACAGAAATTAAAATTTATGGTTTATTATTTTGGTTGACTCTTGCTTTTCCTAACACAATAGTGCAAGCTAACTCATTTTAACGTTATTTAAAGTAGACAGCGAAGTTAAATAAAGAATCGTAATTAGTCTGTAAATCGCTATATTTATTTCTCATAATTTTAAATCTAGCGAGATTTGGCCGAACAACGGCCGAATGGTCAGGGCACTGATCTTCGGTACCGGAGTTCGTGGGTTCGAATTCCTCTGTAGCATGGATGTTCGTAGCCGTTCGAAATCGGCTTTAAGAAGTAGGTCCCGGTCTCATTAGCCCTCGTGTAGCAAAAAGTAGACCGTAGTGCTCTAAACCAAACCAAACTAGCGAGATTTGATTTAACGCCAGCAGTATATATTTCCAATCTCACCCAGTGCCGTTCTAATAAGTAAATAAAAGTCTATTTTAGAAGATGAATCAATAGCATCTTAATAAAATACTCCTCTAATATTGAGTCTGAAAACACAATTTTAACGTTAAGTTGACTGCGAATAAAAAATTTTAGGTGTTTTGAACTACAAAGCAATGACCTAAAATGTAGTTATTTCTGTTGTTGTTGATAATACCACTTAGTCAAACTAACCACGATTGAACCATACGCTACTAGTATTAAGACAAAAGGGTGCGACTTTCGTTTTAACTAGCACGTCTATGGTGAAAATACGACTTACGCTCATGTGGGTCCTAGTAATTTAGAAACAGGGACCAAGCAGAAGACCCATAGGCTTGTCCTGCCACCCCCAGAGGTATTGATTGAGAATTTGGAGGACATTGGGACCACGAACCTATTTTACGTGCCCCAGCCACCTTTAACGAACACGGTAGATCTTAGGCCGGCTCGGGCTCGAACTCGTAACCTTCCAGTTGAGAGAGAGTTACCTTTGACTGAGCTACAGCTGCTGTAGTTATTTCTTCTTAAAAGTAGTGACTTACAAAAGTTTGAGCGATTTGAAGGAAAAAATATAAAATCAATAAAAAACGCCCCTGTTATTGTTAGAGGTTTTTTTTAGAATATTAAGAATACTTAGTACCTATCCATTCACGAAAATCGTTGCAAATTTCAATTTTTTTTTCTTTATTTTTATTTATTTGTTTAATTATATTTTATTAATTCTATTTATTTATTTTTTGTTCTAAAAATGTTTGATAGTTCTAGTTCTATTTCAAATTTTCAAACGGTTAGATTATTTACGTATGTTAATATACCAAGCAATATCTACTAAAGTAATATCTCATTTTTCATTAACAAATATTCTGTATAATTAGCAATAAAATTCAGTAAATATTAAAAGAATTATGTAAGCTTCGATTTTTTTTTCTTTTACAGATTTGAATCCTTTAAATTAGGTGTTCTTAGTTTACATTTTTTCACGAAATAAAAAAAATAAAAAAATAAATATATATATATATATATATATATATATATATATATATATATATATATATATATATATATATATATATATATATATATATATATATATATATATATATAATTGTGCCGTTATTGTAGTGTAATTAAAAGAATTAGTGATGGATTTTTCAGTACTTTTTCAAAAGAATAAATATTAAAAGTGAAAATGTAGCAGAAATTATCCTTTTTTTACTAGTTTTTATGTAAATGCGTTTTAATTGTTTTGTTCAAAACTAATTATTTGGAAAAAAATAGACCCCCTAAAGTCGTCAATAACCTTATTATGGTCGTAAAGAAAGCAAATTATAGAAAATTGTGGGAGAAGAAAGTTTTAAAATCTTTAACTTTATTAAAGTTGAATTGTAAAGTTCCTATAGCTGTAACTTCTTTTTTTTTTAAATTTATTTTGTCTTATAATAACAATCAGTAATATACATTAGATAAGAATTCATTCTGAAAATGTAACAAAAGGGATGGTTTTTATTTATTTATTTATTTTTAGATGTTTACGTTTTAATTCTTTGTTTTTCAAAAACTGATTAGCTGCGAAATCAATCCCTAAAGTTGTGTATAACAAAAGAAATTTAAATGACGAAATATTGAAAGTGCTCGTTATTGTTAAATAGAGAAAGTAGGTCAAAAGATTAAAACCTTTAAAAAAAATAGAAAACAGACTTCACTAGTAAAAATTGCTTTCTTCTATATGCAGTACTAAAACAGCTTTTAATGTTATCAATAAATTGAGTTGTTAAAGTATGATTTGCGACGTAGGAACAAAAATAAATGCAAAAGTACCAAATTTGGCTTAAATGTTTTATTTATTTATTTTCTAGATTACTTTTTGCAAAAGGTCATTGCTAGCCCCTAAATCAGGCAGTTATTTTTAAAAATTAGTTTTTAAGAAATATACATGTGCAGTATCCAGGAAAAACCCTAGGGTCGAACCCTAGGGCCTTGACCGGAGTGGCAAATTTTATTTATTTTTTAGATTACTTTTTCTAAGAGGCCCCTAAATCTAAATTGCTGGCCCCTAAATCAGGCTGTTTTTTATTTTTTAAGAAATATACATGTGCAGTATCGAGGAACAGCCATAGGGCTGAACAAACCGGAGCCTTGACCGGAGTTCCAAATTTTATCTATTCTTTAGATTATTTTATGCAAAAAGTCATTGCTGGCCCCTAGATCAGACTTTTTTTTTATTTTAAGGAATATACATGTGCAGTATACAGGAGCAACCCAAGGGTCGAATAAACCGGAACCTTGACCAGAGTGGCAAATTTTAGGTGTGGCATTTTGGACCAAACTTGTAAAACCCTTTTATTTTTATTAAGTAATAATTTGTAAAAATATTTTACAAAATATAATTCTTTATAGCTCAGAAGCCTGGAAGAATACTTTCTATATTAGGTTATATTAGATTTAATTGAAATACCAATCAGTAATTTTAGGTTGTGGGGGGGGGGAAGCATGTGGCATTTTACATTTTTATCCGGGCTGGCAAATCTGCCACAGCTGGCTCTTAAAGATGGTTGTCTAGAGCAGTGATGAGCAAACTACAACCCACGGTCTACACGCAGCCCCCTTAGAAGTTCCATTCGGTTTGGCACAGATTTTAAAACAATAGTTGAAAAAATTTCAAGACAGTTTGAGAAAAAAAATGTTTAATTAATGGCAAAATTGATCTCTAAAGTTGCCAAAAAACGTGCATGACAAATGTTTAATGAACAAATATTAAAATTTGCAAAAGAAGAAAAATTTTAAAATCATTAATTTTTTTAATTAAAATTTTAAATTTTCTTCTATAGTTTCTTTGGGTTTTTAAAAATTATTTAGTCTAATAACAATTAGTAATATACATATTAGATAAGTGGCTATGCTTTATAAAGAAAAATGATCAAAAGATACCGAGTGCTCTTTAAGAATCGAAAACCCTTAAATGTGTAAGAAAGATCATTTAAAAAGTAATCAGTTTTTGCATATGCGAAAATTGACTTAAATATTGTTCATTTTATTTATTTTTAAGAAATATGATTAGGTAAATTGTCCTAGAAAGTAGCTTTAAACTACTGGATATGCACTAAAAAACAGGAGGGAGGTGACATGCTGCAATAAATTTGAATAAAATTATATTTATTTTATATTCAAATTTAAAAAAAAAATATTAAATTTTTGTCAGATAAATTTCAATTTACGGATTAGGAATTGAATGAAATAGGAGAGCTCATTCTTGTCCATTTTACATGACGTCATTCTTTAGGTGCAAAAAGGTGGTATATATTGTTGAATCGAAAGAAGACAGAATTTATATTTATTCTCATTAATCACATAATTTATTCAAAATAATATTTAAATCTTGAGATTTATAATAAATAATCTTTGGACCGTCAATTTTTTTCAAACTTTTAAGCAGTATGCCCATTACTGATTTCAGAGCATCAAATCTCAAATATGAATTGCTGTATAATTACTAAAATAATACTGATATTAAAAAAATTTTAAGTATAAAATATGGTTTATTATTTTATTTTTTCAAAGTATACTAATTAAGTCTTCACATTTATAATAAATAATCTTTGGTCCGCCAAAATTTCTTTTCTATTTTGACAAACTTTTAAAAGGTATGCCCATCACTGATTTAGAACATCAAACCTCAAATGTGAATTGCATAGTTAATAAAATTATTCTATATTAAAAGAAGTTTTATATTTATAATCTGGTTTATTATTTAATTTTATTTTTTCAAAGTATACTATTTAAGTCTTGACATTTATAATAAATAATCTTTGGTCCGCCAAAAATTCTTTTTCTTTTGGCAAACTTTTAAAAAGTATTTCCATCAATGATTTAGAACCTCAAACCTCAAATATGAATTGCTGTATAGTTACTAAAACAATACTGATATTAAAAGAAATTCTACGTATAAAATATGGTTTATTATTTTATTTTATTTTTTCAAAATATACTATTTAAGTCTTGACATTTATAATAAGTAATTTTTGGCCCTCCAAAATTACATTTCTTTTTCTGGTAAGCTTTTAAAAAAGTATGCTCCTTACTTATTTAGAGCATCAGACCTCAAATATGAATCGCTGCTTAGTTACTGAAATAATACTGATATTAAAAGAAATTTTAAGTGTATAATATGGTTTATTATTTTAATTTTATTTTATTTATTTAAGTCTTGACAATTATCATAAATAATTTTTGGACCTCCAAAATTTCTTTTCTTTTTTGGCACACTTTTAAAAAGTATGCCCATCACGAATTTAGAGCATCATATTTCAAATTTGAATTGTTGTATAGTTATTAAAATAATATATTAAAAGAAGTTTTACATTTATAATATGGTTTATTGTCTAACTTTTATTTTTTCAAAGTATACTGTTTAAGTTTTGACATTTGTAATAAATAATTTTTCCGGCAAAAATTCTTTTCTCTTTTGGCAAACTTTTAACTTCATACTCAAATATAAATTGACTTCATATCTCAAATATAAATTATTGTATAGTTAATAAAATAATAATATATTAAAAGAAGTTTTATATTTATAATATGGCTTATTATTTAATTTTGTTTTTTCAAAGTATACTATTTCAATCTTAAGATTTTTAATAAAATATTTCCCTCGCCAAAATTTCTTTTCTTTTTTGGCAAACATTTAAAAAGTATGCCCATCACTGATTTAGAGCATCAAACCTCAAATAGGAATTGCTGTATAGTTACTAAAAATTACTGATATTAAAAGAAATTTTGAGTATATAATATAGTTTATTATTTTATTTTTTAAAGTATACTGTTTAAGTCCTGACATTTATAATAAATAATCTTTGGTCCTCCAAAACTTTTTTCTCTTTTGGCAAACTTTTAAAAAGGTATACCCATCACTGATTTAGAGCATCATACCTCAAATATGAATTGTTGTATAGTTAATAAAATATATTATATTAAAAGAAGTTATTTATAGATATTTATAATATGGTTTATTATTTAGTTTTATTGTTTCAAAGTATACTATTTAAATCTTTAGTTTTTTAATAAATAATTTTTGGCCTGCCGAAATTTCGTTTCTTTTTTGGCGAACTTTTAAAAAGTATGCCCATCACTGATTTAGAGCATCAGACCTCAAATATGAATTGCTGTTTAGTTACTAAAATAATACTGATGTTAAAAGAAATTTTGAGTGTATAATATGGTTTATTATTTAATTTTATTTTTTCAAAATATGCTATTGAAGTCTTGACATTTATAACAAATAATATTTGGACCGCTAAAATCTCTTTTCTTTTTTGGCAAACTTTTAAAAAGTATGCCCATCACTGATTTAGAGAATCATACCTCAAATATGAATTGTTGTATAGTTATTAAAATAATATTTTATTAAAAGAAGTTTTATATTTATAATATTGTTTATTTATTTATTTTATTTTTTCACAGATTACTATTTTAATCTTGAGATTTTTAATAAATAATTTTTGGCCCTCCAAAATTATTTTTTTTTTTTTTTTGGCAAACTTTTAAGAAGTATGCTCCTTACTGATTTAGAGCATCAGACCTCAAATATGAATTGCTGTATAGTTACTAAAATAATACTGATATTAAAAGAAAATTTACGTGTGTAATATGGTTTATTATTTAATTTTATTTTTTCAAAGTATAGTAATTCAATTTTGAGATTTTTAATAAATAATTTTTGGCCCACCAAAATTACTTTACTTTTTTTTTGGGGGGGGACACTTTTAAAAAAATACGCTTCTTACTGAATTAGAGCATCAAATCGCAAATATGAATTGCTGCTTAATTACTAAAATAATACTGATATTAAAAAAATTGAGTGTAAAATATTGTTTATTATTAAATTTTATTTTTTCAAAATATAGTATTTAAGTCTTGGCAATTATAATAAATAATATTTGACCCTCCAAAATTACTTTTCTCTTTTGGAAAACTTTTTAAAAGTATGCCTATCACTGATTTAGAACATCATACCTCAAATATGAATTGTATTGTTATTAAAATAATATTATTGTAAAAGAAGTTTTATATTTATAATATGGTTTATTATTTAATTTTATTTTTTCAAAGCATCCTATTTAAATCTTGAGATTTTTAAGAAATGACTTTTGACCCCCCCCCCCCCTTTTTTTGGCAAACTTTTAAAAAAGTATGCTTTTTACTGATTTAGAACATCAGGCATGAATTGCTGTATAGTTACTAAAATAATACTAATATTAAAAGTTTTATGTATATAATATGGTTTATTTTATTTTATTTTATTTTTCGTTGCGGTTCCAAAATGTTTGAAAATATTTTAACAGACTGCCAAAAGTAGAAATGAAGATTCAGCTGTGAATTAAAAAAATTATATTATATATATCCGCTTTTTCTCAAAAATTTTCGTATCGAATACATTTGGGAATTGTAAGCAGAGGAAATCCATAACTAAAAATATCTTACCTTCATTTTGTCGATTATTTGTGTCTTAATAAAAGAGTTGGGATTTCTTTGGTTTACAACTCGGGGAAAAGTTGAAATCGTTGTGCCGATGTTGGAATGGCAGCCCGCTTTTATACCCTAATAAAAGAGTGGAAAAAAAATTTCGTTTCTTCCAGATAGCTTGAAATTTATTTTGCGAAGCGCATTGTCGTGGATGATAGGGTGTAAAATGTCGGAAAATGAAAATAAATATATTGTGCAATCGCGATCAAGGGCACCTGGACATCGGATACAAATTAGGTCAGCCGTTAACTGAAAGTTTTCGATTTCATTCATATTTTCCGTCAGCTGATTTATTTTGTAGTTTCAGTTTTGTATTCCAAACTCGCTTTGGTGCACCCTTGCGGTTTTCACAAAAAATAAAGAGAAAAAAAAAAACGTGAATTGGAACTGTTTTTGTTTTCGTTTCTCCTTGAAGAAAAAAAAACGGGGGTATGAAAATCTGCGTTTTAACTTGGGAGCAATGAAATGTAAAAAGCTTGTTTACCGCGTAGGCCAGTAAAGTTGCGTAGGTATCTCCCGCCCGAAGCAAATAAAGCAGATATCAAATTTGCCGACTCCTACAATAAATGGTATTATTATAACGATAAAAATTTTTGGTTCAAGGAAAATACTAATTTTTTTTCTTTAAAATTCTAAAAAACTAAAAAACGAATTCTGATATTAATAAATCACTACCTAAAAACAGTATTATTGCTTTATTAAAAATTATTGTTAATCTAAAATTATAATAAATATTCAAAAACTACTAACTTTCGTAATTTTGTAAACTTTTTTTTTATTTATTTTTTTTCACCGAAGAAAATTTTTAGTTATATACTTACAAATATAAATAATACATTATTCCAATATAAATAATATATATTATTCAGATTAAATAATATATATTATTCAGATATAAATAATATATATTATTCAGATATAAATAATATATATTATTCAGATATAAATAATAAATATTATTCAGATATAAATAATATATATTATTCAGATATAAATAATATATATTATTAAGATATAAAATATATATTATTAAGATATAAATAATATATATTATTCAGATATAAATAAATATATTATTCAGATATAAATAATATATTATTCAGATATAAATAATATATATTATTCAGATATAATAATGTATATTATTCAGATATAAATAAAAAATGTATATCATTCAAGTATAAATAATATATATTATTCAGATATAAATATATATTATTCAGATATAAATAATATATTATTCAAGTATAAATAATATATTATTAAGATATAAATAATATATATTATTCAGATATAAAAGAATATATTATTCAGATATAATAATTTATATTATTCAGATAAAAATAATATATATTATTCAGATATAAATAATATATTATTCAGATATAATAATATATATTATTCAGATATAAATAAATATATTTTCAGTATAAATAATATATATTATTCAGATATAATATATTATTTAGATATAAATAATGTATATATTCAGTATAAATAATATATTATTCAGATATAAATATATTATTCAGATATAAATAATATATATCATTCAGTATAAATAATTATTATTCAGATATAAATAATATATATTATTCAGATATAATAATATATTATTCAGATATAATAAATATATTATTCAGATATATAAATAATATATTATTCAGATATAATAATGTATATTATTCTATAAATTATATATTCAAGTATAAATAAAATAGATTATTTTTATATATTATTCAGATATAAATAATATATATATTATTAAAAAAATAATATACATTATTCAGATATATATAATATATATTTATATAAGATATATATTATTGAAAAATAATGTATATTATTCAGATATAAATAAAATATATATCATATAAATAATATATATTATAATATAAATTATATATTATTCAATATAAATAATAGATAT
>CM063500.1:62280423-62290423 GCA_032207245.1 Pardosa pseudoannulata | reverse complement strand
AAAATTTAAAAAGTTTTGTCCAAAAAAATGCTCTTTAAAAGGCTTTAAATTCACAGCTTCCTTTCCGAAGTCGCTACTTCCGTTTTGTTTTGACAGCTGTAACTTTTCTTTAAAATGCCGTAGAGACAAAACAAAAACAGATTTAGAAGACTAAAAGTTGAAATTTTACAATAGAGAAATAAAACAATTATGATTTTTGGCAAAAAATGACGTTTTTAAAGTAGACGGATACCTTAATATTTTAACAAATTTTTCGTATTTTATATTGAAATATATAAACAAATATATAAATAGCAACCATAAGATTTTTGAAAACAAAAAATATATTTTTTAGTGGATAAATTTATAATAGTATCTTAAATATGAAAAATCAAATAGTAATATATAGTTTTAACTTTTTCGAATTATGTTATATATAAATACTTTTACGTTATAAGAAAATGAAAAGAGCAATCATAAGACTAATAATGTAAAAACTAGTTTTTATTTGTCTAAATTTTTCTAGAATCTATGTAATGGACAAGAACATTCGGTTTTGTTTTATTGTATATATGGTTATTTTTGTACCCATAAACAAACCATGTTATTATACTAACCCGTACTAATACGTGACCCGTGCTCAAGTATCAATCGTCAGAAAACGTACTAGTACGTGTCCCGCATACAATGTGTTAGAATAAATTAGAGTTGCTTGACTTATATCATCTTGAAATATTGATTAAATTACTATATTTAAAAAAAAAATAAAATAAAAAAATTTTTTTTTTAAATTATTGATGAGGATTATTTAAAAAAAAATTATTGATTAAAATGAAGAATATTTTTATTCAATTTATATATGTTTACAACAGTTGTTTCCAGAGTGGTTCCTACAGACCCTTAGTGATCCGTGTTAATTCTTGGGGGGGGGGGGGTTCATTGTATATAAAAATTAATTTGGGAGTGCGTGAGCAATATTTGAGGATCTAAAAAATGTTGAAACAATTATGACCTAAAAAAAAAAAAAAAAAAAAAAAGCAGTAAATAAATTTTAGGGATGCAACGGTTATTCGGCCAACATACTGCATCCGGCATATCCGGCTACAATACCGGATAATTGGCAGTACATTCGGCCAAAAATAATACACCGAGAAATAAGATAAATATAACAAAAACATGCAAACAGTTAAACAATATACTATATGAAACAATGCGTATAAGTATTTTGTATCATTATGTAACAAAAAAAAGCTTTGTTGAAAAAAATTTTATATATACATTTCATTACAAAAAATCATAAATCACTCTTTTCTAGCCTGCATTCGATACCTACTTTCAGTTTATTGTACTTGAATATAGTAAAATCAAATTTTCAACCTTTTATTGCCTCAAAATTTTACTTTTCATTATATATACATTTCATTACAAAAAAAAATCATAAATCATTCTTTTCTAGCCTGCATTCGATACCTACTTTCAGTTTACTTGAATATAATAAAATCAAATTTTCAACCTTTTATTGCCTCAGAATTTTACCTTTCATTATATTTACATTTCATTACAAAAAATCATAAATCATTCTTTTCTAGCCTGCATTCGATACCTACTTTCAGTTTATTGTACTTGAATATAATAAAATCAAATTTTCAACCTTTTATTGCCTCAGAATTTTACTTTTCATTATATATACATTTCATTACAAAAAATCATAAATCATTCTTTTCTAGCCTGCATTCGATACCTACTTTCAGTTTATTGTACTTGAATATAGTAAAATCAAATTTTCAACCTTTTATTGCCTCAAAATTTTACTTTTCATTATATATACATTTCATTACAAAAAATCATAAATCACTCTTTTCTAGCCTGCATTCGATACCTACTTTCCAGTTTATTGTACTTGAATATAATAAAATCAAATTTTCAACCTTTTATTTCCTCAGAATTTTACTTTTCATTATATATACATTTCATTACAAAAAAATCATAAATCACTCTTTTCTAGCCTGCATTCGATACCTACTTTCAGTTTATTGTACTTGAATATAATAAAATCAAATTTTCAACCTTTTATTGCCTCAGAATTTTACTTTTCATTATATATACATTTCATTACAAAAAAATCATAAATCACTCTTTTCTAGCCTGCATTCGATACCTACTTTCAGTTTATTGTACTTGAATATAGTAAAATCAAATTTTCAACCTTTTATTGCCTCAAAATTTTACTTTTCATTATATATACATTTCATTACAAAAAATCATAAATCATTCTTTTCTAGCCTGCATTCGATACCTACTTTCAGTTTATTGTACTTGAATATAATAAAATCAAATTTTCAACCTTTTATTGCCTCAGAATTTTACTTTTCATTATATATACATTTCATTACAAAAAAATCATAAATCACTCTTTTCTAGCCTGCATTCGATACCTACTTCCAGTTTATTGTACTTGAATATAATAAAATCAAATTTTCAACCTTTTATTTCCTCAGAATTTTACTTTTCATTATATATACATTTCATTACAAAAAATCATAAATCCCTCTTTTCTAGCCTGCATTCGATACCTACTTCCAGTTTATTGTACTTGAATATAGTAAAATCAAATTTTCAACCTTTTATTGCCTCAAAATTTTACTTTTCATTATATATACATTTCATTACAAAAAATCATAAATCACTCTTTTCTAGCCTGCATTCGATACCTACTTTCAGTTTATTGTACTTGAATATAGTAAAATCAAATTTTCAACCTTTTATTGCCTCAAAATTTTACTTTTCATTATATATACATTTCATTACAAAAAATCATAAATCATTCTTTTTAGCCTGCATTCGATACCTACTTTCAGTTTATTGTACTTGAATATAGTAAAATCAAATTTTCAACCTTTTATTGCCTCAAAATTTTACTTTTCATTATATATACATTTCATTACAAAAAATCATAAATCATTCTTTTCTAGCCTGCATTCGATACCTACTTTCAGTTTATTGTACTTGAATATAATAAAATCAAATTTACAACCTTTTATTGCCTCAGAATTTTACTTTTCATATATATACATTTCATTACAAAAAATCATAAATCATTCTTTTCTAGCCTGCATTCGATACCTACTTTCAGTTTATTGTACTTGAATATAATAAAATCAAATTTACAACCTTTTATTGCCTCAGAATTTTACTTTATCTCTTTATCGTATCTAAAATCTACTTAATATTTTTTTAAAATTTATATTAACAGAGCATGTTTTGTAGGTGGTCGAGGATCAGCATAAGTGACCTGGTTTTTCAATGTGGGACCGCTGGACTTTTCAGATAGTAATTGCATAATTCCCCCTCCCCTTTCGACCGACTTTCAGTACGAAGCCAGAAAAATACATGCGTTTAAAAAATTTTACTTGACACTATGAGAACAAATACATATTAAAATCAAATGTTATTTCAGCCATTATACATCATACTGTATTGGAGTCACTTATTAAATATTACAAACGAAGAATTGTAACATATACCGATTTCATATCCTGAATTATTGTACACAAATTGTTAATTATTTTTCATCTTTTCTGTTTCAGGACCTGGATTTAACAAATTATGCTCTGAGCCACATTGGCTCCGGTTTGCTTCACCTAATAAAGAAGATCATAGCTTCTGGACGTCAACACCATGTTTACTGCTGCTTTTACCGTCATTCATCCACTTTTGCATAAGTACTAACAACTGTAGATCACAACTCACTCGTGAATTTTTTGGAAATACTTGTCCGAGCCTTCGAGCCATACTATCTGCCATCTATCAAAATCGCTTAGATCACTTTTCATCACATACAGAAAAAGTGGAAGAATGATTCTTCAGACTCTTTAGCAGCAGCTTAATACCGTTTCCACCTGATGACGTGCCTTCCACGTCATTCAGGAGAGTTCATTGCAAAAAATTTGGTCATAATTTTTTGGCTCTTGAGTGTAATCTTCATAAAAAAAAGAAGAAACCGACTGAAGATTATCAATCGTGGAACTTGCAAATGTTATTAACTACATTAACATAATCGGATAAACCCATCAACTTTATCCATCTCATTAGTATTTTTGAAAAGTAATGCTTTTATTAATTAAAAAAAGAAATAATAATTTTAACATCTACTACTTAAATATCGAAATGTTTAATTTATATATTTTTATGTTTATTTCACTATGAAAAGTATCAAAGCAAAAATCGTAATTTCATTACTATACAGTTGTATAGAGTCATTTCTTTTGTTTACATGGTTTTTGGTATGAAAACGACCCATGGACAAAAAATTTGTGAACCATTTGTTTACAGCTACTGGTGTAAAAGCTTTTTCCATGGGACTACTTAAAAATTGGGTTCCCCTTGGCAGATTTGACGAAAATATTGGCGATATTGCTAAACCTCAAAGGTATTCCATCCAAACATTGTATTTCTTGCTTTTTCTGGCGGCATTAATTAATGCACAGAGCGCCATCGTAATAGAATTATATAATCTTACTTTATTAAAGAAAACGACTTAAAACTGGACATTTATATTTATGGGCAATTAATCCCTTAACAATTTACAAACTCAAAATTATTCAAAATGAACCATAGTAAACCATTCATAGTTTGTTATATCTATTTTTTTAAGCATTGCATACTTTTAATATAAGAAAAGAGTTAAACAAGGTGAAGTGGATGCAAATATCATATAAATTATAATATAGATTTAACTGTTTGGGCACGGGGAGATCAGGAGAAAATGTTAGGCGACCATACATAGACCATTATCGCCAAGTTGGAGGGGGAACCCAGTTCTTTAGTCAAGCCGGCTTGAGCTTTTATTTGAAGATTAAATCAGAATCGATTATAAACATTGAATCTGAAATTGTAATAACTATTTCATTGCATTGTTAATTGATTTTTTAATATTATTCAAAAATTTTAATATTTTAGGGTATGAAGAAAATGGTACTACTGAAGAATAGGGTTCCACTTGGCAAATTTGGTGAAATTATTGGCGATGTTTACTAAAACACAAAGGTATTTCATCCGAACAACATTGTATCCCTTGCTATTTGAGAGACTTTAATTGATGTAGATTGCGCCATTGTAATAGAATTATATATATTTTCTTAATTAACCCAAAACTACTAATTAAGTGGGCATTTACATTTATGGACAATTAATCCCTCAATAGTTTACAAAGCCAACAGCTCCAAATTATTCAAAATTAACCCCAGTGAACATTTAATGATTCATTATATCTAATAATTTAGAACCTTATGCACATTTATTATATAAGAGCTGGATACAAATATAATATAAATTAAAATATAAATACAGATTGTTTGGACACGGCGAGATCAGGAGAAAATGTAGGGCTACCATGCTCAGAGCTTTATCACCAAGTTGGCGGAGCACCCTGTTCTTCATTCAAGCCGAAAAAAACATAATTTTTTGTTAATGTCTCAAATTTTTTGTTATCAAATCAATAAATGTATTTCCACTTAGGTTTGTTTCCGTATTTATTTAAACACTAGTGTTTTAAAATCTGATATGATAACAGTAGTTTTATATTTGCGAAAAGGAAAGAAAAATGTTAACATTTTATGAGAGTTTGTTGAGGGAAAAAAAATTCATATTTCATACATTTAATACATAATTTTGTTATCTGTAGAGGATATTGCACACATTATAATAAGACAGTATATACTATTAGCAAAACTTAATCATTACTAAAATATTAAATTGTGGCTTAAATTATTTCCTTTGTAATATTTAATTTGAAAAAAGAATTTTTATATTGTGATTTAAAAAATTAAAAACGCGCGATCTGTACGATTTTTATGGTTTGAGGTCGAAATATCGCCTCTCAGCATTTTCAAAATAGCAACAACAACAACAAAAATAATAATAATAATAATAATGGTAATAATAATATTTGCTTCTCCTGAATAATCAGAATTTTTTGTCACGCAAAATATACTGTAAAACATTTTCAGAAACAAAAACAGGATTTTTTTAAATAAATTTTGTATATGTAATGATATATTAACCAAACTAACCAATTTAAATTATAGTTATATTTTAAAATACATTTCTGGTAAGTTTACGCTTAAATTAACAGCCTTTTGTGAAAATCTTTTTTTCTCTTTTTAATTTTGGTAATATTTGGTAACCACGAGAACATCAACTTAATATTTGCTTAGATCAACTCATCTTATGCAGCTACTTTACGTAATTTAGTCTGGGTTGTTAGCGTTCCCACGTTATATACTCTTAACACCTCTGATTGGCTGATTTTTTTGCAGCCTCAAATCTCTATATAAGCGAATATACAAAGTTTTTGGGAGCAGTGCGGTAAAGATGACTTGTCTCATTAACATCTACATTTGTATTTTCAAATTTTGATGTTTTCTTTCATGGCCTAACGACTGTTCTTTATTCAACATGTATATAATTCTACATCTGCAGTGGGTAAAAAACCCTATTATATATGTATATATATACATTAAGGAGCCAAAAAACTGATACACCAGCGTAATATCGTGTAGGGCCCCTGTCTAATATCGTGTAGAGCACGCAGAAATGCTGCAACACAACCCGTCATGGACTCCACTAATATCTAAAGTAGTGCTTTAGGTAACTGACACCATGAATCCTGCAGACCTGTCCATAAATTCCTAACAGTACGAGGTGGTAGAGATCGCTTCTGAACAGCCCTTTGCAAAGCATCCCAGGTATGATCAATAATGTTCATATCTGGGGATTTCGATGGACAGCGAAGGAGTTTAAAGTCAGAAGAGTGTTCCTGGAGACACTCTGTAGCAATTCTGGACGTGTGTGGTGTTGCATTTTACTGCTGGAGTTCTCCAAGTTCATCGGAATGCACAATGGACATGAATAGGTGCATGTTATCAGATAGTATGTGCTTATGTACGTGTCACCTGTCAGAGTCGTGTCTAAACGTATCAGGGGTCCCACATCACTCTAACTGCATGCACTCCATACCATCACAGAGCTTTGGAACACAGCACCAGGGAACTGTTATCATGCAGGGTCCATGGATTCATAAGGCTGTCTCCATAACCGTACACGTCCATCCGCTAGATACATTTTGAAACGAGACTCGTCAGACCAGCAACATCTTTCCAGTCATCAACAGCCCACTACCTGTGCTAATAGGCCCAGTCGAGGAGTACAGCTTTGTGCCGTGCAGTCATCAAGAGTACACGAGTGGGCCTTCGGCTCTAAAAGGTCATATTGATGATGTTTTGTTGAACGATCCGTACGCTGACATATGTTGATAGCCCAGAATTGAAATCTGCAGCAATTTGCGGAAGTGTTGCACTTCTGTCACGTTTAATGATTCTCTCCAGTCGTCGTTGGTCCCGTTCTTTCACGATCTTTTTTCAGAGATGTTTGAGATTTGATGTTTTACCGGATTTTCGATATTCCCGGTAAACTCGCGACTAGGTCGTACGGGAAAATTCAAATTTCATGGCTACTTTGGAGATACTATGTCCAATCTTTGTTGCATTGGCTATAACACCACGTTTTAAACTCACTTAAATCTTGATAACCTGCCATTGCAACAGCAGTAATGTATACTGTAACAGGTATAAAGATACTTCACTTATAGTACATAGGGGATAAACTACAGTCTTTTCTGTAAGTCATAAAAGAAGCCTCGTCTCGAATACCGCCCGATACCCCTCAATACATAAAGGAAGGGAGTATAAAAATATGTTCAATACAAAAAAAGTGGGAGGCATATGGGCATGCTTTCGAGAAGCTGTTCGAGAAAGGAGTCTCGAAGAAATGGAATTATAAAATACAAATAAATAAATAAGAGTACGGGGTGATCTAATCCAATGAAATATCAAATTTGGCAAATTGACCACCTGAATTTTTAAGAGTGGATAATTCCCGAATGGGGACTGAACCAAGGAGAGGCTGGTTTGGTTCTGGTTTGGTTCTGGAGTGCTACGGTCTACTTTTTGCGAAACGAAGGCTAATGAGACCGGGACCTACTGCTTAAAGCCGATTCCGAACGGCTACGAACATCCATGCCATAGTGGGACTCGAACCCACGAACTCCGGTTCCGAAGGCCAGCACCCTAACCATTCGGCCATCGTTCGGCCCAAGGAGAGACTGAGAAAAATGTAAAGGGATATATATATGAGAAGCAAGCTGAAACGAAGATTTGGTATGGAGACTTCAGGTGGAGAATTATGATGGAAAATTTTGCAGGGAATTTTGATGGAGAATTTTGGAGGAGATTTTTGGCTGAGAGATTTTTATGAAAGATTTTCTGGGGGCGATTCGAGGATTTTTCCTGAGCGAATTTTAGTACTGGACGTTTTACTAAAGATAAAGGTAGATATCATACCACCATTTCTATACTCTAGATCTTGATCTTTGTGCTTTCCGAGTCTTTCATCCGGAAACAAAACATGTATAAAAGCTGCGGAGGTGGTTTTGAAACAACTCTCAAAAAACAGACTTTCACATGTATTTTGGGACAAGTACATTGCATCTCATGGTCATTTCTTCGAAACCTTCCACGTAAATAAAGTCAAGATGAAACGCAAAGAAGAGGCAGATAGAAAGGAAACAGAATTTATTATCTAGCAAGCACCTCAGATTGAAGAGAAAAGAGCTTTGATTGTTAAGCGGAAAATTTCTGAAACACCCTCTGGAATAACTAAAGAGTATCCGGGAAGTTTCCGGCACTTGGAAACAAAGAATATATGAACATAGTTTTTCGGATTGCAACCCCTATTTTATTAATTTGCAACCTTTCGGCTTCTAGCCCAAGACGCTTCTTCGGAGCCACGGAAGTTTGTGTACTTTGCGGTGGTTAATTACTCCCTTAAAAAGAACAGCGCATCGATGTTTGGTATACAATTAACTTCTGTGTTTTATTGTAGCCATTCTCAAAGGACTGGAGTGTAATTCTTGAAGGAGGCTATGGGATGATGTCTGAGTAGTTTCTTTTTTTCCCGCTCCGTCTCCAGAGGAGTCTTGAACATCAGGATCAGTATAGGGTGCATACGCAGGACCGTCGACGTTTTTGGACATACGTCATTGAAAATGGATCGACGTTTTTACTTCTATGTCACATCAAATAACCGACGTACAACCTTATATAGCTAATAGTCGCGCTCACCAAAGTCGTTTAAGAGCTAACTGCGATTAACCCATGGTGCCAACCAATGGTGGGATGCGATTCTCCGTTTAAACAGAGGTTAATCGTGGTTAGACGTTAAACGACTTTGGTGAGACAGGACCTTAAAGTACCGTTTTAACATCTTTTAGGGCCGGTCTCAACAAAGTCATTTAACAGTTAACCACAATTAACCCATGTCGCCAACCCATGGTAGGACGCAATTCTCCTTTTAAACAGAGATTAGACGCGATTAGAATTAAACGACTTTGGTAAGACCGGATCTTAGGTCAGTTCCACTTTCCTGTGATTACTAATGGTAATTAACTATTAATGGTATTTTTTTGTATAAATAGTCTTATTTAGCAGCTCTCATATATTGTATTCCAGCAAGTTTTTTTTTATTTCTAGACCTTGTATTCAGTTTAAAATAAAACAAAAATAAAGTTTGATAACATTTATTAGATTAATGCTCAAACTCAATTCTTAAAATACAAAAGTGTGTAAAGAAGATCTTCCTCTGTGTAGTTTAAAACAATGGAATTATTCTTTACTTCTCTGCTGACTTTATTTACTTTTTGCTTGTTTTTAGAGATAGGAATGTTAATATTCATTCTGCTTCCTGTTTGAACAATGTCGTTACTTAAATGACAGGTAACACAATATTTTATTGAAATTAAAGAGAGATTTTTGCATGCTGTATCCTATTTTACACATGCTGTTCATAATACTACGAAAAGTGTTGATAGTTTATTGACTGTAATAAATCTTGAAACGCGATGCTGCACACATTCCTGCATCAGTTTTCTATCAATAATATCAGAGCCACCACGCAGAGATCAAAT
>CM063500.1:62272857-62280323 GCA_032207245.1 Pardosa pseudoannulata | reverse complement strand
CACAGAAATTAAAATTTATGGTTTATTTTTTTTGGTTGACTCTTACTTTTCCTTACACATTAGTGTATGCTAAAGCATTTTAAACGTTTGCATAAAGTAGACAGCGAAGTTAAATAAAGAATCGTAATTAGTCTGTAAATCGCTATATTTATTTCTCATAATTTTAAATCTAGCGAGATTTGGCCGAACAACGGCCGAATGGTCAGGGCACTGATCTTCGGTACCGGAGTTCGTGGGCTCGAATCCATGTGTGGCATGGATGCTCGTAACCGTTCGGAATCGGCTTAAAGCAGTAAGTCCCGGTCTCATCAGCTCTCGTATGCAAAAAGTAGACCGTAGTGCTTGCTCTAAACCAAACCAAACCAAACTAGCGAGATTTGATTTAACGCCAGCAGTATATATTTCCAATCTCATCCAGTGCCGTTCTAATAAGTAAATAAAAGTCTATTTTAGAAGATGAATCAATAGCATCTTAATAAAATACTCCTCTAATATTGAGTCTGAAAACACAATTTTAACGTTAAGTTGACTGCGAATAAAAAATTTTAGGTGTTTTGAACTACAAAGCAATGACCTAAAATGTAGTTATTTCTGTTGTTGTTGATGATACCACTTAGTCAAACCAGCCACGATTGAACCATACGCTGCTAGTATTAAGACAAAAGGGTGCGACTTTCGTTTTAACTAGCACGTCTATGGTGAAAATACGACTTTTGCTCAAGTGGGTCATCGTAATTTAGAAACAGGGACCAAGCAGAAGACCCATAGGCTTGGCCTGCCACCCCCAGAGGTATTGATTGAGAATTTGGAGGACATTGTGACCACGAACCTATTTTACGTGCCCCAGTCACCATTAACGAACACGGTAGATCTTAGGCAGGTTCGGGCTCCGAACTCGTAACCTTCCAGTTGAGAGAGAGTTACCTTTGACTGAGCTACAGCTGCTGTAGTTATTTCTTCTTAAAAGTAGTGACTTACAAAAGTTTGAGCGATTTGAAGGAAAAAATATAAAATCAATAAAAAACGCCCCTGTTATTGTTAGAGGTTTTTTTTAGAATATTAAGAATACTTAGTACCTATCCATTCACGAAAATCGTTGCAAATTTCAATTTTTTTTTCTTTATTTTTATTTATTTGTTTAATTATATTTTATTAATTCTATTTATTTATTTTTTGTTCTAAAAATGTTTGATAGTTCTAGTTCTATTTCAAATTTTCAAACGGTTAGATTATTTACGTATGTTAATATACCAAGCAATATCTACTAAAGTAATATCTCATTTTTCATTAACAAATATTCTGTATAATTAGCAATAAAATTCAGTAAATATTAAAAGAATTATGTAAGCTTCGATTTTTTTTTCTTTTACAGATTTGAATCCTTTAAATTAGGTGTTCTTAGTTTACATTTTTTCACGAAATAAAAAAAATAAAAAATTATATATATATATATATATATATATATATATATATATATATATATATATAATTGTGCCGTTATTGTAGTGTAATTAAAAGAATTAGTGATGGATTTTTCAGTACTTTTTCAAAAGAATAAATATTAAAAGTGAAAATGTAGCAGAAATTATCCTTTTTTTACTAGTTTTTATGTAAATGCGTTTTAATTGTTTTGTTCAAAACTAATTATTTGCAGAACATACCCCCTAAAGTCGTCAATAACCTTATTATGGTCGTAAAGAAAGCAAATTATAGAAAATTGTGGGAGAAGAAAGTTTTAAAATCTTTAACTTTATTAAAGTTGAATTGTAAAGTTCCTATAGCTGTAACTTCTTTTTTTTTTAAATTTATTTTGTCTTATAATAACAATCAGTAATATACATTAGATAAGAATTCATTCTGAAAATGTAACAAAAGGGATGGTTTTTATTTATTTATTTATTTTTAGATGTTTACGTTTTAATTCTTTGTTTTTCAAAAACTGATTAGCTGCGAAATCAATCCCTAAAGTTGTGTATAACAAAAGAAATTTAATGACGAAATATTGAAAGTGCTCGTTATTGTTAAATAGAGAAAGTAGGTCAAAAGATTAAAACCTTTAAAAAAAATAGAAAACAGACTTCACTAGTAAAAATTGCTTTCTTCTATATGCAGTACTAAAACAGCTTTTAATGTTATCAATAAATTGAGTTGTTAAAGTATGATTTGCGACGTAGGAACAAAAATAAATGCAAAAGTACCAAATTTGGCTTAAATGTTTTATTTATTTATTTTCTAGATTACTTTTTGCAAAAGGTCATTGCTAGCCCCTAAATCAGGCAGTTATTTTTAAAAATTAGTTTTTAAGAAATATACATGTGCAGTATCCAGGAAAAACCCTAGGGTCGAACCCTAGGGCCTTGACCGGAGTGGCAAATTTTATTTATTTTTTAGATTACTTTTTCTAAGAGGCCCCTAAATCTAAATTGCTGGCCCCTAAATTCAGGCTGTTTTTTATTTTTTAAGAAATATACATGTGCAGTATCGAGGAACAGCCATAGGGCTGAACAAACCGGAGCCTTGACCGGAGTTCCAAATTTTATCTATTCTTTAGATTATTTTATGCAAAAAGTCATTGCTGGCCCCTAGATCAGACTTTTTTTTTATTTTAAGGAATATACATGTGCAGTATACAGGAGCAACCCAAGGGTCGAATAAACCGGAACCTTGACCAGAGTGGCAAATTTTAGGTGTGGCATTTTGGACCAAACTTGTAAAACCCTTTTATTTTTATTAAGTAATAATTTGTAAAAATATTTTACAAAATATAATTCTTTATAGCTCAGAAGCCTGGAAGAATACTTTCTATATTAGGTTATATTAGATTTTATAGAAATACCAATCAGTAATTTTAGGTTGTGTGTGTGTGGGGGGGGGGGAAGCATGTGGCATTTTACATTTTTATCCGGGCTGGCAAATCTGCCACAGCTGGCTCTTAAAGATGGTTGTCTAGAGCAGTGATGAGCAAACTACAACCCACGGTCTACACGCAGCCCCCTTAGAAGTTCCATTCGGTTTGGCACAGATTTTAAAACAATAGTTGAAAAAATTTCAAGACAGTTTGAGAAAAAAAATGTTTAATTAATGGCAAAATTGATCTCTAAAGTTGCCAAAAAACGTGCATGACAAATGTTTAATGAACAAATATTAAAATTTGCAAAAGAAGAAAAAATTTAAAATCATTAATTTTTTTAATTAAAATTTTAAATTTTCTTCTATAGTATCTTTGGGTTTTTAAAAATTATTTAGTCTAATAACAATTAGTAATATACATATTAGATAAGTGGCTATGCTTTATAAAGAAAAATGATCAAAAGATACCGAGTGCTCTTTAAGAATCGAAAACCCTTAAATGTGTAAGAAAGATCATTTAAAAAGTAATCAGTTTTTGCATATGCGAAAATTGACTTAAATATTGTTCATTTTATTTATTTTTAAGAAATATGATTAGGTAAATTGTCCTAGAAAGTAGCTTTTAAACTACTGGATATGCACTAAAAAAACAGGAGGGAGGTGACATGCTGCAATAAATTTGCATAAAATTATATTTATTTTATATTCAAATTAAAAAAAAATATTAAATTTTTGTCAGATAAATTTCAATTTACGGATTAGGAATTGAATGAAATAGGAGAACTCATTCTTGTCCATTTTACATGACGTCATTCTTTAGGTGCAAAAAGGTGGTATATATTGTTGAATCGAAAGAAGACAGAATTTATATTTATTCTCATTAATCACATAATTTATTCAAAATAATATTTAAATCTTGAGATTTATAATAAATAATCTTTGGACCGTCAATTTTTTTCAAACTTTTAAGCAGTATGCCCATTACTGATTCAGAGCATCAAATCTCAAATATGAATTGCTGTATAATTACTAAAATAATACTGATATTAAAAAAATTTTAAGTATAAAATATGGTTTATTATTTTATTTTTTCAAAGTATACTAATTAAGTCTTCACATTTATAATAAATAATCTTTGGTCCGCCAAAATTTCTTTTCTATTTTGACAAACTTTTAAAAGGTATGCCCATCACTGATTTAGAACATCAAACCTCAAATGTGAATTGCATAGTTAATAAAATTATTCTATATTAAAAGAAGTTTTATATTTATAATCTGGTTTATTATTTAATTTTATTTTTTCAAAGTATACTATTTAAGTCTTGACATTTATAATAAATAATCTTTCAATTTTTTTTTAATAAAAATTCTTTTTCTTTTGGCAAACTTTTAAAAAGTATTTCCATCAATGATTTAGAACCTCAAACCTCAAATATGAATTGCTGTATAGTTACTAAAACAATACTGATATTAAAAGAAATTCTACGTATAAAATATGGTTTATTATTTTATTTTATTTTTTCAAAATATACTATTTAAGTCTTGACATTTATAATAAGTAATTTTTGGCCCTCCAAAATTACTTTTCTTTTTCTGGTAAGCTTTTAAAAAAGTATGCTCCTTACTTATTTAGAGCATCAGACCTCAAATATGAATCGCTGCTTAGTTACTGAAATAATACTGATATTAAAAGAAATTTTAAGTGTATAATATGGTTTATTATTTTATTTTATTTTATTTATTTAAGTCTTGACAATTATCATAAATAATTTTTGGACCTCCAAAATTTCTTTTCTTTTTTGGCACACTTTTAAAAAGTATGCCCATCACGAATTTAGAGCATCATATTTCAAATTTGAATTGTTGTATAGTTATTAAAATAATGTATTAAAAGAAGTTTTACATTTATAATATGGTTTATTGTCTAACTTTTATTTTTTCAAAGTATACTGTTTAAGTTTTGACATTTGTAATAAATAATCTTTCCGGCAAAAATTCTTTTCTCTTTTGGCAAACTTTTAACTTCATACTCAAATATAAATTGACTTCATATCTCAAATATAAATTATTGTATAGTTAATAAAATAATAATATATTAAAAGAAGTTTTATATTTATAATATGGCTTATTATTTAATTTTGTTTTTTCAAAGTATACTATTTCAATCTTAAGATTTTTAATAAAATATTTCCCTCGCCAAAATTTCTTTTCTTTTTTGGCAAACATTTAAAAAGTATGCCCATCACTGATTTAGAGCATCAAACCTCAAATAGGAATTGCTGTATAGTTACTAAAAATTACTGATATTAAAAGAAATTTTGAGTATATAATATAGTTTATTATTTTATTTTTTAAAGTATACTGTTTAAGTCCTGACATTTATAATAAATAATCTTTGGTCCTCCAAAACTTTTTTCTCTTTTGGCAAACTTTTAAAAAGGTATACCCATCACTGATTTAGAGCATCATACCTCAAATATGAATTGTTGTATAGTTAATAAAATATATTATATTAAAAGAAGTTATTTATAGATATTTATAATATGGTTTATTATTTAGTTTTATTGTTTCAAAGTATACTATTTAAATCTTTAGTTTTTTAATAAATAATTTTTGGCCTGCCGAAATTTCGTTTCTTTTTTGGCGAACTTTTAAAAAGTATGCCCATCACTGATTTAGAGCATCAGACCTCAAATATGAATTGCTGTTTAGTTACTAAAATAATACTGATGTTAAAAGAAATTTTGAGTGTATAATATGGTTTATTATTTAATTTTATTTTTTCAAAATATGCTATTGAAGTCTTGACATTTATAACAAATAATATTTGGACCGCTAAAATCTCTTTTCTTTTTTGGCAAACTTTTAAAAAGTATGCCCATCACTGATTTAGAGAATCATACCTCAAATATGAATTGTTGTATAGTTATTAAAATAATATTTTATTAAAAGAAGTTTTATATTTATAATATTGTTTATTTATTTTATTTTTTCACAGATTACTATTTTAATCTTGAGATTTTTAATAAATAATTTCTGGCCCTCCAAAATTATTTTTTTTTTTTTTTTTGGCAAACTTTTAAGAAGTATGCTCCTTACTGATTTAGAGCATCAGACCTCAAATATGAATTGTTGTATAGTTACTAAAATAATACTGATATTAAAAGAAAATTTACGTGTGTAATATGGTTTATTATTTAATTTTATTTTTTCAAAGTATAGTAATTCAATTTTGAGATTTTTAATAAATAATTTTTGGCCCACCAAAATTACTTTACTTTTTTTTTGGGGGGGGACACTTTTAAAAAAATACGCTTCTTACTGAATTAGAGCATCAAATCGCAAATATGAATTGCTGCTTAATTACTAAAATAATACTGATATTAAAAAAATTGAGTGTAAAATAATGTTTATTATTAAATTTTATTTTTTCAAAATATAGTATTTAAGTCTTGGCAATTATAATAAATAATATTTGGCCCTCCAAAATTACTTTTCTCTTTTGGAAAACTTTTTAAAAGTATGCCTATCACTGATTTAGAACATCATACCTCAAATATGAATTGTATTGTTATTAAAATAATATTATTGTAAAAGAAGTTTTATATTTATAATATGGTTTATTATTTAATTTTATTTTTTCAAAGCATCCTATTTAAATCTTGAGATTTTTAAGAAATGACTTTTGACCCCCCCCCCCTTTTTTTGGCAAACTTTTAAAAAAGTATGCTTTTTACTGATTTAGAACATCAGGCATGAATTGCTGTATAGTTACTAAAATAATACTAATATTAAAAGTTTTATGTATATAATATGGTTTATTTTATTTTATTTTATTTTTCGTTGCGGTTCCAAAATGTTTGAAAATATTTTAACAGACTGCCAAAAGTAGAAATGAAGATTCAGCTGTGAATTAAAAAAAATTATATTTATATATATCCGCTTTTTCTCAAAAATTTTCGTATCGAATACATTTGGGAATTGTAAGCAGAGGAAATCCATAACTAAAAATATCTTACCTTCATTTTGTCGATTATTTGTGTCTTAATAAAAGAGTTGGGATTTCTTTGGTTTACAACTCGGGGAAAAGTTGAAATCGTTGTGCCGATGTTGGAATGGCAGCCCGCTTTTATACCCTAATAAAAGAGTGGAAAAAAAATTTCGTTTCTTCCAGATAGCTTGAAATTTATTTTGCGAAGCGCATTGTCGTGGATGATAGGGTGTAAAATGTCGGAAAATGAAAATAAATATATTGTGCAATCGCGATCAAGGGCACCTGGACATCGGATACAAATTAGGTCAGCCGTTAACTGAAAGTTTTCGATTTCATTCATATTTTCCGTCAGCTGATTTATTTTGTAGTTTCAGTTTTGTATTCCAAACTCGCTTTGGTGCACCCTTGCGGTTTTCACAAAAAATAAAGAGAAAAAAAACGTGAATTGGAACTGTTTTTGTTTTCGTTTCTCCTTGAAGAAAAAAAAAACGGGGGTATGAAAATCTGCGTTTTAACTTGGGAGCAATGAAATGTAAAAAGCTTGTTTACCGCGTAGGCCAGTAAAGTTGCGTAGGTATCTCCCGCCCGAAGCAAATAAGGCAGATATCAAATTTGCCGACTC
>CM063500.1:62235357-62267857 GCA_032207245.1 Pardosa pseudoannulata | reverse complement strand
CTCGTTTTTTTTTTTTTTCATATTTTCATTCGAGGCCTTCACCTTCTTAAATTACACCCATTAGAGAAATTCGATAATTAACTTCTCATAATATGCTAATTTTATTTCTCCTCCCATTGTATTCCGCGAAATGAAAGCGTAATATTCCACAGAAAAATATACAGTAATCTCTTTTGTTTCTATTAGAAATGAACAATTTAAAGAAACGTTATTGAAGTTGTAGCAAGGGTAGGGGTAGTGAGTTGTTTTCACACTGAGTTCCGGGAATCATGCTGTGCCGTGTGTGATTTTAACACAACATAAAAATTAATTGTTCCAAACAATTAATAGATTTTTAGTTTTGATTTAAAAAATGAACTTTTAAAGCCTTGTTTCAACTGTTTAAAAAGCATCGATACAAATAAATATCAATACGCCAATATTTCAGAATTTCATTTTTGTAGATTGGTATTATTAATATCCAGTACATTGATATTTTTTGTTATATAGAGTGTGGATTGGAGTAGATGTTATAATGATGCTAAATGAAAAAAATCAACATTTTTGTCTAAACATTGAGAGTTATGCCTTTCAGCGTTAATATATGTGGCATTAAATTTTTCATTATTAAAAGAGCAGATTGCATTCATAAGAGAAAGAATATAACTGGAAGTTATAGTAGTTCTAAATACAAACTAAGATGAACAGATAAATTATTTTAACACATTGTGTGCGGGTACATTTTGCAGCGGAATTGTACCGGGAGCGGGCGTTTTGCGCGTAAATTTAGTTATTAATTTACGCGCAAAACGCCATAAATATCAATAGATAAAAAATTATTTAAGGCACTACGTTCGGAGAACTTTTTTCTTTAAACAGAGAAACTAGTTCATGTTTTTACATTTTTACATTTATTTTTTATATTATCATAGAGAATTGCACTTAAAAAATTTATTCCTGGAAAAGTTTTTATAAATTTTCTAATAAATGAAGAATAGTAAAAAAATCGGGTTCTTCCAAAAGGTCTAATTTTTTAATAAATTAAATTATTTCAATATTTTTTGATGCAACACATTTCTTATACACTGGACAAGTGAATCATCTAAAATCTTTGCTTAATTTACATTTGGCAAAAATTTTGGTCCTTCAAAATCATACACATTGAATTTTTAACGAATTTTCATTACCTTTATATCTAACTATGAGTGTAACATCATTAAAAATTATCCAAATTTAAAGCTTTTAGGTCATTTACTTAAATAATATCAAAAACATTCATAATAATTTTCATCAAAATATTTTAAGAACTTTTTGAGAAATCACACTTCAAGTTCCAACATTTTATTAAAAATTCCGTTCTGAGAAAAACGCATTTGAAGTTTATGAAAGGAACTTTAACTGTTAAAAAATTAAAATGCGTGTTTAAAATTCATCACACTTTCTTGCTTCACTACTTTCTAATTGCCAAGTTGCCAATTATTAAAAATAATAGAAAAATGTTTAAACTAATCTTCATGAAAATGTAAAAAGTTTTGTTCAAAAAATGCTTCCAAAAAATTGAGAACTTCCAGTTCCGAAGTCGCAACTTCCGCTTTGATTTGACAGCTGTCACTGATGTTTAAACAGCTGTAACTTTTCTTTAAAATGCCGTAGAGACAAAACAAAAACAGATTTAGAAGACTAAAAGTTGAAATTTTACAATAGAGAAATAAAAAAAATTATGATTTTTGGCAAAAAATGACGTTTTTAACGTAGACGGATAGCTTAATATTTTAACAAATTTTTCGTATTTTATATTGAAACATATAAACAAATATATAAATAGAAATATATAAATAACAGCCATAAGATTTTTGTAAACAAAAAATATTTTTAGTGGACAAATTTATAATAGTATCGTAAATATGAAAAATCAAATAGTAATATATAGTTTTAATTTTCGAATTATGTTATATATAAACATTTTTACATTATAAAAAAAATGAAAAGAGCAATCATAAGACTAATAATGTAAAAAGTAGTTTCTCTTTGTCTAAATTTTTCTAGAATCTATGTACTAGACAAGAACATTCGGTTTCGTTTTTCTGTATATATCGTTATTTTTGTATCCACAAATAAACCATGTTGTTATACTAACCTGTACTAGTACGTGACCCGCGTTCAAGTATCAATCGTCAGAAAACGTACTAGTACGTGCCCCGCATACAATGTGCTAAAATAAATTAGAGTTGCTTGACTTATATCATCTTGAAATATTGATTAAATTGCTATATTTAAAAAAAGAAAATTAAAAAAAAAATTTTGAAATTATTGATGAGGATTATTTAAAAAAGATTATTGATTAAAATGAAGAATATTTTTTTTTTCAATTTATATATGATTACAACAGTTGTTTCTAGAGTGGTTTCTACAGATCCCCAGTGATCAGGGTAAGTTCTTGGAGGGGGGTACATTGTACATAAACATTAATTTGGGAATGCAAGTGTAACATTTGAGGGTCTACAAAAAGTTTAATAAAAATTGAAACTTATGACCTATTTTTACAAAAGTTAAAACTAATTACCAGTAAATACATTTAGGGATGCAACGGTTATCCGGCTTACATACTGCATCCGGCATATCCGGTCACAATACCGGATAATTGGCAGTAGCTGGATATTACAATTATCTGGCAGTACATCCGACCAAAAATTATACGCCGAGAAATAAGATAAATATAACAAAAAGAGTGAAAAATGTTAAACAATCCCCTTTATAATAATAGCCTAAGTAATCTGTCCGTATATCCTCAAACTTATAAAGCGGTTGGACCTGGAATGGATAGAGGCCAAAATAATCAGAATGTTTTTTTCTTTCAAAATACACTAAACATTTTCAGAAATAAATACAGGATTTTTTAAAATAAATTTTGTATTATTACATAGTAACCAAACTATCCAACTTAATTATAGCTATATTTTAAAATACATTTCTGGCAATTCTGCACTTAAATTAACAACCTTTTGTGAAAGTCTTTTTTCCTTTTTTAATTATGTAATATTTGATAACCACGAGAGCATCAACTTAGTTTCTGCTTAACTCAACTAATCTTATGCAGCTACTTTACGTAACTTAGTTTCGGTTGTTAGCATCTCCAAGTTATATACTGTTAACACCTCTGATTGGCTGACTTACTTGCACAATCAAATCTCTATATAAGCGAATATACAAAGTTTTGGAGAGCAGAAAAGTAAAGAGGAATTGTCTCCTTAAAATCTGCCTTTTTATTTTCAAATTTTGATGTTTTCTTTCATTTTTTTTTATTCAACATGGATAGAATTTTAAATTTGTAGTGGGTAAAAAACCCTATTATATATGAATATACATACACTAAAGAGCCAAAAAAAAACTGATAAACTAGCCTAATATCGTGTAGGGCCCCCGAGAGCACCTAGAAGTGCTGCAACACGACGCGGCATAAACTCAACTAATATCTGATGTAGGTAATTGACATTATGAATCCTGCAGACCTGTCCATAAATTCCTAACAGTATGAGAGGGTAGAGATCTCTTCTGAACAGCACCTTACAAGGCATACCAGATATGCTCAATAATTTCATATCTGGCATATCTAAGGATTTTGGTACCAGCGAAAGTGTTTAAAGTCAGAAGAATATTACTGGAGCCACTTTGTAGCAATTCTGGAAGTGTGGGGTATCGCATTGTCCTGTTGGAATTCCCTAGTTGGTTTGGTTTGTTTTGGAGTGATACTGTCTACTTTTTGCTACGCGAGGTTGGAATTCCCTAAGTTCATCGGAATGCACAATGGACATCAATAGGGGCAGATGATCAGACAGGATGCTAACGTACGTGTCACCTGTCAGAGTCGTATCTAGACGTATCAGGGGTCCCACATCATTCTTACTGCATGCGCCCCATACCATCACAGAGCCTTCGACAGCTCCAACAGTCCGCTGTTGGCATGCAGGGTCCATGGATTCATGAGGTTGTCTTTATACCCGTACACGTCCATCCGCTCGATACAATTTGAAAAAAGACTCGTCAAACCAGGCAACGTGTTTCCAGTCATCAACAGTCCAGTGTCGGTGTTGATGGGCACAGGTGAGGCTTAAAGCTTTGTGTCGTGCAGTCATCAAGGGTACACGAGTGGGCTTTCTGCTCCAAAAGGTCATATCGATGACGTTTTGTTGAATGATTCGCTCGCTGACACATGTTGATGGCCCAGCATTGAAATCTTCAGCCATTTGCGGAAGGGTTGCAGCACTTCCGCTACGTTTAATTATCCTCCTCAGTCATCGTTGGTCCCCTTCTTTCATGATCTTTTTCCGGACGCAGCGATGTTTGATATTTGATGTTTTGTCGAATTTCCGAGATTCACGGTACACTTGTGAAATGGTCCTAAGGGAAAATCCAAATTTCATCACTACCTCGGAGATACTATGTCCCATCTCTTGTGCACCGACTATAACACCACGTTCAAACTCACTTAAATCTTGATAACTGCCATTGCATCAGCAGTAATGGAACTAACAACTGTGCCAGACACTTGTTGTCTTATATAGGCGTTGCCGACCGCAGAGCCGTATTCTAATTGGTTCCTAATATCTTCATTTGCATATGCATGCCTATACCAGTTTTTCTGGCTCTTCAGTGTATATATGTGTGTGTGAAATTTTTATAAATAATAAATTTCTTTAAAAAAATAATATAAACTAATATATTTGTTAAATAATTTTATTTTATATCTTTTATTCATAATTAAATTTGCAAATGAATGCAAGATTTTTTGCCCACTTTGGAACTTTCTATACGCCAAGTATGGCAAATTCAAATACAACATAGACTATAATTATATGTTAAATACATAAGTTACAAGCAGTTATCTTGACCTCTGTAAAATAAGGTTTAGACTACTCAGTTGTGTCCTAATTGTGCAGAAACATTCATGCATCAAGCATTTCAAATTAAGAGACCAATACAAGCCAAATAGAAAACATCTAAGCTTATATGGATCATAAAAAATATAAAAAATTCAATTTTGACTAAGTTAGGTTTTATTTCCATCGGTATATAATAGAAAACTAACAAATTTAAAAAAGAAGTAATAAAAATTTGTAATACCACATTAAATTAATGTTTTCTTCCAGAAACTTTCACCTTTTTCTTCTCTGTCACCAAGCTACTTCCTTCAAGAGCAATCTCGTCTTAGTTACTCTGAAAACTGGAGTAAAATAAATGCCAGTAATTCTCTATTAAATAAGTTTGATTTAGGTTTGGTTTGGTTTGGAGTGCTACGGTCTACTTTTTGCAACGCGAGGGCTAATGAGACCGGGACCTACAGCTTAAAGACGATTCCGAACGGTTACGAACATCCATGCCACTGTGGGATTCGAACCCACGAACTCCGGTACCGAAGGACAGCACCCTAACTAATCAGCCATCATTCAGCTAAGTTTGATTTAGAGGGCTATAATTAGGGCTTTGCAAACACGAGGGCTAATTAGACCTGGACTAACGGCTTAAAAGAATTCCAAACGGCTACAAACACCATGTCAGCAGCGATATATTAATCCATTAGAGTTTCAAAAAGAGTTCATTAGAGTTTAAAAAAATTGGTCACACCTACAACTATTTCCATATATGGAAACTATTTGTACGCGAACTTTCGGAGAAATAAATCGATGGAAAAAATAAATATTAATATTCCCGATATAAAACAATTTCTTCAAAATAACACCTTTGAGCACAGACACACTTCTTTCAATGAGCTTTCCTCACTTAGAAAGAGTCCCGGAGGAGATTTTTTAAAATGCACTTGAAGCAGCAGTCGGAGCTACTTGGACTACAACGATCTCATGGCCATGTTTTTTGAGGGCTGTTTTCACACAGGTGAACACAAAAATTCTAGCCTGGATAGATCAGAACAATAAGGGAGATGGAAAAGAGCTGCAAAGCTGTTCGAAGCCGGAAAGTTGTTGACCGCGAAATAGATAGGGCAAGATGCATTTTATGATGAAGCTTCCGATTTGAACAGAATTTTCTCGTCTGCAAATCGGTGGTTAATGTTTGTGCACACAGTCATTTTATCTATTCCTGAGATCATTTGAACGCCTTACTATCAGAATGCGTTTAACACATCATGTACACTTTGTATGTTGTCGTTGTTTCTACTAGTGGTCCTTGTCAGACATTTCCTGCGCGAGATACATCTTCTACACTCGCTCAATTGACTTCAAAGCACCTGCCCTATATAAAAATAGCAAATTTTGATAGACATCCACTCCTTGAGCATTTGATAGATCGTGGCCAAAATCTTTAAAACCGATTTTCAGAAATAAAGTTTAATAGTGAACTTCCGCACTGTTTAAAAGTCATGTCCAGCTCGCCTATTTAACTGGAGAATGTACGATGGATTCTTTCGTGTAGGTGAGATGGAAAAATAAGTCAGCCTAACTCCAGTATTAACACAAATAATACACAGTTTTTATTTAAAAACAAAAAATAAATGAAATTAAAATATTAACCCGCAATGGACAAGATTCAGAGCTGGACCCTCAAAAAAGTTCAAAGCGATCAAGCCGTCTCATAAAAAAATAATGTTCGATGGCATTCAGTACTGAAAAAGGTAACAAATTTCGTTCTTCCGGTATTGGATCTGACTCGAATGTGGACACCAGGAAATGTCCACTCCTCTGAGATTATTTCATAAGTCTTTCGCACCGTTCTTTCTCGCTTTTCACGGATACAATACCCTCCTCACGGTGATCCACCGTAATCTTTCTGTCAACGGTCACTTTCCGGCCTTGGCTTTGGTTTTAGAAGAAAACACCTGTAACCGATAATCTACAGCTGCTACTGTCTCCATATATATCAATATAGAAGACTTTCTAATTTCGTTAACCGGATAGCGTGCACTTCAGCTGAAAACGTGTTGGAATAGTCGTGGGTACACGTTTGGTAAGCAAGAGGGAATGTCCACCACCACAAATATAGAAAGGTTGGTCGTGGGTCACCCAAATCTTACATGTTTGTTAAACTTTAACTCTTCAACTGAGCCTATAGCCATATGTACACTAAAACAACAATACGAACCTCACGGTACCTTGTTTGCAACTGATGGCAGGTGTGCATTGAAATATACTTCCGTTTCCATCGAATCTGCATAGCACAAGCTCGTTGCAATATATATATAGTCATGTCAGAAAAAAATAGGTCTTATCACATTTTATGCAGTCTCTGTAATGATGGTTAAGTACTGTAAGTTTTACTAAAAGTAAACGTAGATTCATACCACTATCTCTATACTCTTGATCCTGCACCATGTGCTTTTTGTGTCATTCATCCGAAAACAAAGCATGTATAAAAGCTGCAGAGGTGGTTTTGAAACCACTCTCAAAAAATAGACTTTTACAAGTGTTTTGGGACTAGTACATTGCATCTCATGGTCGTTTCTTCGAAAACTTCTACGTAAATAATGTCAAGATGAAATTCAAAGAAGAGTCAGATAGACAGGAAACAAGTTATTAACTAGCAAGCACCCAAGATTGAGGAAAAAAAGAGATTTTATAGTTAAGTGGAAAATTCCTGAAACGCCCACTGGAATAACTAAAGAATGTCCGGGAAGCTTCCAACACATGGAAACAAAGACTATATAAACATAATTTTTCTGATTGCAACCCGCTCTTTTATTAATTAATTTGCAACCTTTCGGCTTCTAGCCCAAGACGCTTCCTCGGAGCCACGGAAGTTTGTTTACTTCGCGGTGGTTAATTACTCCTTTCTTAAGAGGCTTCGCTGTTTAGTATACAATTAACTTTTGTGTTTTGTTGTAGACCTTGTCATATCAACGGAATGTAATTATCGAACGAGGCTATGGGGTGACGTCTGAGTAGTTTCTTCTTTTCCCGCTCCGTCTCCAGTGGAGTGTTGAGCATCAGGATCATGATAGGGCTTCATACTCAGGACACGGAAGGCGTTTTTGGACATGAGTCATCGAAAATGGATCGAAGTTTTTTACTTCTATGTCACATCAGATAACCGACGTACAACCTTATATGGTTAATGATCAGTCCCATCAAACTCGTTTAAGTGCTAACTGAGTAAGCCATGGTGCCAACCAATGGTGGGATGCAATTCTTCGTTTAAACAGAGGTTAATCGCGGTTAGCCGTTAAATGACTTTGGTGAGACCAGTCCTTAATTTACTAAATACCGTTTTAACAATTTTTAGGTTAGTCTCACCTTCCTGCGATTACTAATGAAATTAACGATTAATGGTAATTTGTTTTATGTATAAATAGTCTTATTACTCATTTAACAGCTCTCCTACATTGTACACTCACTTCCAAAAGTTAAGCACGAAGATGAAAATGCTAATTTCCGGAATCCAATCAGAACTGAAGAGTATACAATTCGCTGCAGAGGTAGATGGAAGTATGCAAATATGTTAGTTAACAGCCAATCGCACTTTCATGTCAAGAAATATACAAAAAGGTCAGCCTTATAAGATGCCAGCTTTATGAAGGGTTACAGAAGTTGATTGTAAGTATTGATAGAAGGCGTTTAAAACTTTCGTATAATTTGTTTTCAAGACATAAGTGTTTTCGACTTCCAAAAGACGAAGGAAAGAATCTGAGAGCTGGCGTGCTGTGGGGCGTATTGAAGCAGGCCAGTAGATCGCAGATGTTGCTCTTTTCTTCGGCGTTCATTATTCTGTAATTTCATGTTTATGGAAACAATTTCAAACCATACAGACAGTTGTCCGAAGGCCCATAGCCGGTCGCCCAAGGGTTACAACCTCCGCGGAAGATCTGTATGTTGCTATTTAAAAAAAGCGGAATCGCAGAGCGACCTCCACATGTGTGACATCTATGGGTAAGCGTCCATTTGTACTGCGATATCTGCAGCTACTGTACTCCGAAGATTACATACAAGTGAACTGTACGCCCGGGTACCTCGAGTTTCTGTTTTTCTATCATCCCAATCAATTTCTATCATCCCAATCAAGATTGGCACGATTAAAGTGGTGCCGGGAACAAGTCAATTGGACTGTGTCTGAGTGGGTCAATGTTATGTTTACTGATGAGTCAAGATTTGTTCTGGAGCCAGATGACAAGCGTATAAGGATATGGCGTGATAAAGAAACACGCAATCAGCCCCAAAACATCACCGAACATCACGCATTTCGAGGCGAAAGCATTATGGTGTGGGTAGGGATTTCATTAGGATACCGCACCGACCTGCACATCTTTAAACGGGATTCTGTGACGGCTGTCCGGTATCGAGATTAAGTCCTAGAACCCAATGTGAGATTTTACGCTGCAGCTGTTGGCCCTAATTTTGTTTTAATGGACGATGACGCAAGTCCCCATACAGCTGACATTGTCGATGACTACCTGGAGAGTGAAGGGATTGCGCGTATGGCGTGGCCAGCATATTCGCCCGACCTTAATCCCATTGAAAATCTTTGGGGTGCTATCGGCCGTGCTGCATCTTCATGTTTCCCACCTTCAGCCACTCTTATTGAACTGGAAACTGCTCTACGAAAAGAATGGCGATTGCTTAATTCTGCGGTGGTTGACCACCTAATTGAAAGCATGGTCACAAGGTGTAAACTATGTATAGAGATGAAGGGGGATCACATATCCTATTAATGTCCTTTTTTATTTTATGTTGTTAAATTTCATTTTATAAGTAATTCTGTTTAAATCTCCAGTATGTCATTATCTGACAAATTACAAAAATTTAATATTGTTTTCATTTTTGTATGTAATTATTGATTTTGTTTTATGCATTAATATATATGCTACTTTCCTGCCAAATTAGGTGTCAATCAAAGCAGTTTTTTTTTTTTTTTTTTTTTTTTTTTTTTTTTTTAACATCTTTGTACTTAACTTTTGGTAGTGAATGTATTTCAACAAGTTTTTTATTACTAAACTTTGTATTCAGTTTTTAAAAAACCAAAAATAAAATTTGATAACATTTATTACATTAATGCTCAAAACAATTCTCAAATCTTAAAATTCTCCGGTGTGTAAAGATCTTCCTCTGTGTAGTTTAAAACAATGGAATTATTCTTTACTTCTCTGCTGGTTTTATTTACTTTTTGCCTGTTTTTAGAGATAGGAATGTTAATATTCATTCTGCTTCCTGTTTGAACAATGTCGTTACTTAAATGACAGGTAACACAATATTTTATTGAAATTAAAGAGAGATTTTTGCATGCTGTATCCTATTTTACACTTATGTTCATAATACTACGAAAAGTGTTGATAGTTTATTGACTGTAATAAATCTTGAAACGCGATGCTGCACACATTCCTGCATCAGTTTTCTATCAATAATATCAGAGCCACCACGCAGAGATCAAATAGAAATCTATATATTATGTCAAAAACAATGGGTTAGCCATTATTCTAGCGCGTAATATTACGTCGAAAACAAGCAAAGGATTCAACACTTGAGCCGCCGGATGCTTCGATTCGGGAAATGTTATCCAATTTTTGATGTTATTTCATTGCGATAAACACTTAATTCTCAGTACACGATTTATTTAAATCTTCCGAGAAGTCCTCATTTTCGTTATGAAGCTAAATTACTGTTTTACGTGAAATCAATTTTATAATTTTTGGGAATTTTGCACCCTATTTAGCTTAAATATTAAATTTTTTTATCAGCTGAAATTATAGTCCAACTGAAGGGTTATCAACTCATAAGGCCACGAAGGCCACATTGATTTGGCTTGGAGCGGTACAGTCTATTGTTTTGCTACTCGAGGGCTGGTAAGGCTAAATCCACTGCTTAAAGCTGATTCCGAACGGCTATGAATATGTTGTTGTTTCTCATGCCATTTGGACAAACCAAGCCCCATTGAGCCTGCAGGCTCTCGTATTAAGGCCAAGGGGTGCACCTTTCGTTTTTAATGAGCACCATTAAGGTGAAAAAACAACTTCGCTCAAGTAGGTCCTCGTAATTTTGAAGCAGGGACCAAGCAGAAGACCCACAGGCTTGGCCTGCCACCCCCAGAGGTAATTAATTGAGAACTTGAAGGACATTGTGACCACGAATATATTTTACGTGACCCAGTCACCTTTCACGAACACGGCAGATCTTAGTCCGGTTCGGGTTCCGAACCCGCTACCTCTCAGTTACGAGATCGTTTCCTTTGCCGGATGAGCTACCGCGGCTCGGCTATAAATAATCATGTCAGGCAGTGGAATTTCAATCCATGAGCTCTGGTACCGGAAAGCCGTGCATTAATTACCCAGTTGGCCTTTGTTCGGCGGTCGGTTTGGAGAGCTACGGTCAACCATTTAATTACACGACAGCTAATGAGACTGGGACCTACTGCAGAAAGCCGATTCCGAACGGATTCGAACATCCATGCTAGCAATGGAATTCGATCCTACGAACTTTGGTACTGAAAAGCAACGTCCTACCATTCGGTCATCGTACAGTGAGGGAAACATTGGAAACCACGTGCATGATTGCAAGTCACATTTTCATTTTGAATAATTTTCACGAAATTCTGCAAGTAGAACAGCGGTAGCAGTATTAAATATTATGTATAGTTTAATTAAACGACTGATTTAGTCACTTTAGTTGCTCAAAACAATTTGAAACCTATCATTTATAAAAAAAAATCTGTGGGCTTATGACTAACAGTACATTTTAAATGTACGAATAAAGGAGAAAAAATTTTAAAACAAGCTTTAAAAAATAGCTTTTTCAAAACTTAAAAAAATAATGAACTTCTTATAACAAATTATTTTACAATAGTATTATAAAAATATGAAATTAGAAATGAGCAGAAAATTATTATACACGAGACAATTAAGTTTTGAAAACAATCTCTCGGTGGCAGTTTATTTGAATTAATATATAACATTACGGCCCTTACTCTGGACGTTGCGGTTCATTTCGAACCTTTGTTGTGACGTCATTTTGACGCCAGCCACAGCCATCTATATAGAAGGCCTGCTCGCTCAAAAAAATGGCGGCGGCCGAAGGCGGTTTCCCTCCTATAATCCTCAAGTAAATTGTGTTATGCCTTTTAGTACTTATCAAAATATTTTTTCAAAAAACAAACTAAGGATATTCAATTATTTCATTAACTTGAATATTTATTAGTAGAAAATTATTTTGCTATAGATTTTATTTGTGTGTCAATTTATATTTAAATTTTAGTTACCAAAATAACTTCATACACTACACGAGAACAGATACGATACATAGATAAAATTTTAAGCAAAGAAATTACATTTGCAAAAAATTACGCAACTGGCATCTTTTTTTTTCTTTTTACTTACCTTTTATTAAATGGTCCCATGGAAATAAAATGTCTTAATCTTTATTCATAAAATATGATACTTTACGGATCACATTAAAATTAAAATAAATAAAATCCTTAAGGATTATATTAAAGGTAATGTTAAAAAACACTGCCTTAGTATAAAATCATAGAACAATTTATCATTGACAAATTTCACAAACTCATGCAAAAATATTATGGTGAGGCAAAATTTTTACAGTTTTATTTACGTATAATATCTGATTCTGATTTGTACTATATAAACAATGAAACATAATTCAGTAGTATACAGAAAAAAAAGTAAAAATGTTGTTACAAGAAATATTTAAGAATTTTTTTATTTTTCTCTTATTGAATTTTTCCTTAACTTCTTCAATATATTTTTCAGTCACTTTTTTAGGGTAGTTATTCAGAAATATTTTATAAGTAGTTAAAATTATATTTTTGGAGTGAAGTAAACAATCATGCAAACATAATTCAGAAGACCTATTTATATCATCTATTACATTTTTAAGATATGGTTAAGTGACTGTTATTAATAAATTGAGTTGATTATCATTTGCTATAAAATTACTGTTATATTTTAATAAAACATTTGTAAATATCTGAATACATAAATGTAACTTTAAGTATAAATACAGTTTTTTTTTAAGTTCCTCTACCTAAAGCATCTATTAATTAAAATTTATTTATATAATTTTAACAGCTTGCAAATTTTATTTAGATGGGATTTTTCTACTTTTGGCTGTTAGACATAGCTATTCAAAAACTTTAAGCATGTTTATTTAATCACTTTTCTACAGGTTATATGAGAACTTACCTGTTATAAAATAGTACAGCATTGAATAAAGGTTATATTTTATAATAAAAATGTGTAAAAACATTGCTTCTGTCAATTACTTTAGATTAATTTTTTTTCTTACATTTATAAATTTTCTTTTGGTAGTTTAATTTTTATTACATATATATCTTCTTTACGCTTCGACATTCAAAATTTTAAATTGTAGAAAGTTAATATGAAAATCTGGAAAAAGAGCTCAGGACGTAAAAAATATGAAGTTGATAAATCAGAAACAAGTTAAAGTGCAGATAACATTGATTCTACATAGAAATTTCCCAGTTGCTATTGTAGTATGGGAAAGAAGTTGTACATCAACTTTTATTAATAAAGTCCCTTAAAAACACATTATAAATCAATGAAGTAAGGATACATTAACCTTTTATTGTGATAATAATAAATAGTTTTCCTTTAGGATAAAACAGAAATTGTAATTTGTGAGTTATCAACAATAGCCAAGTTGCAATACACAGTAAAAACGAAACTTTAACATAACTTAGAATACATTTAACTTACAGATATTAAATGTTGTATTATATAAACTCCTTAATGAGATCTAACAATAAAATGAAACTTATTTTTAAAACGACAGTTATAATATACAATATGATATACAATATGATATATAATAATAACAAAACATTTGAACCATTCTAAAGTGTCGAACTTAAGAATTACCATCATTTGTATGATATACTTAATTAGAAAACAGCTCATAAAATAATAGAAGAAACAGTAGCAAAATTGCTACTTACCTTACATATAAAGGCAAGCATTATTTTATTTCCATAAATTTCTTTCTTTGTTTTTTTTCAAAAGAAGTAATAGGCAAGCAATCAACAAGCATCAACAGAATTTAATAGAATGCCGCCTTTTAGAGATCACGTGACCGGTTTTCGGAAAATCAGCGCGCAGGCCTTGTGTTTAGATGGCTGTGCGCCAGCTTGCGGACATTATGCGAGCAAACGATCAAGCTGACGTCACAGTGACGTTACAACGAACGTTTGGCCCAACTCGCAACGTCTAGAGTAAGCCTCGAGGGCTTACTTTGGACGTTGCTAATCAATCCAAACGTTCGTTGTGACGTTACTTTGACTTCAGCTTGATCGTTTGAACGCATAATGTCTGCAAGCTGACGTCAAAGTGACATCAGAATTTGCACATTTTTCAGATGTGGATAATATATCTCTAAACATTATTTAAACAGGACTAAGAAAAAAGAAAGCTTCACTTAGTTATGAAAACTTTCTACAGATATTAAAAAAAAAGTATAAGTAAATTAATCATTAAAATTTTCGTAAAATCAGGAAGGTTTTTTTTAAGAAATAAACTATTTTTAATTTTTATTAATTTTTAAAAGGCTTATTCCTAATTAATTTTTCATACATTCCTGCAAAGTGTTTACCTAATACTCTTAATCTACATAAGAACAAATCTGGTTAACCTCTTTAAATTAAGACTTCCTTTTGATTATTAAATTACATTTAAAAGTAGAAACCTGAACTTATTGCGAATATTCAAAGTACTGACACAAAAAAATTCCTTTAAATCAATTATTCAATCTACCTACAAAATAATACCCAAAAATGTTCAAAACATGTTCTAGTAATGTTAAGACAAAACTTGAAGGAAAAAATTGAAAATTAATACGCAAGGAACATTTTTAAAATCTTCATAATCTTTCAAAAAATTAAATGTTTTAAAAAAGTTATCAAGTTTTAAAAATTTTGTAAAGATGATTTATTTAATTATACTTCAACTTATAAGTTCACAGATTTTCATGAGTTCTAATTTAATAACTTACATGCTTTGCAATATCCACTGTCCCCTTGTAGACACACATCAAAAATAAAAGAGATAAAACAGCAGAGAATTATAAAATTAGAGCTTTTCAAATGACAGTAATTAAACTAGAAACTTGTGCGATTATTAAACAAAAAAAAACTATCTTTCCCCATATTTTCTACATTATATATTTATTTAATGAATATGATGTGTATAAAATATATTGTGGTTTACGAAATTTTTTCTATCATTCCATTATATTAACGCAGCGGTCGGTAATATTTTAAAGCCAACATAACAATCAGCATTTACTTACTCGGAACAAATACTGCACATGCTTGTTTCGAGCAATGTATTGCCAGAAATGGGCTGCAATTCACTTTAGGGCGCCTCTTGACTTTGATTCTTTATCTATATTTATCATCCCCAAATATGCAAGTTTTCTTACATATTGCAACATGAGGTTTTTTCTATTCCAATTGTGTATAAGGTTTTTGTGTACAGTTTTAAGTATACTGATAGTCTTTCGTTTCATTTTCATTTACTTTATGAGTTATGTACCCGTATTTTCTCGTAAATCTCCATATGACTTAGAACATTTTAAAAATCGTTCTCCATACCTTTGCAAATTTAAAAATTTGATACAATCTGTGTATAAATTTTATCTATACTGCTTTTTTTACTATTATAATAAGTATAGTTTAGGCATTTTATCCCTCTTATGTTTCTTTGCAGCCATCTGAAATGGAATGTTGGCATTGCTGAAGCCAAAAAATATCGCCAATAAAACAAGGGACACCCTAAACTGTATTTCCACCTTTAGAAATGATTTCGTCAATAGGATTTCCAACTAAATATCTTCAAATGGCGTCAATAAATATCTTTTAAAAGGACAAAATGATATTTTCTATTCGCATTTTAAGTGCCCACTGAGTCTACTAGGTATAATATACTAGGTAGATATCTGCTAGGTAGTCAATAAACATCTTTTTTTATAAGGAGATAATGATATTTTCTGTTCGAATTTTAAGTGCCTTGTATCTACTAGGTATGTTATACTACGTAGATATCTACTAGGTAGTCAATAAATATCTTTTAAAAGAACAACAGAATGATATTTTCTGTTCGAATTTTAAGAGCCCACTGAGTCTACCAGGTATGATATACTAGGCAGTCTACTAGGTAGTCTACTAGATATCTACTAGGTAGTCAATAAATATCTTTTAAAAGAACAACAGAATGATATTTTCTGTTCGAATTTTAAGAGCCCACTGAGTCTACCAGGTATGATATACTAGGTAGATATATATTTGATAGTCAAATAAATATCTTTTAAAAGAACAGAATGATATTTTTTGTTCGAATTTTAAGTGCCCTCTGAGTCTACTAGGTATGAGGCTCGCAAGTGTTGTTCTGGAAAAGAGTCTTGCTCATAATCAAAGTCAAGTTTTGTTATTCAATAAATTTAGTATTTAGTAAATTAAGGAGCAGTCTCACCAAAGTCGTTTAACAGCTACCGCAATTAACCTCTGTTTAAACTTAGAATTGAGACCCACCATTGGTTGGCGTCATGGGTTAATAACGGTTAGTCGTCAAACAACTTTGGTGAAACCGGCTTTTAGTAAGCTTAGTATTCTGTGTAAATCTTCCATGCATTCTTTACTGTATCGTAATTTTTACCGGATTGTTTCAAATTTACATTTTCTAGCAGCAGCTCTATTTTGAAAGGTGTTTCACATCTATTTTCCTGTGTAAAGTAAAAGAAAGTATTGTAATCACAGAATATTTAAAGTATTCAGATTTCAGCAAAGATATTCGTTTTCACGATGGCTAGATGATTTTTGACTAGTTTGCTTTTAGCATCTGTATGTGCGTACGTATACATCTCACATAACTCAAAAAGATTCATTGTAAAATAGTGAGATGTCCAATTTAGGTTCCATGATAACATCGAGTTACGCTACCTCTCTTTTGAATGCAATCTACACTCTATATATTGAACAATTTCACCTTAACGTATGTTAACGTTTTCGAGTATAACTCAAAAACGTTTAACCATAAAATGTAGAAATTTTGTATGTAGGGCAATTGTTCTATATGTGCACCTCCAATTTTTATTTCAATTCGCACTCTATATAACGAAAAATCTCAATATAACGGTCAGTATCACTGATCTGCAACATTTCAATACAAAGATATAAACATGTTTGTATGCATTTATTTGTATCAATTCTTTTTATATCTGTGATAAAATACCTTTAAGTCAATTTTTTGAACGTAGAATAATTCTCAATTTTTACTGCATATGCTGCATGTTATGGAATAAAGTATTCTAATCAGGAAATATTTTGGTTTGGAATGAAACATCTATGTAACGGATATTAACATTTGTAGTCTCCGTTTAATAACAGTACTTGAACTCTACCTACAAAATGGTTACCTCGAGAAACCAAAGATAATTTGAATGTTAAAGACGATATGCAAATGGTAAATATATCCATTTTATCTAAAGCTCTAAACTTAAGAAAAAACTCTAAAAACTCTTTTCTATCTTTGTATATACATATATATTTGTGTGAACACATTTATACACACTAAGGAACGAAAGTCACACTTAGATATTTTCTTTTTCTCTTTCAGCAACCGCTAGTTAAATCTTTAAAATACACAATAAATTTTAGTACTTAATATTCTACATTTTATTTGAATTTTTTCCTAATTTTCCAAAACATACTCCATAATACAGTTCTTGTTAACGAATACATAATACAGTTATTGTTTAACGAATGATCGACTTTTAGCAAGATATAAATTTTGGTAATTTATATTAGACTTAGTGCTCTGTGTTGCACAAGTATGTTGCAATATCTGAACGATATGACTACACGTTAAAAATAATTGTTTGAAAAGTCAATTCATAACACACTTAGAATTTAAAAGAGATTTAGAAAAATTGCCTGGTAAAAGAATATCTTCAAAAATATAGCAGTGAAATTAATTTAAGCAAGTTTAAGGACCAGATAATCGGCAAAAGAGAAAAAAAAAATTGTAACGAAAAAAATTAAGAAATTAAAAGTAAACTAAAAATTTTTAAAAATGGATAGTTGTGATTGAATTCCAGCGATTTTTTTCTGATGAATCTAAGTTTAATCCATTTGAACATCACAGAATCAAGATAATTCGACAATGGAAAGGTAACTTAGCGAGTCGCTAAGTAATTCAGCAATTTTTAATGCTCAAGGGATGAATTAACTCGAAAAATTACACGGGCATTACAAAACAGGTCGTTCATTCCTCTAATTTTCGGGTTTCTCTCACTATTCCGAAACCTATATTTTATAATGATAATGCATACGGCTTGTGTGGCAATTTAAATAAATTTTCACAGTTACATTTACGTACCTATACTCATGAGCACCTATAAATCAATTTTTTTCCCTTTAGCTTAAATATTATGAAGAATATCGTGGGAATCCTTCATTACTATAGCCTGGAAATAGTCCAGATTTTAACCCCATAGAAAATATATGGTTTTTATCAGAAAAAAAGTTTCGAATTTGTATACTACAACTTGCCATAACTAGAAAAAATTGTTTACAATATTTGACACAGTTAAACTTCTAAACATTATGCTAAAAATTGTATAGGCCGTTACTCATTAAATTTGTAATTAAGAATAGGAGTGAAATAACAAACTACTGAATTTTTTTTTTTTTTTTTTTTTTTTTTTTTTTTACAAAATAAAAAGTTTTTATTTCGTGTTTAATACACGAAATAAAAACGAAAATGAACGAAATATTAAACCATAATAGAAGAAGTTATTTTTACAATATTTTTAAAAGGAAAATTTTATTTTGCTTATTACTAAGTATTTAGTAAAAAGTAATGAAGTTAATTAAGAATTGTAAATGTACATTGATATGTATTTTTATTTGTTTCATATTTTAATACAATTTAAATGACTAAAAACTGTTTAAGTATTGTTTAAGGAACTTTTGGTACGTAGTTTTATGACTGTCGTACGAAAATCATAAAATTACATATCAAAGTTAATGTGTAAATGTTAATGTTGTAGGTTAAAAGTAAAGCTGTAAAAGTTAATATTTTGTAACTATCTTTTGAATTGTTTATCAATAACATTTTAAATTAAATATACTTTTTTTTGGGGAGGGGGGGTATTCATTGTAAGATTTGCGAAGGTATTTTGGGATAAAAAGGAATATACTGATTCTTTACTTTGTACAGTTGTAAATTTTTAATTGGAAGTGACTCAACTTATGTATAATATTTAATTTTTAATTGTGATAATTTCTTCTGCTGTTTTTATATTTAGTTTTGTTATTTTGCCTTAACTTTTGTAACGCTCTGTCATTTTCATGTGACGTGCTTATTAATTTATAGGGGACTCTGACCCATGTAATTTCTTCTAGTGAAACTTAATAACTGTGTAGCGTGGCTCGATTCTCCTGGCCATGGTTTAATTGGATGGTGGCTGTTTCCTCACCCTCTATGGCTTTTTGAGCTGTAACTAATATCTTGACTGATGTTGACTGGCGGTGGTTGTAGGTGCTTGTGATCCAAACCAAGCGAACCGAATGATAACCGAATGGGTACTGAGCTGCGCTTTGGTACCAGAGTTTGAATCTCGCTATTGTCATGGATACTCAAAATCGGCTTTAAGAAATAAGCCCTTGTCTCATTAACCCTTACAAAAAGAAGATATTAGTGCTTAATATCCCACCAAACCTAAACTATAGCATTGCCATCTATCTTTGCTGGAAAATTAAACTCATTTTAAGAAAATATAAAAATATAAAATATAAAAATATAAAAATATAAATATCTTTATATATAAAATTCTTCTGTCTGTGTGTTTGTAATAGAACTCCTCCTAAACGACTGGAGTGATTTTGATGAAATTTTGTGTATGTAATCAAGTTATTCAAGTATGGTTTAGATTCACAATTTAATGCGATAGAAAATGTTTTTTTAATTAAAAATCCAGAATTGTTCCTTTATTGAGATTATTACAAGGCCTCATGAAACCCTTCACTGCCAATTTATCTGTAGCGCATTGGTCGACGCAACGGACTTCAGTACAAGAAGCCCCGGAATCGATTCCTCGTATAGGCGAGTGAGAATTTTAATTTAATCTAATTACGTTTGTGAGGACTGTACGCTAGGTGACATCAAGTATTTTTAAAATAATTTTTTCCGTGCTTTTCCATCAAAACGGTCCAGTTTATAATTTATTTTAAAACATTTTATAAATTTTGGATTTGCAGCTTTAAAACAGGACAACGCTTGTAGGGTCCCTAGTTATTATATAAAATATAAAAATATAAATATAAATATATAAAATATTAAAATATAAATATAAAAATAAAAATATAAAATATGAAAATATAAATATAAAAATATAAATATAAAAATATAAAATATAAAAATATAAATATAAAAATAAAATATGAAAATATAAATATAAAAATATAAAATATGAAAATATAAATATAAAAATAAAAATATAAATATAAAAACATAAAATATGAAAATATAAATATAAAAATATAAAAATATCACAAAAACGTTTTTAGCTGTTTCTAAAAAGGGATACTAAGCATTAATGAAGTAAACACGATATTTGCCATTTTGCTGTATTTCATACTTTGTAACTCGGTAAAAAACTTCACGTTTAAAAAAAGTGTACTGAGTTCTCCGATAAACACTTTAACAAATAATTTTCATCAATTTAGATGAAAAGCAAAATACCCTTGGAATAATTGAAGGGATAGATCACATTTAAGCAACTTTAAATGTAAGATTTTTCTTATTTTTCCCTTATTCCATTTTTTAAATTATTATCGTAAATATTTGTGATTTTAAGCACCTGTTTCTGAATTAATATTAATATTTGTATTAGTTCTACATTTATTTAATTAGGTTTTCTGGTATTACTTTGATTCCAAAATATAAGAAATTTTTATATAAAATGGAAATTTAGACAAAAAGAACAATTATGAGATCTTGTTTTAAATTTTGTTATTAATGATTTTTTGTTTTTTTATAAACAATAATTATTAGACACAATTCTCCCCCTGTTTAGTTTTTTAAAAAATATCTGAAATATTATATATTTCATTAATTTTATTCATCTGAAATATTACTGAAGTAATTTACTAAAAAAAATATACTCACTAAATAAAATACATAACAAATGTCATTGGTTTTAAATAAAAATAAAACATTTATTGTTACACCAATCATATATATATATATATATATATATATATATATATATATATATATATATATATATATATAATATATATATATACATGTATATATATATATATATATGTATATATATATGTATATATATATGTATATATATGTATATATATATATCTATATATATATTATATATATGTATATATATATATATATGTAATATATATATATGTATATATATATATATATATATATATATATGTATATATATGTATATATATATATATATATATATATATATATATATATATATATATATATATATATTCACAGAAATTATCAGATTTTAAAAATTGCTTCTCAAATTATTTTATATCCTATTCGCCTCATTATGATCAGATATCTAACATATATGTGAGAGGACCTAATTCTGAATTCAAATTTTAATATGAAGTACCTTTGTGGATTCACAGTGGCTGTGCATCAGTAACACCGCTGGTCGGGAGCTGTTTAGCACTTGGTACTGTCGAAATATGGAGACGCAGGATCACTGTTGCTATCTTAGGATGTTGGGTTTGCAATGAATACCTCTGTATCACTTCTGGTCTTTAGCTTTTAAGTATTTGGGGTGCGACCGTAAGGCTGCAACAGGGAGCAAATCGCATTACAAAAGTTTCTTTGATTGGTTCTTCGAATACCTGTTCTAACTTTAAATTAGACGTCACAAAAATTCTTTGGACGGATTTTCATAGATCCTCCTTTCACTTCTGTAATAAATGCATATCTGTCACTCAAATTTTTTTAAAAATAACCGAGCCAAGCATTATGGCTTGGCTCAACATCAGAGAGCTTACTATTAGACTTTATTAGTTTAGGTTCATGTTGAATCATTTCTGTTAAAACTTTGAAAGAATGTCTCGGGAATGTCGGAGCAAGAATTGTGTTTCACCAGTTTTGATGTAAATTCGGAGCCTTTTGTAGATCAACGGCATCGTACTGAATACTTAGTGTATGCTAAGGAGTTTTGCCCTACTTTTAATAGTCTCCATTTGCAATGTTTTGTTTCATTTAAAGTAAGAACGAAGTTTTCATCATTAAAAACTGGCTTCCTAACGCTGATATAGAGGTAATGCTGTGGGATGTTCCAATAGATGTCTTTACGGTGTCCCTGTGGGACCCCAAATTATACCCCTGACCTTGAGGACTTTACTGCAACCTTTTTTTTTATTTATCTTCGTTCCTTTTATATAAGTTTCATCTCTGGTCTTCCTTTTCTCCCATTACTCCAGCAGAGCTAATTGGAGTACGATGGAAAGTAGGGTCTGGTGGGGTAAAATGGGTAGGGGGATAAAATGGGTATTTTTTATAATTTAATTAAAAAACATATAACTTTTAACAATTATATTTTACCTCTGTAATACATTTTTAAACATTTATAGGCAACATTTATTTTCCTTAAGAAGTGTTATATTTTGCATCTGTCAACATAGATTGCCTTGTTTGCAAGTCAAAAATACATTAATTTTTACTAAGGTCTTAAAAACTTTCAAAAAAGTAATATTTTGTTTCTTTTATCGTCCATAATTTTTAATAATCAACTGCGAGGGTTTCCGATAAACAGTTTTTCAAACACAGGAAAGAAATATTTTATGTTTAATGATTATTTTAGTATAAGGGGAGAAAATGGGTATTGGTTAAGATTAACAATTCATCATAAAGTTCTAAATTTTTAGATGTTATGATTTAAACCAGCCCTTTAATTTTAGTGTAAATAATTTAACATAGTATTTTTAATTTTAGTATAAATTAGTTTAAATTAGTAATATAAATTAATTTATTTTCTGTGGTATAGAGTAAATTAATACAATAATAGTAAAATTAAACTTGTAAGCCTAAAAATACATGTGCTTACATGGCTGTTTTGTACATTTGCGATTGGAAATACTTTTCACCTTTCACTGCTTACAAAAGTCTAAATTTATATGAAACATCAACCAGGGGGGGGGGCGCCTGGTGCATTATATGGCTGCACAGAGTCAGGGTGAATACATGATACAATGTTTAAATCTTGGGTGGGACATTTTCTCAAACAAGTGGAACACCTGGAAAAATCCATTCTTTTTCTATTTGACTTGATAGTAAAACAAGCGATGGATAATAGAATCACCATTCACTGCTTCTCATCAACTTCAAATTGGGCTTTCCCGACCACTCCAAAACTTTCAAATTTGTCCTTTAGGGACTCATAAATAATTCCACAATGGTACATTCTTATTTTCATGAACGGAGACAGAATTCTAATCTAGGTCTGGGATCAGAATTCCTCCCGAGAATCCCGCACACGACAAACCCTTTCAATCAATTTTATAGGTTCTCTCTTCTTTTAAAAGATGTGATGAGGTCAGATTCAGATCCGAAGCATTTCAACTTCCAGTTCTATGTATATTTATTCCATTAATTAAAAGAATTTAAGTCTCCTAACCACAATTATACTACTTTTTTTTACACTATTACCATAGCATTTTCATCAATACATATCATTTTCAAAATATATCATTCAATATATCATCAATACATATCATTTTATAGCATTTTCAAAATACAATTTGTGCATATTAGTGTATATGCACAAATTGTATTTTTAAGACATTTTATGCGAGACACGTACTAATACGTTTTCTGACGATTGATACTTGAGCGCAGGTCACGTACTAGTACGGATTAGTGTAACAACATAGTTTGTTTGGGGTACAAAAATAACGGTATATACAGGAAAACAAAGCCGAATGTTCTTGTCTACTAAATAGATTCTGGAAAAATTTAGAAAAATAAAAACTAGTTTTTACATCAGTCCATGCGGAACCACAGAACGGGAAGGTTGATTAAAAAAATCAATTTAGATTTAATATTAACTTTTTATTTATCCTTGCGAAAATGCTATTATATATATATATATATATATATATATATATATGTGTGTGTGTGTGTGTGTGTGTGTGTATATTTATATATTATATATATATATATATATTTGTATTTATATATATATTTGCTTATTTGTCTATTTATATATTTGTTTCTATATTTCAATATTAAATACTAAAAGTTGGTAAAAAAGTTAAATAATTGTCGATGTATTGAGATTTACCTAAATTACTAAATTTACGACCGCTCCCGGTACAATTCCGCTGCGAAATATACCCGCACATAATGTGTTAAAATAATTTATCTGTTCATCTTATTTTGTATTTCTTCTCTTATGATGCAATCTGCTCTTTTAATAATGAAAAATTTAAATGCAACATATATCAACGCTGAAAGGCATAACTCTCAAAATGTTTAGCCAGAAATGTTGATATTTTTCATTTAGCATCATTATAACATTTACAGAGCCACGGTAGCTCAGTCGGCAACGATCTCGTCACTGAGAGGTTGTGGGTTCGAAACCCGAGCCGGCCTAAGATCCGCCGTGTTCGTTAAAGGTGACTGGGGCAAGTAAAATAGGTTCGTGGTCCTCCATGTTCTCAATCAATACCTCTAGGCCAAGCCTATGGGTCTTTTGCTTAGTCACTGCTTCAAAATTATAAGGACCCGCTAGAGCATAAGTCTTACTATGACCCTTGAGGTACTCTCTGAAACGAAAGGCGCACCCCTTTGCCTTAACCTTCTAAGTAGTTCGCACGTAAAATTCCTCCAAACCGATAATATCTTCAAAATGTACAATTTTCGACCTCCAAAATCTTTCCGAAAATGGATGTAATGTACATTTCTGTCATTGCTTTTCCCCATGGAGTTTTGTGGCACGAGGATCAGGTCGATTGTTTAGGAACTGCACCTCTCTATGACTGACATTTATTGAGGGATGCACTTCTACCCCCTGAGGCACAAAGAAGTTGATAGCATTTCAGGGCTTTGTAAATCTCTATTTCGAAATATTTCGTTTGCGGTAACAGATGTATCTCTAATTGCACTACTTAAATATCTTGGATGACTTTCGTAAAAAAATATAAATAAGTCTCTTAAAGAATATTTTTATTTGTTCTTTTAGAATCTATTATTTCTTATGGGATGACCTTCGAGACTTGACAAGATTTATGTGTATTAAAAATTAACAATCTATAATATCTATTTATAACCGGAAGTAAAGGAACAATAACGAGGGTGGGTTTTCTGTATTCCATTGTAGTATACTAAGGGTAAACTAAAAATCATAGAACGCTTTAGCCATTGACACAGTAAAGGTTTAGCGTATTTTTGGAGACTTTTATTCTTCGATGTGTTCCACTCGGAGGGTTAAATCGAGTAGCCTCCGGCTCATATCGTGCTTGGTTTGACCAAGTGGCATAAGACGACAACAACAACAATAACATCTGTTGCAATCCACACTCTATATAACGAAAAATGTCAGTGTACTGGATATTAATAATACCGATCTACAAAAATGCAACTGTGAAATATTGACGCATTCGCTGCTTTTAAACACTAGATTGCCCGAGATTTCTTGTATACCTATATTGCCCAAAAACAGTCAAAATGACTGCATTGGGAAAAAATAACAAATATGTAGAGAAATTTGTTTAAAATTAATTTTTAATATTTCTTATATTATTTACAATTAAACAACATGTTTGATAATATAATTATCTATTATCAACGAGAATGCACTGATAAGGTAATCTGCGATAATGTTCCTTTTAGCGTAGCCTGTTGGCCCTTTCACATCCTTGAAAATACAAGCGGATGGTATCCTTACAGGAATACCACATTCGTCAATTTTTGTCCACACAGTACCATCAGCAGCTGTTTCGACCTCCTGAAACGTATTTTCAGTTTCTTCATCAGAATCTAAACTAGTTAGCACCCTACACCTTTTCCTGGGCATATTGATGACACTTTTATTTTCATCATTGGTGATCGACTCTTCATCACTATCTTCAGCGTCAGATGTTTCACTTTGAATATAATCCGCTTCATCTTCAGATGATAGTTCAGAATTTGTTGCATTTGATTCTATATCGGTGCACTTTTCACTTATGTTCGTTAGCTTTTCCAATAACTCATTTCTGTTCGACATTTTTTTCATAAAGTTAGGGCTCAAAAGAAATAAAATAAACAACTTGTTAGAACAACACTTTATAAAGATTCGAATAACTAGTACTACTTTAGCTTATTGAGCAACTGACACTTATCAAGTATACGCCCAAATCGACAATTTATCATGCATCGGTATGTTACCGTAATCGAAAAAAAAATGTTATTTCAATACAAAGCCGGACAGGTCATATAAGAAATTTACTCAATTTAATAAATAAAAATCTTTTGATTATTTAAAATTTACCAAGCAGTCAAAATGACTGCTTCTGGGCAATATAGGTATAATACATATATATATATATATATATATATATATATATATATATATATATATATATATATATATATATATATGGAAATAAAGGAGGTCGGAAGTAACTACAATTATTCATAAACTCATTTATATGTTATAGAAAAAGTCACCAAATTCTAAGAAATTGTGTCATTATATTTCATAATTGTTTTCTAATTGAAGTTAAAAAACAGTCAAAATGACTGCCTTGGGCAATCTAGTGTTAAACAGTTGAAACATGGCTTTAAAAGTTTATTTTAAAAAACAAAACTAAAAATCTATTAATTGTGGGGAATAATTTCGAATTTTTATTATTCACTACTGCTTCATATGGAGTAAAAGAAGCATTGTAATCGATAAATATTTCGGTTTAGAACGAACTATCTATGTAACGAATTCTTGTAACGAATATTTGGTTTGGTTTAGTTTGGAGTGCTATGGTTTACTTTATTGCCACACGAGGGCTAAAGAGACCGTGATCTACTGCTTAAAGTCGATCCCGAATGGCTACGAACATCCATGCAACATAGAAATTCGAATCCACAAACTCCGAACCGAAGATCAGCACCTTAACCATTCGGCCATCCTTCTGCTGCAATGAATATTGATAGGGTATGTGCCAGAGAGCTTTACTTAAGCTCTACTCTCAAAAATAGTTACCTTGAAAGAAATATTTTAATATTAAATACAATATGCAAACGATAATTTCAATAGCGCACCATACAAAATTATAAAAATTATATGCAATATACTAGACGTATAAAGAAGTGATGTGTTGTCCACATCAGATTTTTTTTTTTCTTAAAATGTACAAAAAGGTTTAAATTGTTTAAAATTAGGTTTGAATGTCTTAAATTACCCATATTTAAATATGTTTTTCAACTCCTCTTCTTAGCCCACTCTCCTGTTTCTAATCATGGATCTTGTTGGTGCTTCAACCACATTTGGCGAAATTGGCGTGCTTGCAGCTTGCGTGCTTGGCGTTTGAAATCTGGCGAGGGGATCGTAACTCAACAAATTGATACATAAACAAAAACAACATTTTGAGGAACAATTTTACAAAAATTGAATATTTAAAATCTAATTGAATTAACAAAGAAAACACAAAGGAAACACATAACATTCATACTAAATAGACTGAAACATTCACTTAATCACAAATTAAATAAACTGAGTGTGATTTTCATCACAAATTTGTGATTTAGTGTAAATTGTAAAATTAATTTAAACAAAAAAAAAAGAAAAAAAAGAAAACTGTATTTTGAGTGGAGGTTGAAGAGGAGTTGTAAAATTGAAAAAATTTTTTCAAATCTCTTATTATATAATTCGATCTATTTGTCTGTGTGGGTATAAATCTTGTAATAATGGTTTGGTATTACTTCAAATTAGGGTACCCTTTCACGAATTTGATGAAATTGTTGGCGATGTTTACTAAAAACATAAACTAATTTCACTTTTAGTTTTAACTGTTGAAAGAGGTGTAGAAATAATGAAAAAAAGGTAATTCTTTTTGTATTCCAGCAGAACAGGGTACCCCGTAGTACTTTTGGAAACTTTTATGGGATAACGTAAGAGGGCTTTATACGTTAATTTACTTAATTGACAGAAACTGTCCTAATTTTATTATCTATACTAGCATATAGCCTGTCTTATGACGGGATCAGCAAAATTTTTAATTTTCCAGAATTGCAAAGTACTTTATGAGGCTAATAAAAAATGGTTTGTTTTTTGGCTGAGAATTATCGGGTACACGCTCAATAATTTTTTTATCTTCCTATTCTTCTAAAGTCTCCCGATACTTTTAATGAAGTTAAGAATCACGTTGAATTCATTTAGAAAGATAATTTAAAGTTTTCTTAGCTACGTCGAAATTATCGTTAAGTTCTTCCCATTTTTTCTTTGCCACAGTAATTAATAGAAGTAAAGTAATGAAACTATCATTTCCACTACACCATGGAGTTAGATAGAATTTGTTGTTAATACCGGTGATAAAATTTTCATTGCAGCAAAAAATAATCGGTGACTAAATTTAAAATTATCCCATATGTATATAATCTATTATTTAAGTCAAATATAAAAAAAAAATTATTTACGTAGTATTTAAATTCAGTGATAAAACGTATAAAAATAATGCTGACGATATTTAAGTAATTTAAAATAAGAAATGATTAAAGGAGATGGTTAAAGGAATGACGTCATAATGCTAGAAAAAATGTTATTTTTACCTACTTATAATGGCATTAAATGCTAGAGAAAAGGGGGGGAAGACGTGGATTTAGAACGCTGTTAACCCTAACTCATCAAAAATCCGATATGGATGCCTCTATCCATTCCAGGTCAGACCGCTTCATAAATTCGAGGACAGACGGTCAGATAACTTAGGCTATTACTATACAGGAGATTTTCTGCATTATTTTTATCCATGTTTTGGCAACATTATTACTTGTTTTATGTTTCTGAGATAGATGTGTTGTGATACCTACGTACAGTAAATATCAAAGTATCAAAGTAAAGGTTTTTAAATGATTAAATAGAATAATTATATATATATAAGCAATCATCTATGTTATTTATCTATACCACGAAACCATTCCGTCACAACAGAAACCACTAACAAACCGTGCATTCATAATTATGAGGAATTAATCCCTCAACAGCTTAAAAGCTAAATAGCTCATACTTGTTGAAAAAATTAACCATAGTGTTTTATTGGAGAAAGGAACCACAAACCAGTAAGAAACGACATTCAAATGGTAATGATAGAATTCGAATTTAACCATTTTGTATTTTCAGTGAAATAGCCGTTGTTCACCGTAACCAATCGATTTAATTTTATCAAATTAACAATAAATAAGAATTAGGGGCATTTAGTATATAACAAAGACTTGCACAAGAGCTGAACACCAAAATAGTATAAATCAAAATATAGACACATATCTTTGGAAGACGAATCAGGAGAAAAACATTAGGATGACTCTCCTGCCAAGTTGGCGGGGGTACCCTGTTCTGATATTAAACCAATGTTTTCCCTTGATTTCTGCTCTCGAACTGAAATGAAACTCTACAAACTAATATATTTCATCACAATATATAAATCTCTCATAAAAGTATATCGTTATAAATAAATTAAATCTTTATAATAAACATCGATTTATCGATATCTAACCATTGTTATCTTCTTTCCTTACAACATGTGCTAGTAGGTAAGATGCTTAGGGGTAAAATGCTCGGCTTTCAAACTAGTGTCTCATGTTCGGTTCCAAAATGGAGCTTTTGTTTTTCCTGAGTAATAATTGAGTGCAGCTTCGGTTTTCGACAAGCAACGTTAAATTTATAACTACTATGTAAGAAGTAAAGGAGAATTTAAGCGCGAAAAATTTCAGTGTGCAGATTTTAATGGAAATAATCATTTCACCATGAATTAATAACTTCCAGCATTACGTTTGCACTCTTATACAGAGAAATATTGATTTTCAAACTTTAAAAATCCATTTTATTCACTTATTTTACTGGTTACATACCACAAAAAATGACTGGTATACACACTCACTCACAGATATCATTCCTATATATATATGTGTGTGAGTGTGTGTATGTGTGTATAGATATGGACTTTGCTTCTTTTAAGATACAGAAAACAGATGGCACCTGAATCACCCGAATCTGAAGCACTATGGACAACAGTTTTTAGTTTTAAGGACTGGCAACAAGAGAGGGTAAAAGAGAGAACTGTAGAAAGTAGTTGTGATAGTGGACAAAAAAAACGTGAAGGCTTAAAGACCTGAATGCTTTGTTATTCTTTTTATTCTTTGTTCAGCGTTTTGTTGTTTTAAAAAAATGTTCAGTTGGTCTTAAAAAGAGATCGCCATTTACCTTAAAATTGAGTTATCACTGCCTAAACACTCGGATGAAGGGACCGAAACAATTATCATAGTCGAATGATGAATCAGGTCATTTTAGTCTGTAAATGCATGTTCCTACAAATTTAAGAAAATATTTTTGTTTATTAAGAGTCTCGTTTTAAATATTACTATAAGTGAGAATATGTGAGTATTCGAATTAGTTTTATTTAATGAAGTGTTGTTTTACTCATAGAATAAGAATACATCAGTATTCGAAATCAGTTTTAGTTGCAACACATTTTAAATGGAATTTTTTTTATTATGATTTATCGTTCCAAATAATATCAAGAAAAAAATTTTGTGATAATTAAATTTATTGTGCATTGAAATAAAAGGGTGTTCAGTTAAATTTTTACTTTCGATATTCTATAACATAACTCATGCCATTATATAATGTCATTTCTTTGTGTGTGTTTCTGTGGTTACAAAATATTATAAGTGATATATTTATATCTGATTCATTATGCCCTAACTGCGAAATTGAATTGGACTATTAAGATATTCGGATGCATTCTCAAGACATGAAAGTTTTCCTAACAGAAAAACAAAAACAAGAACTTTTCAACATTCTTCAGACTGGCGTAGACGTCTTCAGTTCATAACCTGAACATGCAAAGTTGAAGGGCATGCCGTTAGGGTCACAGAAAATTGTTCGCCAAAACGATTCAAACCATGTAGGGTTCCAATAACACTTAAAGAAAAAGCTGACCATCAGGTCAAGGAATTGTTAGAAATGGACCTAACTGAGACAAAGGAAAGTGAACGGGCTCACCCTATGGTGTGTGTAGACAAGAAAAAAGGAAGTGTTAGACTGTGCATTGACTTTTGAATATTAAACAGTTTAACTATTCCAGATGCTTATCCAATGAAAATTGCAAGAGATTTGTTATATGAAGTGGGAAAAGCAAATTTCATTACTGTGCTTGATCTGCTAAGGTTTCTTGGAAAATACCGATGAAACCGGAAGCAAAGCCCTTTACTGCCTTTTCCACCCTACTGGACATTAGCAATGGAGAGTTTTGCCGTTCAGAATGAAAAATGCAGGAATTACATTCCAAAAATCAATAGACAACGCTCTAACTCCTCATTAAAAGTATTATCGTTCATATATAGACGATGTAACAATCTATACGTTTCTGGACTGAATACTTGCACCATGTTAAACAAGTGTTTAAAACCTTAAGAGAAAATAAGGTTTACAGTTAACCTTGAAAGGTGGGAATTCGAAGTAAAGCGAGACAAATATTTAGGCCATTTAATTGGTTATGGTCAGCATTCACCAGATCCAGAAAAGGTTAAACTGTTACAGAGACTGGGTAAACCCACCACCGAAAGGGGAGTACGTGGTTTGTTAGGACTGGCTAGCAATTACAGAGACTATATATAGAATTTTTCCCAAATAGTGCTTCCTCTAACCAATTTATCCTAGAAAAGTGTTCCAAATAACGCATCTTGAATTAGGGAGGCTGATGAAGCCTTTTCACAACTTAAAGAACAATTTGTAAAGATACCATCTTTACATACTCCAAATCTTCACAAGCCTTTCCAACTGTTTGCCGATGCCTCAGCTACAGCTATTGAAGCTTGTCTTGCCCTAAAAAATAGTCAAAGCAAAGAAATGCTAATTGCATTTTTTAGTAACAAAATGAATCCCTGCCAAACTAAGTGGTCAACTATAGAAAGAAGGAGATGCGTTTTGCGTTTTAGAGGCGTTAAAGAAATTCGACACCTGGATTTTCAGTGCCGAAGTTCAAATTATTTAAGTTCATAATCCATTGACTTATTTAACCAAAAGTGTCCCTCGAGGAGTCAAACTGTCTCGATGAACTGTAGCCTTACTGTAGCATATGATATGACTGTGACATATAGGGTGAGAAAACTCCATGGTAATTCTGATGCCCTCTCAAGACTAAATATTGACATGCAATATAATTTATCTTTTTTTTTTCTCTTAGCTCTAATTGCTAGATATAATTTTACTTTCTACGTATATTTCTAATCTTAATTTTTTAAGTATCTTATTTTTATTTTGCAGTATAAATTTTTTAAGTGTATATAAGATATTATCTATGT
>CM063500.1:62165581-62232757 GCA_032207245.1 Pardosa pseudoannulata | reverse complement strand
AGTTTAACTATTCCAGATGCTTATCCAATGAAAATTGCAAGAGATTTGTTATATGAAGTGGGGAAAGCAAATTCATTACTGGGCTTGATCTCAGTAAGGGTTATTTGCAAATATCGATGAAACCAAAACCAAAGCCTTTTAATGTCTTTGTTATCCTAGTGGACATTACCAATGGAGAATTTTGTCGTTCGGAATGAAAAATGCAGGAATTACATTCCAAAAATCAACGGACAACGCTCTAACTCCTCATAAAAATATTTTCGTTCATCTATAGATGATGTAGCAATCTATTCAAGTTTCTGGGCTGAACACATGCACCATGTGAAACAAGTGTTTGAAACCTTAAGAGAAATAGGGTTTACAGTTAACCTTGAAAGGTGGAAATTCGAAGTAAAGCGAGACAAATATTTAGGCCATTTAATTGGTTATGGTCAGCATTCACCAGATCCAGAAAAGGTTAAACTGTTACAGAGACTGGGTAAACCCACCACCAAAAGGGAAGTACATGGTTTGTTAGGACTGGCTAGCAATTACAGAGACTATATATAGAATTTGTCCAAAATAGTGCTTCCTCTAACCAATTTGTCCAAGAAAAGTGTTCCAAATAATGTATCTTAGACAAGGAAGGCTGATGAAGCCTTTTCGCAACTTAAAGAAGAACTTGTAAAGATGCTATCTTGACAACACTTTCCAATTGTACATCAATTATATATATATATATATATATATATATATATATAATATATATATATACACAGTAAAACCTCCAAAGTTGACCACCTCTCTATGCTGACCGAAATTTATTAGTTTGAATGGTCACAACACATTTTCAATGGCGATTTACCTCTCTATGTTGACCACCTCCGTAAGTTGTATGTTTACTCTCTGTAAGTCTGATGTTTTCTTCACTGATGTTTTCTTGAATTAGATTTTTCCTCCGGTTGTTCTTCAGCTGTTCTCCAGCTGTTTTCCAGGAATTTCTTTATCAGTCAATCGGATTATCTGAGCAACACTCGCAATCCCCCCGCTCTTTGGTGCTTCTTTCATTGTTCACTTTCAGTATGGTACTATGGTAGGGAAATACCAGAGAGTACCTAGCCTTTTGTTAAAGAGAAGTTATATTCTAGCCCTTTGCATGCTTTCATTTCTTGAATTGGCTGTAATTGCTGAAATCTGTCGGTCAGGAGAGTGGGGTATGTGTGTAGAGGTGTAGCATTGAACGAACTACGCAGAATTGGAAAACAACGTGTATCGCTTACATGTGAAACACGTTCTGTTCTTTTTTTCTGGACATCACGTCGTGGCAGTACCAGTCGTTTATTTGCGAATTTTTGTTAAAAATGGCGAAAAGAAAAGCTCTAAGAGAACTTAAATTAAAGGAGAAAGTGGATCTTCTTAATTTTCTGGAAAGCAGCAGCCAAAGACAGACAGCAGAAAAATTTGGTGTGAGTAAGACAACTGTGAGCAACATTTTAAAACGCAAGGAAGAATATCTGGAAAGATATTCTTCCGAAAACGGGGAACTTCAAAGAAAAAGGAGAAAAACGTGTCTCGACGCTGTGAATGAAGCCACATTTCATTGCTTTACAGAGATGAGATCAATTAATGCAAGAATATCGGGGCCTATGCTTCAGGAAATAGCAAAAAGAATTGCAAAAGAATTCGAAATTGAGGACTTTTAAGCGTCAGCAGGTTGGCTTGAAAAATTCAAACTATGATACGAGATTTCTCAAAACGTTTTGTGTGGGGAATCGAATGAGGTTTCAGCTGAAGTGGTGGAGAAGTTTATTATTCCAAGAGTTTGCTAAAGGTTTTAAAGATGAGGACATCTGATGAATGTGGTCTCTTCTTTAAAGCAATGCCCGACAGAAGTCTAGTAATGAAGGGTGACTCTTGCAAAAGAGGAAAACTTTAAAAACAGCGTTTTACTGTTCTTCTATGTGCTAGTACGACAGAAGAAAAATTGAAGCCTATGGTGATTTGCAAAATCGCGAAACCCCGTGCATTTAAAAATGTAAAACCTAAAGACCTTCCTGTTTTTTGGAGAACGAATAAATCCGCTTGGATGATCAGTGCTTTATTCGAAGAGTGGGTTAGAGGAATTGAAGCAGAAATGAGGAAAAAGAAGCGGTCTATTCTACTTACCGTGGATAACTGCCCCAGCCACCCAAATGTGAATAATCTCACAAATGTGAAGGTAAAATTTTTGCCTCCAAACACAACTTAGAAAACCCAAACTTTAGATCAAGGCATTATTCAGTCCTTCAAAGTGCACTACAGAGCTTAACTGCTGGAATGGATGATCACGAAACCACAAGCCTGTGGTTCTTCTGCGTAGGCATCATCAACAGCTGCATCAGTAAATGCTTTGAATGCTGTTCATTGGATTAATTCTGCTTGGAATAAAGTTACTCAAGCCACGATTAAGAACTGCTACAAGAAAGCTGGATTTGTTACAGCTACAATATCGGTGCAAGAGGATGAGCTTCCTCTATCTCCCTTGCCAGTTTTTGATGGAGTTAATTTTGAAGATTATGTTACCATGGATGATGAGTTTGTAACATGTGTTGAATCAGACCCAGAGGCAATCTTCAGTGAGATACTGTCTGGGACTAAGTACAGCAAGGACTCTAAGGTACAAGAAACGGACGGAGAAGAGGATGATGATCCAAGTGACGATGAAACTGAAAACTACCCAACTCTGAAGGAAGATGATGTAAAGCGCATGATGGAGCAACTTAAAGATTTCGCTGCAGAAAAATGCCCAAGCATGCTTAATGGACTTGTAAACTGTGAAATTGCTTTTTGCAGTTACCAAATGAACAAAACGGACTCAAACAAAAATTGAATCATTCTTTCAAAATTTGTAAAAATGTGCTGTACTTTCAGTAAAAATAAAAATGAGTAAGTGCTAACTTTTTTCTAAATTTTTCCTTAAAAAATACTAAAAAAGCTTACTAACTTTTTTCTAATATTGTACTATAGTAAATATTTTTTAAAAATTCCCTAAGTTGACCACCTCCGTATGTTGACCACTTAGTTACAGTCCCTTAGGTGGTCAACTTATGGAGGTTCTACTGTATATATATATATATATATATATATATATATATATATATATATATATATATATATATATATATATATATATATATATATATGGTGATCAAAATTCAAAATGATTCTGTTTGAAAGTGTAGCTGTAACGTATATACAAATTAGTGCATCTGTCACCTATATAATATAAAAGCATCAGAAATATTTCAGCAATCGTAAACCATCGAGAGCCATTCTTAGCCTTTAATTTTCCCTCATGTACTTTTTTATAATAAAACAAAAATTTTAAATTTAAAAATTGATACTTGCTGCTAAATTTTGATAGTGGTGTTGTATTTTTTCATGGAAGGTTAAGATGTAAGATAATTGGCAATCATAGTGGCACTTCTGTGTTAAGCCGCTAAAAGCCTTTCACCGGTTCTTTAGTGGATACATAAAGCGGAAGATACAATTCAGAGTATTCAAATGATAGTGTACTGTCGATTTTAAAACAGTGATAAATGAAAATTGGAAGATAGAGAAGAGTCCCGTCTTAGATTAAAGGAACATTTATTATATTTCCACTTGCTGACTTTGTCTAAAAATTCACGTTCCTCGATTTCACGCCAAAAGCAAAATGTCTAAAAAAAGGGGGGGGGGATAATTTTTCTTCAAAAAATACGGAGTGGGAATTAGTTTTCTGATTTTAAATGGAATGTATCTATAGTAAAAGGGATGTACAATATTATTTAGTAAATAAATCTTAATCCTTCCTCCCTTTTGCCATAAAAGCGACATTGCTCCTAATTTCAACCACTAATAACTCTAATTAATCATTCAACTGATCCCCAAGAAAAAAAATGTTTAAATATTCACGAAATTTAAATTTAAAAATCTTTGTTAATTTTTGTCACAGAGTATCATAAGTGTCATAAGTATCCTTTTTTGTATTATGATTCTTTAAAAGCTTTTTTCAATGTTTACTAAATATAATGATAAAAAAATGGGGAAGCGTATAAAAATTTAGATTTTATTTATTTCTCAAGATTGAATTTTTGAATTTAAAACTGCCATAAAATCAATTAATTTTGTCACTAGAAGTATGTGTCTACGACCAATAATTGCGGGTTAAGAACATCACTTAAACCTTATTATATTGTACAATATAATAAGGTTTTATATATTGCACAAAGAATACTTTTAAAATCTGTAGTAAGTATATTGCATGCAATCATTTGGATTCGTTTACATTTCAATCTACTTCAAACAGAAAATCTTGAAATTGTTCGTTCCGTTTGCAATCTTCAAATGATTAAAAACACCATTTAAACAGGTAGGGTATCACAACACTTGTCAGATCACGTTAAACAACATAACAATCATATCTTTTAAAATAATACAAAAAAAAAAAAACTCAATAGTCTCAAAACTAATGAAAACAAAATATTTTCCTGCATTTTAACATTCTCGAGGGGCAAGTACCTCCCGCATTGAGGAAAAAACATTCTTTAGTTTTGAAAAGAGTATTCAAATGTATGTGTGGATATACCGGTTGGCCATAATTAAACTGACAGTGCTCACAGTGTTCTGTAGCGAGATCTATTTGCGAGAATGACGCCATAAAAGTTAAACTGAGTTAAAAAAGTCACCGCTAGAGCTCACAGTGTTCTGTAGCGAGATCTTTTATTTGCGAGAAGTGCAATGAACACTTTTACGCACATAAACACCGATAAAGTCTCTGCAATATCACTTACGCTGAGTAGAAGAAGAAGTTCTTTATTCAAATTTCACGTTACATCCATTGGCATATAATTTTAATTTTATTCCGTATTGATTTGTATTTGTTAAAATTCTATTTTCTATTACACAGCGCCAAATATTCCCTAACGTGACTTTTGGAACTTTTTTTTTTAATCTTTTGTTCCCCGTCTTGTTTAATCTTCCTACAAAATGTGGCATCTTTCTCGCAAATAGATCGCGCTACAGAATACTGTGAGCACTGTCAGTTTAATTATGGCCACCCGGTATATATACATATATATATATATATATATATATGTATGTATGTATATATTATATATATTATATATGTATATATGTATATATATATATATATATACATATACACATATATATATATACATATACATATATATATACATATATATATATATACATATACACATATATATATATATACATATACACACACACACACACATATATATATATATATATATATATAGACAAAAAAAATAAGAAACTGATTGAATAATTTTTCACATAATCCATCATAAATGCAATAAATTATTGCAATAAAATTCTCAGTACACGGAAATTTGTAATATAAAATCTAGTTTAAATAAAAATTGATATGGAAACTACATGACTTCCTTGTAAGTTTGTTAAATAATATTTTTCGTATTTTGCAAGATGAGTCATTAGAATTATCAATTGTATATTGTCTTCAACATTTCTCAAGGTAATCTTGTTGTGAGCAGGGCATTGATCCGAAAACCGGAAAAAGCCATTATTTTGGTCGGAATGAAAACCGAAATTGAACCGAAAAATAAATATCGGTTTTATTTCGGTTCGATATATCTTCAGTCATTTTCTTACTGTAGCAAACTTATCATTATTTTCTAATTTAACTTCAACCCCATAATTATCGTCATTACATCTATATTATTTCTCATTTTCCTGTTTTGGAGTTCATTAGTACTTTTCTGTTTCAATTTCGCATGAAACTACTTGTAGAAGGCAGATTTAACTCAGTTGAATGTTCAGTTCTCAAATTCGATTTTGATAATGGATAACAATGTCAGTGTTCGAAATCCGGAACTGAACTGATATCAGTGGCGTGCGGTCCATATATGTGCAGGGTGTGCACTGCACACCCTAGCAAAATTATGAGGGATTGTAATTTTCTGCACCTATGTCTACCTATCTTTATATGATATATAATAAATATTATTTATAATATATTCAAATATTATGTTGATTTGCTTGCTTGTATTCCTGCAGTGCGTGCAGTACTAGGTGCTGCACCACGTAGTGCGCAAACGAACATAGGAAGTTCTGATGTGTACGCACTGCGCACTAAATTGAAAATCACTCTTTATAAGTATGGACTACTGGAGAAGAACAGCATACTACGGCACTGAGGCAAGTGCGGCTATTTTTCCTGCACTTGGCATTCAGAATAATCAGAAGGTACGGTTTATTAAGCGTTGTATTAGAGTGGGGACTTTTTTTTTTTGGTTTTTTAACTGATTAACTGGCTATACGATTTTGCAGACGGTTTATGTTTAAATTTATATATTGTAAGATTTTGTTTTCAGGGAAATATAAAAGAAGTATTTCATCAATATAAAGTGAAATGTTTTAGTGTGGTAAAGCTTGGTTTGGTTTCGAGTGCTACGGTCTACTTTTTGCAACACGAGGGCTAATGAGACCGGGACCTACAGCTTAAAGCCGATTCCGAACGGCTACGAACATCCATGCCACTGTGGATTTAACTCACGAACTCCGATACCGCAGGCCAGCACCCTAACCAATCGGCCATCGTTCAGCTAGTGTGGTAAAGTAATTTCGGTGATGTATTATAGTTATTGAAATAATGCGCTGAAAAACAATGTTGTTTTGTTACACAAAAAAAGAAACGAATTTTAACAAAAGAGACCAATTTTTACCATTCCCTGTGTCTAACAGACAGTATATAAATTATATCTGTAACACTATATCCCTGGTTTTGTTTTTAAAAATTGTCAAGATGTTTTTCGCAGAATATATGATTTCCAAATGTTAAAAACAATTAATAAATATAATTTAATCCATTGACCGAACAAGAAACAGTTCATTCTATTGTGCCAGCGTGCAGCGAAATCCTCTGCACGTGGAATAGACATCCGGATGAGACACCGCAGCGGCGGACGCCATGTGGTGCTACGTTTGCTGAACATATAAGTTTTTATGGAAGCCCGAAGCGTTGCTTTTTCGACGCCGATATGACACCATACAACAAAAGACATGATTTTTGCTTCAGTGCTAGTAGAATTCTCATAAGTTTAGCTGTTTTATAGTTATAACTCGACTACTCCTAGGTAAATGTTTTATTTATTGTAATCCTTAAATTTATATTCGTAATAAATAACCCGTTTAATGGGAACTCAATGTCTCAATAATTAAAGATTTATCGGAAAATACATGTTCTCTGCACACCCTACATGAAAACCTACCGCACGCCACTGACTGATATATATATATATATATATATATATATATATATATATATATATATATATATATATATATATATATATATTCAGTTGAACCAGAACGGAAAAATAACGGTTCGAATCCCTGATTGCGAGTATATCTTAAGTACTGCCATCTGGTGGAGATCCAAAGCATTAATACTTGCTAAATTGAGACAATTCATTAGCTAGATATTCTGTTCTAAAATGAAATATTTCGAAATTATACATTTTCACTTTACATCACCAGGCAGTAATATATAGTAAAAATTACTTATTATTCAACTTTTGATAGATTTTATATTTTATTTCTAAAAATAAATAAGTGCTGTTTTAATTGTTTAAAAAACAATGTTCCTAATGCATATAAATACGTCGCTATCTTTGATTTACCTTGCTGCAGATCAGTAATTTTGATGGTTTTATGTAGAGGGTTTTCATTTTATAGAGGACGGAATTAAATCAAAATGGGAGGTGCATGGCCAGATGTTAAAATAGTGCTAATCATAAATTAATATTTTCGGCTCAATCAATGTTTTCGGCTAATAATTTTTGAGTTATGACCACAGCTTCAATAACATTATATTGAAATTTTTCAAAGCGCCGATTCCATCGAAAGAGGAGGGACACAACTGGATATCACTATAGTCTTAAATACAGCATTTCAACTACCTGCAGCCTGTCACTTTTCAGTTATACCCACAACGTTAATTTACGTTATATTGAAATTTTTGTTACCTAGAGCTCAGATTTTAATCAAACGGGGAGGTGCAAAACTTGACTTACGGACAAATCTAAATACAATTTTCGACCTTTTGCGGAGAATTGTATTCAGTTATGTTTGAGATCGACGTATGGCTGGCCGGAGACTTATCGTTTCACCATCCATACACCACTTTTGATACGTGCTTACAACCACTGCAAGTGGACAGCGCACTAGACACATTATTTATAATATTAATGTTCCCAGTCACCGAGCAATAACTATTTGACCTTTATCGATCTTTTCCCAATATCTCTCTAATCCCACTGTGTTTGGAAAGACAATGCACAACCATTTTAAATACTTTAACATCAGCCAAGCAGACGTGGTGCTTTTGTTCTTGGCTGAACTCATTGTTATAAATCATGGTTGGTCATAATTTAATGGCTCTTCAGTTTGTACATATATACATTTGTGCGTGTGTGTATATTATATATATATATATATATATATATATGTATATATATACATACATATATATATATATATATATATATATATATATATATACATATATACATATATATATATATATATATATATATATATATATATATATATATATATATATATGATATGTCTGGATTGTCCGTCTTTAATGAGGAATTTGCACATGTGGGAATCCAACAACTTAGTATTTTTCTGATAATTCCAGACTCGTAAATTTCAAAAATGTTCTCAAAAATGTAAAAAACTGGGTCCATTATTTTAAAAATTAATTTTAAAGTTAAGCGAAAATCACGACACATCAAAACGATCCGTGATTGGTTGTGACGTCATCGATCACGATATCCACTATTATCTTATCGCTTGTATGTGTGCACTATTTTCCGATTTGTTTTTGCAAGTTCTTGGAATTTTCTAGCTATCAAAATTTATTTTTATTTTAACCTGAAGGTTTATTTTATCGATCTTTGGAAATCTTTGTGGATCTTTGGGAACGCTGCAAAATATCTTCTCACTGCAATTAGTTGTTGTATTTTAACAGAGTGGCACAATACAACATTTATAATATGATTTTTAATGCCAGACTTAATAAAAAAATTCTATTATATGCGATACTTTACACAGAAAGAATTTAAAAGTCACCTTTTAACATGTAAACAACTTAGGCGGGTGGTGTTTTCGTGAACGATGAAGTCACAAACTCGGGAGAGGAAAAATATCGTTTTTGAGAGACGTTAAAGAGTCCGGTATAAAACCCATTAGAAATCAATAATTAGGCCCCCCAAAATGAAAGAAAAATAAGTAATGTCCTGCTTACTTTTTTGTCTTCTATTGTTTAAAATTAAAGTTAGAAAACGTGAAAATTCTTCATTAAGCTGTCGGGACACTGGTTTTCTTCCAGATTAATTCTTTATTCTTCCTTGATATTCCAAGACATGAGCTCATAAGAGATATGCACACGAAGTACTTATCGATAAACAGTCTGATATAAGAACTACTGATCTTAAAGACAGGACTAGTCTGATTGACATAACTAGTTTAACTCACGGCTGCTGAGTGAATAAACTAACTAACGAGCTGACTGACGGCTGGGGAGAGAATGTCCCCTTTTCTAAACTTTTAGCACATCGTGCACACACACTTTTTAAGTAGGGATTTCTCGGGTAAAAAGACTACAAATAATCCCTAAGCACATTTGATCACGTGATAAAAAATACCCATGTTTAAAGAGAACGCTTTTATTATTGGCTAAAGAAGTACAGACAGAGGATGAATTAAGTCTATAGCGTGTCTAGAGGGAAAAATCAGAATTACCGCACTAACCCCAACGTAATTTATGAACAGAAGTTATTAAATTAATATTAAAATATGTAAATAAGGCATTTTAATATTACATACCGCTTAAAGCCGATTTCGAATGACTACATATATCAATTCCTTCAATGGGATTCGAAATGATGAATTCCGGTTATGAAAAGAAGTTCTTTTCCCATGAAAGAATGATTACTTTCGAACTTATGGTTATATTCAACATTTATCCGAAAAGCAAAAAAATAAACCTGTAACATATTTAGATAATTTTTTGAAGCATTGAATAAAGCCGCTCAGTTAAAAGACACGCTTAGGTAGAAAATCAAGAATTTATTAAATATTTAAGTATAATTGAGACTTTTTTTAAAAATTAGTAGAAAAACTTATTGAAATATACCTTCTTAATTACACTATTAGAGAGAGGAAATTCTGGACTTTCGATTGATGCAAGAACATACTGAATGGAAGAATTAGGAAAGTGTTACCAACAATGTAAGAATCTGCCTTGTTAAAGTGTTTTAAAATCAAACTTTCAAGAAAAATTCTTAAAAAACACCACAAAATCGTTATTTTAAAACATATTGCAAACTGCTGGTGAAATAAAGCTGCAGGTGATTTGTTGAGCTTAAAATTTCATCTGAATAACATTAAAATTAACAAAACTGCCGGTGATTTATTGATCTGCATTTTAGTAAGATCAAGAAAGGGGACAACTGATAAGAGACTTTTCAAAATATTGCATTGTGTGATGGAGAAATAAACTGATTATAATACACCAAACATACATTTTAGTGCTACTGTCGTGTAGTCCTCGTTTTTATTTGAGTATTAACCTGTGATCAAATGTATAGTGGGATTTTATTTTGATTGCGTTGTGTAAAAGTATTTTAGTACTAAATTTAACTACAGATTCTGAGAAACTACAAACATAAGATATGAGGATAAACTAAAAGCTAAATTAAAAAGCGTCTGAAACTAGCTTAATATAAAAAAAGTAAATTTATTATAATATATAAACACCTATGTAAACACAAACTGATTCTAATTTTCATAAAATATGCTTTATCAACACCTTCTAAATTAGTACTGACAATAATTTTTCAATGCTTAAGTAATTATGTAAATATAAGAGAGATTACCTATTCTCAATTTCAAAATGTATGTAAAAGGGGTTAGTGCCCGTAACACTGCTAGTTGATTAGTATCTATGGCTTGTCGGGATTAGGTATCTATAGATCTTCCGTCGGTCTGGTCAGAGGCTTCCTCCAGAGTGTTTGGGGTGCTGCCGTGCTATTTGATACAGGAACACTTCCCGTTGGACTTGGCTGGACTCTCGAACACATTTCCTCCGACTTCTTCTGGACTACCGAACACCTTCCCTCGGACTTCCGAACACCTTCCGTCGGACTTGTCTAGTCTACTCGACTCCCGAACCTCTTCTGTCGGACTTCCGAACACCTTCCGTCGGACTTTCTCCTCGTCTCGACTATCGAACACCTTCTAAATTTTAGATTTTTCTCTTTTTATTAATTTCATCCTTGTCCCCTCTTCCTTCTTATCGTCCAATCGGAATAGTTGTAAGAATCTAATTGGTCTGCTTAAACCCCGCCTTGAGACCGCCAACGTGGAAAACCTTATCCCTTCTAATTGGGCACTGTCCCTTAGGGACTCATAAATACTCCACAAAGGTACATTCTTATTTAATGTCAAGTACGGAGACGGGATTCTAATCTGGGACTGGGATCAGAACCCCGCCCGAGACCACCGTACAAGACAACAATATCCGTTGTATATAAGTTTATGGTCCTCTGTCCGTTACAAAAGATGTAATGAGGTCAGATTTAGATCCCGAGAATTTTACTTCTTGTATGAATGAATCAATTATATTACTTATCTAAATCGCCTCATCACAGCTACTACAATTTCATGCTCACCTGTATAGGGAAGCATGTATTAAAATTTCATCTGAATAACATTAAAATTAACAAAAATTTTGGTGACTCATTGAGTTGAATTTTAGTAAGATCATGAAATGATAAAACTGATAAGAGAATTTTCAAAATATTTCATTGTGTGATGGAGAAATAAACGGATTATAATACATGAAACATACATTTTAGTGCTACTACAATTTCATGCTCACCTGTATAGGAAAGCGTATATTAAAATTTAATCTGAATAAAATTAAAATTAACAAAACTGTTGTTGATTTATTAATCTGCATTTTAGTAAGATCGTTAAATGAGAGAATTAATAAGAGACTTTTCTAAATATTGCATTGTGTGATGGAGAAGTAAACGAACTATACATGAAACATACATTTTAGTGGTACTACAATTTTATACTCAACGGTAAAGGAAAGCGTTTATTAAAATTTTAATTGAATAACATTAAAATTAACAAAACTGCTGGTGATTTATTGATCTGCCTTTTTGTAATATCATCAAATGAGAGAACTGATAAAGGACTTTTCAAAATATTGTATTGTGTGATGAAAAAATAAACGGACTATACATGAAATACACATTTTAGTGCTACTACAATTTCATACTCAACGGTATAGGGAGGCATGTATTAAAATTTCACTTGAATAACATAAAAATTAACAAAACTACTGATGATTTATTGAGCTGCCTTTTAGTAAGATCTTGAAATGAGATAACTGATAAGGGACTTTTCGCACACTAAATTTGTCTTGAAGAACATCCATTTGCTGCAAAGCAACACGTTTGTACTTTATAACATTTTCTAAACCTGCTTATTTTTCAGTAACACTTTTTTATTATATATGTTAACAGCCATTGGATCTTTTCTAATTTACGTAATGCAAGTATGGTTACCTGGAATCAGTTAAAAGGTCGATTTGATGATGGATTCATGTTACAGCGTCTCTTTTACGGTGAAAAAATGCATAATTCCTTTTTTGTTTTCCTATTCAAATGCATGATATAGACGGTTTCATGGAAAAACGAGAAGAAGTACCATAAGATTTCCTTTTAGTAATTTCATATATATATTTTCCGTTATCTTACAATACTCTAATCTCATCAGAAAAACTTATTATTCTATTTTTTCAAAAGTTGCCACACCGCAAAAGAAAAATTAAAATAAATCTAATGACAAACGATAATATTTTTAAACGAATAATGAAACCATTGATGTACGCAACAGGCCCTAATTATAACGGGCTGTCCGTATTGTTCGTCTAACTCCTTCTAGAACGAACAGATACGAATTTTTATAAACATGTCAGAAACTTCTGGCAAATATCTTCATTTTCTGCCACTAGTACGGCAAAAACTAATTTCAGCCAGAAAAAAAATACCTTTATTAGTAACTGATAGAACAACTTCTGACTTGCTTTAAAATAATATAAAGATGCAGTATCTAATAAAACAAAAATATAATTATAAAATTGGGGCATTCCCAGATAGCAAATTTGGTTTGCAGCAATCTTGCTTTGCAAGACTGCAAACTTACAGCAAGGTCAACATGACAAGCCTGCAAGTTTGAAACAAGCCTGCAGCAAGTCTAAGACTTTCCGCTTGCTTGCTGTGCAACCTTGCCGTCATGATAAAGTTGCCGCAGTTTTGCAACAAAACAGCGTTGCAAAGGAGGGGTCGCTTTATGTCCCGTCAAACTTGCAGGAGTTTTGCTGCAAGTTTGTCGCGTCAAATTTGTTATGACAAGATATTATCCAGAAAAAATTCAATCTTGCTGCAAGTATGCATGCTACCTGGGTTCTGTCCTCGTCATAATTTCCCACATACATTTGATTTGGATTGGGGCATTACAGTCTATTGTTCTGCTACTCCGGAGATATTGAGACAGGGCATACTGCTGAAAGTCTAAGAATATCCATATAGCGGTGTGCTTCAAACCCTCGAACTCCAATATTCCAGTACTGAAGAGCAGCGCTCTATCTATTCGCCCATCGTTTGCCCACATAAGGTGTGCATTGGAGCTTCACTGGCTAAATTTCTTGCTAAACGCATGCTTATGAGACCATAAGGTTCTGCTTAAGGGGACATTGGACGTTGAGTTTCAATTTTGTATTTCAGTTTTTAACTATAGTTTAATGATGAGAATATATAATACTGTTACATAAAGCATATAGGCTATAAAAATCTATTGAAAAATAATTTTCGATTATAATACGATACAATCTGATAAAAATTCAGTCTTCAGACAATATTCCTTAAAATTTTTCACGAATTCGACCATAATATCTACCGCGTAATCATCGTCATGTAAGGGTAGAGGCCAAAATTCAATAGGAAAAGCGAATTTACTAAAATCAAATTTATTTGCTTCATTAGACGATCACACTGCACTACACAGACATAGAACAATAACTGGATTATATATACAACGCATTTTCATTCTGCACATGATTGCTAACTGACAAAAAAGAAAGAAATATGAAATAGATATAAAGTTATTTAAATATCTGTATAAAATTCTGATAAAAAATTTCCAAGTGCATAGCTTATTAATCAAGTGCTTTTATGTTTTTATTTTATGCTTAGAATTTATATAGAAACAAAACTGAATATGGATTTTCACTTTTGTTAATTGCTCTTTAAATAACACAATTATTTAATATTATACAGTGTTTTAGCAACTGTTTTCATAGTTTTACGGAATCAAATCCTCTGTTTCTCGAAAAAATACTTTTCTATTTTTAAAAGCATACTCAGTTTCCCAAACATTTTAATAGAGATTCTCAAAAACTTTAAATAAGAAAAACATAAGACAATTATTTCAAATTATACAATATTTTAGCAACTGTTTTCGTAGTTTTACAGAATTTAATCCTCTTTTTCTCGAAAAAACATTATGTAGTTTTCAAAAAGATGCTCAATTTGACAAACACATTAATACAGAATTTCTAAAGATTTAAAAAAGAAAAACATAAGACAGTTATTTAAAATTATACAATGTTTCAGCAACTGTTTTCGTAATTTTACAGAATTAAATCCTCTATTTCTCGAAAAACTATTTTGTAGTTTTCAAAAGAATGCCCAATTTGACAAGCGTATTAATACAAATTTTTTAAAAACTTTAAATAAGAAGTACATAAGACTATTTAAAATTATACATTGTTTTAGAAACTGTTATCGTAGTTTTATTAAATCAAATTCTCTGTAGAAAATCTCAAAAATTGTAAATAAGAAATACATAAAAGTAATAAAATTAAAATATTTTGAAATTGATAATTTGATACAAAAATCGTAAGACTCTAAAATGTTATTTTTAAAAGTTTAAAATAAGGCTGTATGATAAAAATTACGTTTCAGTGCAGTAAAATAATCATGTTATGGAAAAAATTTCCTTTGATAGTAAAGCTTATACTTGTTTTTCAGAAAAAAAATTCATTACATATTTTTGGTCAAAATCTATCTTTTTAAAGGTCCTTTGTACTATTAATTTAACCCTGTGCAGTGATGCTTAAACACAGGAAAACAAATAAGGGCTAGTTTTACCCCAGTTTACATGTCTAAAAAAATGCAAGAATGTAAATTTAGACACAACAATAGAAGTTCAGAAAATCATCATTACATGTATGTATGTGTGTCAGACTGTCTAACACTGATGACATACATGATGCAATTTTTTTCTAGAGGAGGGCAATAACAAAATGTAACACATTACTGCTACAACATTGCTATCGGGTAGCTTTTGAAAATGTTAAGCTTTCTATCAGAATTTATGGAAGGAAGTATTAAAAATAATTGAAAATTCGGACAGTCTGAAAAGACTAGCAAAGTGGAACCATTCAAAGTTTTGAAGATCATGAAAAAGCGTATACTTGACAAATTTTGAGATTTTTTAATATATTGGATTTAAATGTATTGTTTTTCTTATACACAAATATTTACGAGGTCAAAAGATTTTATGTGTAGTTAAATATTAAATTTAAAAAAAAACAGAAAAATTTTACAGTTTGCTATTTTAAGTACATTATAAAGGTTAGCTCCATATTTTTGTTACCCATTAATAAAAAAATAAATAATTCTTACATTTTTTTATTTGACCAGATAAAACATATTGGCTAAACTGAAACATCAGGTAACCGTTTAGCTATCACAAGGTTGTATCATGAAGATGTTCAGTGAACTAATGTAGAATGATTCTCGCTACACTTTAACAATCCCATCCGAAGCGAGTGCAGAAGTTATGGTGTTTTCAATAAATTCGATCAAGCTGCACTGTTCGGATTTGATGTGGATTTTGTTTGGAGTACTATGATCAACTGCTCGAACGCATAGAGCAACACGAGGCAAATACAACACTAGTACTAAAAAGACCAGTACCTTAAAGCTGATTCCGATTGACTACGAATATCTATGCCAATGTGATTTGATCCCACAGAATCCGGTACAGAAGAACACCTTCAGGGGCCGGATATGTCTTTGTTAATTTCTGACCGTGTGTGTATTGTTCGTGTTTCAACCGAGACTTAGTCCAGGCTCAGTTTCGACTCGGACTGTATAGTGTGAAACATTCTTTAGTTTTAGTATCATTATTTCTATACTAGGAAGATAGCCATATTTTACCCAGATAGCAAATTTCGTTTACAGCAAACTTGAAGCAGTCTTGCATTGCAAGCCTGCAAAGTTCAGCATGACAAGTCTGCAAGATTGAAACAAGATTGCAGCAAGTCTAAGAATTTTCGCTTGCTTGAAGGTTGTCATGACAAGGTTGCCACAGTTTTGCAACAAAATAGCTGGTCGCTTTATGTTCCGTCTAACTTGCAGGAGTTTTGCTGTAAGTTTGTCGCGTCAAATTTGTTATGACAAGATATTACACAGAAACAATCAAACTTGCTGCAAGTATGCATGCTATCTGGGTAAAGTTAACTAGAGTACCTTGCCCATTAAGCGATTTACAGGCATGAATGAAATTTTTAAAGCTAAAAAATATGAAGATTGATTCCTCGTTAAATCTACCTGAAAAATACTTAGAGTCTTGCTGTCTGCTCTAAAACAATTTAGTTGGGACGTATTAACATCCAATTCCATAGCTTCTTTTCACACGGATTTAACAGAACAGATATCGTTAGCTCAGAAACAAAACGCATTTGAAATATTTCAGACGGTTTTTAATTAATATCACCATTAATTAATGGATGTACAAAGATGAAAGGGAAATGATTTTCTCAAAGCCATTCCAAAACCTTGGATATTTATCTAGTCCTCATATTCTTAATCATTTTCAAGGAATTTATTTTGCGAACATATTTTAATTGTATTTAGATGATGTCATAATTAAAATCAAATTAGACTGTACTAGATCAAAATTATTAAAATGAATAGAAATCGCGTAATACAAATTAAGTACAAATAATAATAAAATAAAAATATCGAATTAAGTTATTCTTATGTGGAAACAGACTAAAAAATACATAATATATATAAGAAATAATGGCAATTTAGAGAAAAACTGAATATATAATTGTAATATGAAAAGTATAAATTGGAATATTAATAAAATATTAAAAATTTGATAATTTAACAAAGGGAACAACTATTAATAGGACAATAAAATAGAAATGAATCAAATTTAAGGAGGTATTAAAGTATTTAAATGATAATATTAAATTAATGATATTAAAAAAAGTAAAAGAGTTTATTTATGTAGCAAATTTCATAAATAAACTCTTTTTTCAATCGGAATAGTTTTTCATAAATTTATAAATTTTTATTCAATTATTGAATTTTCTAGAAATTAATACCAGTTTACAGACACTGAAATATAATCAAATGATTGAAAATGTTTAGAATCCAGACGATAGAAATTGTAGTCATATACAAAAAACTTCAATACCTCTAGGTTAAGTTCAGACGTAAAGAGAGTATTGTAAATTGAAATATTAAAATTTTTTCAATGTACAATACTCTTACAATACGGATCATAACCTTTAAAACTTTAAAACAATAAAAATTTCAAGGAAAAAAATGTAAAAAAATCGCTTTTGAAGAATATGAATCAAATTGACGTTCTCTTGAAAATAAATCTTATTTAACTTTTAAACAAGTTGCTTATATTTAATAAACGATACATGAATTTGAGAATTTTTAGAATTATCTTTTAAGTTTGTGATCTTTTGGCGATATCAGAGAAATCCTGTCTAAAATTTAGTACTACGATAAACCTTGTGGATTTGTATAGAATATATATATATATATATATATATATATATATATATATATATATATATATATATATATATATATATATATATATATATATATATATATATATATATATATATATATATATATATATATATATATATACATATATATACATATATGTATATATATATATATGTATATGTATATATATATATGTATATATACATATATATATATATATATATACATATATATACATATATATATATATATATATACATATATATACATATATGTATATATATATATGTATATATATATATATATATATATATATATATATATATATATATATATATATATATATATATATATATATATATGTCGTAACCAGTAGTAGACGAATGGAAGAAGCAGTCTTTCTTGCTAAATCATCTTTTTGTCTTAAAGTATAGTTTTCTTTCTAAGGCGCCACTTGCGCCATTTTCATTAATTCTTGGTGGCTGCTGACAGCTCGATGTCTTCACGCTAACTGACCTTATCTCTTTGCATACGCATCACATTCCTCCAATATGCTTCCGCTTCACCGGAATATCTTAAAAGCTTACGCGAGCGTGGGGTTTCTTTCATTTATTTTGTTATTACGAAAGAGTTCCCTTTTAAATTGTTCAACTCCTAATTTTTCCAACCCCCTTTTTAGACCTGACATATAATATATATATATATATATATATATATATATATAATATATATATATATATGTGTGTGTGTGTGTGTGTGTGTGTGTGTGTGTGTGTCTGTGTGTATATATATATGTGTGTGTATATATATAATATATATATATATATATATATATATATATTGTATGCATATATAGATCCTTGTATATAGGTATGACACGTAAACTATACACACACTATCTTTATATATATAATTCTTCTGTGTGTGTGTTTGTAATAGAATTCCTCCTAAAAGGCTGGACTGATTTTGATGAAATTTTGTATCTAATTAAGTTGATTCGAGAATGGCTTAGATTCACAATTTGATAAAAAATGTTTTTTTTTTATTAAAAATCGAGAATTGCGTTCTTTTTGAGATTATTATAATGCCGCTTGAAAAGCTTCGTTGCCAACGCATCTGTAGCACAGTGGTCCACCCAACGCTTCAGTGCTGAAGTCCTAGGATCGAATACCGTAGAGGCGATGTTTTTAATTTAATCTAATTGCGTTTGAAATGTACGCTAGGTCGTCAAGTATTTTTAAAATAATTTTTTCCTTCTTTTTCCATCAAAACGGTCTAAATTATAATTTATTTAATCCCTTAATGTACGTCTTTTTTGAAAAAGGCCGGTCAAAAAAATCAATTTTTTTAATGTAAAAAACACAATTTAGAACGTTGTCTTGCCAAAAAAAATTACAAAAATACAAAAATAATCAAAATTTTTATTGCAATTTTGGATTTTGATAACATTGCAGAAAATAGTCGAATATTGTAATATTACACGCACATCGACTTTTTTTTTAATCTTTCTTTTCAAATTTCCATTTGAGAAAAAACATTATTATCAGTAAAAATTATCTCGAATTATCTCGAGTGTTCACAGTTTGGCCAGTTTTGCGGGCTCGAGTTAACTCGAACGTGAACGTTAAGGGGTTATTAACATTTTACTATTGGATTTACAGCCTTAAAACAGGACAACGTATGTCCTGCTTTAATGCTGACAATATATATATATATATATATAAATATATATATATATATATATATATATATATATAATATATATATATATATATATATATATATATATATATAATATATATATATATATATATATATATATATATATATATATATATATATATATATATATATATATATATATATATATATATATATATATATATATTATATATATATATATATATATATATATTTATATGTATATATATATATATGTACACACACACACACACACACACACACACATATATATATATATAGATATATATATATATATATATATATATATATATAATCCTGAATCAGCGTTTGATCATTTCGTAAGATCCAGAAAATTAAAGAATTTTGCGTGGTTTGCAACGTTACGGTCTATTGTTTTACTTCACAAGCATTAATAAGACTGGAACCTACTTCTTAACGCGAAATCCGAATGGATATTAACATCCATGTTAGCAGTGGAACTTGAACTCATGTATTACTGAACAGAAGAGCAGTGCTCTATCCAGTCGGCCCATGTTGCTAAGAGATTTGCTCCTAATCAAATACTGCGGTTAGAAGCAAGAAAGCTTTTTAATCTACTGGATCATACGAAATCAACAAACATTTATAAAGGGTTGATTTAACAGCATGTTGAGTAAGTACTGATGTTTAACTTCATATTAATACTTACACTTAGATGACCCACAACTACATCCAACTCAAGTGTTTATGGATGCGAAAGCCTGAGCTGGTGCGGAAAACCTTTAGACATTATTAATTTTAAAGTTATACACCGAATTATTGACTTAAAAATGAAAACTTTTTTTTAATCATTATCACCATTTTTATTAAATATTTTCATTCATTTCAAAATTTAATTTGAATAAAAGAGTAGTTTAAATTTATTATATTATAAATTTCCTTTAACTTCTTAGTGGGATTGCGATTATTATCTATTCTTTGAAATATTCGATCTGTGTTTCATTTTCGTATATTTTAATAAACAAAGGAACAAGATTGCATCTTACTTGCATGTAATACTGAGGGCTACCTACAATTCTGCATTTACAATTTAGTGATTCTAGTTTTCTAATTTTATGCAAGTAGGTTGGGAATGACCGGTAATGACATAGTTTAAAATGTTATTTTCGAATTGTAACTTTTTTTCGACTTTTGACATTATGGTATAGGTTGCTCTTCCTTTTTTACTTTATCCCAATACTAGCATATAGCCCTTATAGGACGTAATCAGTAAAATTTTAAATTTTCCAGAATTGTAAAGTACCCTATGAGGCAGTTTAAAAAAATGGTTTGTGTTTTGGCTAAGAATTATCTGGTACACGCTGAATAATTTGTTTATCTTCATACTCCTCTAAAGTCTCCCGATACATTGAATGCAGTTTAGAATCACGTTGAAATTATTTAGTCAAACCGTGTATTTACGTATAAAAAACAAACACCCAAAGAACAATCTTCTTAGTTTTTAAAAATATATAACTAAAACGCTACATATTTATTAGTCCGTGAATTAGACTAATAGACTTTTATGAAAAGAATTTGTTGTTAATACCCGTGATAAGATTTTCATGGCAACAAAAATAATCGATGATTAAACTTAAAGTTATCCCATATACTTAATCTATTATTTAAGCCAAATATAAAAGAAAATTCTTTACGTACCATCCATAAAGGTAAAACAACCTTCAACTGAATCACTAGAGTTCTTTAGTAATCTACAAAAGAGGGTAGTTTTCCATGGACTGTAAACATTCTTTAACGGATTGTGGAAATAGGAGAACCTCCCACTAACCTCTGAGGAATAAGGTTCAAAATTTTTGTTTTAAATGATAAATTATGATGAAATTAAAAACCAATGAGTAATAAAATTATTTTGTTTTTGTATTTTAAGCTGTTTCTCATCTTTTTGGGCCTCGCGTGTGCACGAGGAGAGTCCGCAAATAAGAACAACCAACTGGAGAACAAAAATGCACATCAGGTAAGTATTTTTATATCAATGGATCATCAATTCTCTTCTGTGGTTATCAATTTTAACATAGTTTATTCGGACTTATAGTAATGTCAAGTTATTTCAAATAATTTTACAGATTATTCACATACTAACATATAGCCCGTCATATGACAAGATCAGTAAAATTTTTAATTTTCCAGAATTGTAAAGTATTCTATAAGGCAGGTAAAAAAATATTTTTATACCTGCCTTATAAATCTTTTGGCTGACACTTATCTTGCAACAAAACAAATTGATTATTAAATTTAAAATTATCATATATCTACCTAATCTATTATTTAAGCCAAATATGAAAGAAAATTATTTACGTAATATCTAATTTCAGTGATAAAACGTATGAAAATAATGCAGACGATATTTAAATAATTTAAAATAAGAAATGATTAAATGAGATGGTTAAAGGAATGACGTCATAATGCTAGAAAAAAAATGTTATTTTTACCTATTTCTTAAGTGATAAATTTAATCACCTGCTCTTAACCGGGGAAAATAAAGCTTGAAATAATGGCATTAAATGCTCGAAAAGGGGGAAGGGGTGGATTTCGAACGTTTTAAACACTTGCTTTGAATTTTACTAACCCTAACTCATCAAGAATCCAATATGGATGCCCCTATCCATTCCAGGTCCAACCGATTCATAAATTCGAGGACAGACGAACAGATAACTTAGATATTAGTTCTTTGCTTATTTCTTTGCTAAAATATCTGCATATTCGTTGCCAGTATTCCCCGTATGAGCTTTGATCCAAATTATATTTATTTTTCGGTTGTTAAATTATATTAATTTTTTCGGTTAAGATTCTCAGGGAATCAAGTATAGATTGCTCTTCCTTTTTCAATTTTATCCCAATATTTTTGCAAATCTTTATTTATATTTTATTTTATATATTTTTAAGTGTTGATCCCAGGAGCTGTATAGGTTTATAATTTATTGATTTAGTGGCGTTCTTTGCTAAAATATCTGCATATTCGTCACCAGTATTTCCCGTATGAGTTTTGATCCAAATTATATTAGTTTTTCATGTTTTTGCATTTTTTTGTATCTCGGTAATTAATTTTGATTTCGGTACTAATTGTTCAAGGCTCTTAATTACGGAGAGACTGTCAGTATATAAATATATATTGCCTTCACTCAATTGTTGTATCTTTCTCAGGGAATCAAGTATAGGTTTCTCTGCCTTTTTCACTTTTATCCCAATATTCTTGCCAATCTTTATTTATGTTTTCTTTCATATTTGTTTTTAATTATTTATCCCAGGAGCTGTATAGGTTTATAATTTATTGATTTAGTGGAGTTCTTTGCTAAAATATCTGCATATTCATTACCAGTATTCCCCGTATGAGCTTTGATCCAAATTATATTAATATTTCAGTTATTCATGTTTTCGCATTATTTTTGTATCTCGGTAATTAATTTTGATTTCGGTACAAATTGTTCTAGACTCTTAATTACGAAAAGACTGTCAATATATAAATATATATAGTCTTCACTCAATATTTTATCTTTCTGAGGGAATAGATTATAGGTTGCTCATCCTTTTTCACTTTTATCCCAATATTCTTGCCAATCTTTATTTATGTTTTCTTTCATATTTGTTTTTAGTTATTTATCGCGGGAACTGTATAGGTTTATGATTTATTGATTTAGTGGAGTTATTTGCGAAATTATTTGCATATTCGTTACCAGTATTCCCCGTATGAGCTTTGATCCAAATTATATTAATTTTTTGGTTATTCATGCTTTTGCATTCTTTTTGTATCTCGGTAATTAATTTTGATTTCGGTACTAATTGTTCTAGGCTCTTAATTACGGAAAGACTGTCAGTATATAAATATATATTGTCTTCACGCAATTGCTTTATCTTTCTCAGATTCAAGTATAGGTTGCTCTTTTATCGCAATACCCTTTTCTTTTTTTTATGTTTTCTTTATATATTTTAATTATTGAGCTGTATAGGTTAATTTAATCTTTTTTCTTACCCTATATATGAGCTTTGATAAACAAATTTTATGGTCGACATTTGTTCTGATATAATTAAATCAGGTAATTAATAGGCTGATTATAAAATTTGTTTATCTTCATAAATTTAAAAATGCTTATATTTATTAATCTTTCGATTATCTTTTAATTCTTTTAACAGTACATTTATTATGTATTTTACATTTATTCTGGATAATAGCTTAAAATATGCATCATCTACACTTATCTAACAAATAAATTGTTTAATAAATTATATATCAAATAATTTTTTTTTTTTTTTATAAATATTTTCTTGTATATTTTTATACATATCAAATACAATCATATATATATATATTATAGTATATATATATATAATATACATTTTTCTTTTTTTCTTTTTCTTTTTTTTTGTTTTATTTATATTTTTATGTTTTATGTTTTATAGTTATACATATATATATAGTTTATATATATTTTATAAATATATATATATATATAATACATATATTTAATACATATATATGCTCTTTTTGATTTTCAAAATATACTTTATTATGTTAAATCATAATATCTATATATATATTGCATATTTTTATATTGTTCATGAGATATATATTTAAAATATTTATATACATATTATCTATATTTGAAGTTTTAAAAGAAACAAAGTTTCCCTTTTGATTTTGCCAATTTTATTTCAAAATTTTTGGATAAAACATATCAGAAGTTTTGTGTGCAAAACATACATACATGCACATTACATACATAGCATACACATATACATACATACACGCACATAAAAAGTTATATATATATTATATATATATATATATATATATATATATATATATATATATATATATATTATATTTGACGTTTTTCAAATATTTCTCTGTGTATTATTATGTGCCAATTTTTTAAAAATTTAATAATTAAAACACCTGATTGCAGAATTTTGTGTACACATATATACATACATTTGTACACATTCATACATCAGACATATACGCATACACACATACACACATAAATTTTATATATATATAAATACATATATAATTAAATATCTTCTTTTTTATAATCTCTTATTTAACGTTTTTTAAAATTGTCAACGCATTTTTGTGTATTTTTACAATTTTTTTCAAAAATTATGGGGTACGCAATACCTGATTAGAAATTTTGAAACAAATATATATACACTTAATGCATACATACACACATCACAAAATTTATATATATATAAAATATATATATATATATATATATATATATATTTATATATATATATAATAAATATATACAATAATTATATATATATAATATATATATATATATATGTATATAAATATATTTACATTATATAATATTTGTTATAAAAACATTAAATAATTATACATATATATATATATATTTATATATAATATTTTATAAAATATATAATATATAATATATATATATATCATTTATATTTGTTTTTCAAAACGTCCTTTCTATTTATTATTAATGCCAATTTTTTCAAAATTTATTTGGGGTAGCATACTGTGCAGAAAGTTCTCCAAAAAAATATATGCATACACTTGACATAACATACACACACACAAATAAAAGTTATATATATATATATATAAATATTTATATAATATAAAATAATATATATATATTTTTTATCAAAAATATATGTAATATATACAATTTATGTAAATACATAAATTACATTTAATATGTTTATACATATTATATAAAAAATATAATATATATTATTTATATATATATATATATAATATAATATATATATAATATATATATAATTTCATATTTTGCGTTTTTCAAACAACGTCCCTTTCTATGTTATTATTAAGTGCCAATTTTTTCAAAATTTATTTGGGGTAAGGGAATATGATTGCAGAAAGTTCTGTGTACACATTGTCTTAATACAAATAAATTATGAATTTTATATTACAGATAAAAACAGAACACATATTTTTCTATATTTTTATTATAATATATTCTAAATTGTCGTTTTAGATATTTTGTATTTTATTTTTTTTTAATACTAACATGCATTTTCTTTTATGTATAGAATAAAATAGTTTTTTTTTTTTTTAGTATAGAAAAAAATAAATCATAAACATAGTATACATACAGAACATAATTTTTCTCTAAAAATAAAAATTAAAAAAATTACAAGTTTTTTATATATATTTTTTTTTTATTTATTTTATATTTTTGTAATTCAATACACTTTTAATAATATAAAAAGAAAGATTTTTTAAATAATTGATTTATTTTTTATATATGAAGTTTTATGTGAAAATTGAGATTTAGCATATACGTTTTATAATTTATTTTTTTATTGAAATAGTCATAACGTACAGAAATTATTTCACTTCATAAAATTTTTAAACTTATGTAAATAAATCTTTTAAGTTATATTTACTTATATATTACTAAAACTTTTGTTTGTATAAAAAATAAACTATTAGAAAAAACTTTCTTTTTTACATTAATAAAATTTAACAAATAAAACTAGTTTTTTTAAAATATGAAACAGAATATTGTAAAAAAAAAATATTTGTTTAACCATTTTATTATTTATGTATTAATATTCTATTTGTTATTTTATTATATTTTATATAAACTGTTCTTTGTATATTTATATTTTTTGTAATTCAATACAAAATTTTTAAAAGAAAATTAAATAATTTTTTTTTTGAAAAAGATACTATTAGAGAAACATTTTTACTACTAATTAAAAAATTTTAATAAAGATTACTTTTTTTCTCTTTTATTTTAATTTAAAACTATTAAAATTCTACCTTTTTTTAAATAACAGAATTAATTTTTCTTCTTTTTAGATATATATAAAACCAATAACCAACTTTTTTTAAAGAAATGTGAGTACTGCAAACATTTATTCAGGGACCACATTCATATACTCACTTTTATGTTAAAGGGGATTAATTAAGTCAATTTATTTCAGGATTTTATAGGATTGTGAATACTACAAACATATATTCATTGACCACATTCATACACTCACTTTTATGTTAAAAGGGATTAAGTCAATTTATTTCATGATTTTATAGGAATGTGAAGACTACAAACATCTATTCAGGGACCACATTCATACACTCATTTTTCAGTAAAAGGGATTAATTAAGTCAATTTATTTCAGGATTTTATAGGAATTTGAACACTACAAACATTTATTCATTGACCACATGCATACACTCACTTTTATGTTCAGAGGGATTAATTAAGACAATTTTTTTCAGGATTTTATAGGAATGTGAAAACTGCAGACTTCTATTCAGGTACCACACTCATACACTCCCTTTTATGTAAAAAGGGATTAAGTCAATTTATTTCAGGATTTTATAGGAATGTGAACACTACAAACATCTATTCAGGGACCACATTCATACACTTCCTTTTATGTAAAAAGGGATTAATTAAGTCAATTTATTTCATGATTTTATAGGAATGTGAAGGCTACAAACATCTATTCAGGGACCACATTCATATATTCACTTTTATGTAAAAGAGGATTAATTAAGTCAATTTATTTCATGATTTTATAGGAATGTGAAGACTACAAACATCTATTCAGGGACCACATTCATTGACTCATTTTACGTAAAAGAGGATTAATTAAGGCAATTTATTTCAGGATTTTATAGTAATGTTAACACTACAAACATCTATTCAGGGACCAAATTCATACACTCACTTTTATTTAAAAGGGGATTAATTAAGTCAATTTATTTCAGGATTTTATAGGAATGTGAACACTACAAACATCTCTTCACTGACCACATTCATACACTCAATATTATGTAAAAGGGGATTAATTAAGTCAATTTATTTCAGGATTTTATGGGAATGTGAACACTGCAAACATCTACTTAAGAACCACATTCATACACTCACTTTTATGTAAAAGGGGATAAATTAAGTCAATTTGTTTCAGGATTTTATAGGAATCTGAAAACTACAAACATCTATTTAGGGACCACATTCGTACACCCACTTTTATGTAAAAGGGAATTCCCTTTTACATAATTAAGTCAATTTATTTCAGGATTTTATAGGAATGTGAACACTGCAAACATCTATTTAGGGACCACATTCATACACTCACTTTTATGTAAAAAGTAATTATTTAAGTCAATTTATTTCAGGATTTTATAGAAGTTTAAAGATATCTTTAATTTATATTTGTTCATAAACTGTTTAAAGATTTGTGGTCTGCCGGCACAGCTACACTTAAGTACCAAGACATTTTAGAAGGTATGAAACCCCTTAAGACCCTGCAGAAAGTTTAAAGATAAGGCAAAAATTTTGCCCCTTTTAGGTGCTCCCTGTCACCTCTAATTCGAATCTTGGACTTCAGAGAAGTTCTTTTTCTGATTTCTCCAGCGGGAACATTCGATTGATTCATCACTTCCGCATCTTGCGCAGGAAAGACTTTGAAGAAAACCAGACGATATTTGTGAGAAGGCGATGTTGGGAAACAATATATTTTGTGACTTTTGTCTAAATTTGAATCAAGGTGTAAAACTGAAGGAAAAACAGAGGCGTGGTCATTACCTTTAGGTAGTTCAAGGTTTTCGCCTACAATGTATTCTTCAGTTTTTAAAACAATAGGTTAGATGATACGAAAGTATTTATGATCATTGTAGAATTTTGGGGCGTAAAAATTTATTTTTTGCCTTCGAAAATTTTGGTATAAATAGAGGAGCGATTCAAAAAATACTTATGTCGAGATCTGTTCTCTGAGTTCAGAAATAATGAAAACTTCAGTGGTAAGAACAATTTCTTCTAAGAATATTTATTCCACCTAAAATCGAAACAAAAAATATATAGTTTCATAATTAATTTTCAATTTTTATAAATTTTCAATTTTATAAATTTTTAAATTTTTCTAGCATTTTATAACCCAGGAAACGATTTTAAATGAAAATATGAAGCAACTGCGAGCCTTAGGATATGTAATTTGCTTTTTGGTACGAGCCTGTTAAACAAATATTTTTAAATGAATACAATTTTTTAAATTTAACTTTAGAAACAGGTAAAAATATTCTTAAAATATTTTATTATAACTAAATAATTTATTTTAAAATTTACCAGTCTAAATATCCCCTAAATTGGTTTTAAAAGGGAACCAAGCAATGAATCAGTCTTCGAATTTATGTGTACAGTTTTATAAATCCTTAAATATTATTCTCTTGTATGATGTTAGAGAAATTCTAAATTTATTCTTATCGTTTAGTGATTTATAAGTTTTCCTGTGATAATCTCATAAAATCGGCATTCGAGAGATCCCCTACAGGGCCTGACTAAGATACTTTTGTGCCCAGGCCACAATCCAATTTTGTGCCCTTCACCCCCATTGCAAATTTATAGCGACAAGTTATTATCATAATTACAGTCATATAAAGATTATAACATTGAATTAGCAAACAGGTTTAAGAAATTAGCATTAAAATAATATTCAAAATCAAAAACAACAAATTTTCATTTTACGCAATCATTATTGTCTCTGTTTAGCCATGCTAAAAATTAAGGACTTTTAAAGACCTGGAGTGACCCACTTTTTTTATTTTTACCTTGTCACACTCACAAGCTCTGTGCAATAAATAATAATAGAATTAAAAATAATTTAAATTGATGAGATGATTTAATGGTTTATAGGGGTACGTCGCTAATAATCTGTCTTATAAATATGCAATAAACCATTCAATAAAAAGAGCACCAGGTTCGTTGAGGGAATTAATTATTAGGTAAATAACAGTAAAATTAAAGTAAATAGGAAACAATATAGGTCATGTCAAACAAAATTACCTCGTACAATAATTTATTAAAACTTAACGATGGTAGCTTAAGTTTGCGATTTTTCCCTACTTAATATGTGTTTCAAGCACCCGACTAAATTTTCGTGCCCCCTAAAATTTTCGTGCCCAGGGCACGTGCTCCAAGTGCCCGTGCGATAATCAGGCCCTGATCCTCTACGAAAGTAGCTAAAATTATGCTTGTCGATTGAATGCACCAGATTTGTTAGCCAGTTGAAGAATTCTAAACCTCTTCTGAAACGATTAGGGTGAACTGCATAGAATTTTCCATGGTGTGTTCACCTAGCTCAAATGCGAACTCTTTAACCATGCAAGATATTCAGAGTAGCAATTCTTCCTCCCACCTTTAATAATAATGCATTATAACCTAACAAATGTGCCAAATCCGCAGAAGTGAAACTACCCACATTATTTGTTAATCCCAGGGTAATACAGCAGAGCGCTGGCCGAATGGTTAGGTTGCTGGACTTCAGTTGGGTTCGAATCTCAAGGGGGCATAGATGTTCGTAGCCATTCGGAATCGGCTTTAAGCAGTAAGTTCCGGTCTCATTAGCCCTCGTTGCAAAAACAGTAGTCCGTAGCACTCCAAACCAAATCCAGGGTAATACGGGAGTAAACCTTAAGGCCTCTGAGTCATTTATGGAAGAAATTTTTATTCGATTAGCAGTTTGCATATGAAATATATAAAAAGTATAAACATATATAAAAACATAACTATAGCGTGCTAAAAAGAGAAAGCTTAATTTTTAAAGTAATAATTTTTACTATAATCCATGATGCAAAGATAATTATTTGTTACTAATTTCAATCAGAAAATTAACCTTTGAACCATTTTCCTAAAAGTCAAAAATATTCAGGATTTATCGCATTTATTGTATAAATCAGAAGGCAGAATTATAACTAAAAATGCACGAAATAGATGAAAGTTTTACTTTACATCTTTCTTTATAACTTTTGATAGTTAAAAATTAATGTAAAAGGTATGTATTATCTAAACATTAATAGAAATTTTGTCAGTTTTATACTTTCCCATAAATATAAACACCTGTAGATGGATTAACATGCTCATAAATACCAAATCGTGTTCCTTCAAATCAGTAGTTCTTAATTGTTTTCATTAAATGAACCCATTTATGTATTTCCCTTTGAAAAATATTATTTTAGGCTAAAATTATTGATATTCTAAACATCAAAATAAAAAAAGGTACAAAAACTAGATACAAAATCTTTATTAAAAACTGCTTAAAGAAATTATTTAGTGCTTAGTTAAAAGTAATAATTCTTTGATACGTTGGCGATCGAGACAGTCTAAAATGGCTACTAAATATTGAATGAAATTAATTTTAATAATTCATATTGATATCGTATTATCCGTAAAGATAAAACAGATTTGAACTGAATCACTTGAGTTCTTTAATAATTTACAAAAAAAGGGTAGTTTTCCACGGCTGTAGATATCGTACCATCCATAACGATAAAACAGCTTTCAAATGAATCACTAGAGTTCGTTAGTAATCTACAAAAAAGGGTAGTTTTCTACAGTCTGTAGATATCGTACCATCCCTAAAGATAAAACAGCTTTCAACTGAATCACTAGAGTTCTTTAGTAATCTACAAAAATGGTAATTTTCCATGGACTGTAGATATCGTACCATCCATAAAGATAAAATAGTTTTTAACTGAATCACTTGAGTTCTTTAGTAATCTACAAAAAAAAAGTAGTTTTCCACGGACTGTAGATAGCGTACCATCCATAAAGGTAAAACAACCTTCAACTGAATCACTAGAGTTCTTTAGTAATCTACAAAAGAGGGTAGTTTTCCATGGACTGTAGATATCGTACCATCCATAAAGATAAAAGCTTTCATGAATCACAGAGTTCTTTAGTAATCTACAAGATATCCATGACTGTAAACATTCTAACATAAAGAGCCTTAACGAATTCATAGAAGGAATACTTTTTTAAAAATTAGTTTTAGATAAATTGTAAAAAAATAAAAACAATGAGTAATAAAATATTTTGTTTGTAATTTTAAGCTGTTTCTCATCTTTTTGCCCGTGTGCACGAGGAGAGTCCGCAAATAAGAACAACCATAGAACAAAAATGCACATCAGAAGTATTTTTATATCACTGGATCATCAATTCTCTTCTGTGGTTATCAATTTTAACATAGTTTATTTACTTATAATGTAAAGTTATTTGAAATAATTTTACAGATTTTTCACATACTAACATATAGCCCCCATATTAAAGATCAGTAAAATTTTTAACTTTCTAATTGTAAAATACTATAAGGAGTTAAAAAATAGTTTTTTTTAATTAATACTTATCTTGCAACAAAAAATAATCAATGATAAATTTAAAGTTATCATGTACATACTTAATCTATTATTTAAGCAAATATAAAAGAAAATTATTTGCTTATTATCTAAGTTAAGCGATAAAACATATGAAAATAATGCAGACAGTATTTAAATAATTTAAAATAAGAAGTCATTAAATGAGATGGTCAACGAAATAACGTCATAATGTTAGAAAAAATTATTTTTACCTATTTATTATGCTATAAATTGATAAACTTAATCACCTGCTCTTAACCGGGGAAAATAGGGCTTGAAATAATGGCAAGAAATAATGGCTCGAAAAGGAAGAAAGGGATGGATTTCGAACGCTTTAAAGACGACAGTATTTTTCGCTGTGATATGAAGCATATTTGTACCAATTTATATTAGAATCAGATTGACAGTTTAGAGACGATAAACTTTACTTGCTTTGAATTTTGCTAACCCTAACTCATCAAGAATCCAACATGGATGCCTCTATCCATTCCAGGTCCAACATCTTCATAAATTCGAGTACAGACGAACAGATAACTTATGCTATTATTATATAGGGGATTCTTCTGATTTTAAAATCGGAGATACTACGAGCTTAATGCCCTGTTTCGTGATTTCCGTTATAACTAATCGTTAATTAATTTCAATATATGTAAAAAGTTTAATCTGTGATTGGTGCTAATCTGTAAGCCTTTATCTGTAAAATGGGAGCACACATACGTATATCAATGTCAAATATAACTTAGTGGTTTTCATTTTAAATTATTGGCTGGAGATTCTATAGTGTTCTTGTTGTCCAGCTCTTCTAAAGACTGGTGTTCTTGGACGAGAAGAGTATGCGGGTCGTACCACAAAAGCAACCCAAAAAGTTAAACTATAAAAGAGACAAGTCATCCCTAAATGAACTTCTAAATCATCGAATAGCTAAAGTCTTATTTGTTGATCGCGTACATAATAAATTTGTGGGTAAAAATATCATCTTTCAGATGAATAGTTGAGTGAGAGAGCTAAGAATATTTCCCTTATTCAACCTGTTCAAAATGGGAGAAATGTTTCGTTTTTGATAACCTTTTAGACAACTTGATAGCTTTCTGGGTATATATAAAGAATATTAAAATTAAAGAGTGCTGTGGTGTAGCATATTGCTGATGTTACTTCAAATCCATTAATAACCCAAGTTTGCTTTATATCGTCTTTAATAATAATTATAGTAAAATGCCACTGATCTATATAACAGTATTCAAATATAGAACAAAAGATAAGGAAATATATAAAAAAATTAAAAAGCAAAAGAAGCACTCCACGTGCTACACCTGAAAGAAAAATTGCCAAAGTAAGTCTAAGAGCATGCTGCATTCTTTTCCTTCCTTCTGAACTACTCCAGTAACGCTATACTTTTTCCATTATCCTGTGCTGATGCGTTCGTTGTTCCACTGACCTGTGCACAATGCGTCATTTCCCGCCTCTCTCCAGATTGACCGGGGCTCCAAGCATGTTCCCGAATCGCCTCCTGGCGACCAATCACAACTCTCCAAAACTTGGTGAAGTGCAGTCGTTTACACTGGCCACACCACACGCCTCCTGGAGTCGCGAAAAATTACTTTGACATGCAACCCACAATATGTGAGGGCGGCGAGCAAATTAGTTTCGCAAACCTTATGTAAAACATAGCTGCACTATCAGAAAGGAGGTCTACAATTCTGCAGTTTGAACTGGTGAAAGCCCCTACAGCATTATATAAATCATCGCAGCTATATGAACCTATGAGAAGTAACACTTGTAACAGATTTATTTCACTTATTACCAGCTTATAATTATTATTCATATCACAATATACCATATCTTATATTTAATTACGAGTTAACACAATTTTCCAATTGGAATAATTTGTATTCATTATAAATGTTCATTTAACTCTTCTAAATGCTACTAAAATTCATTTAAAGATAGATCCCTCATTCATTGAACCATTGGTACGGCTTTGCTCTACCTCCTGCAGTAAATATTCTCCTTCTAGCTCTAAACTTTAACCCTTCAACGAACGGTGGTATTGCAGCAAATACCCACCTGTTAAAAGTTTCTTTTTTCAATTTTTTAAAGACATAAGAGATATTTTTTTAAAAATTTTCTATGTTTATGACATTTTAAGCTTACAGCAGATAAAAACACTACACTTAATTCATTTTTCTATTTGAAATATACATTTTAAAACTTGCTTTACCCAGAAAATTTAGAAATTCGATTTATCTTCCTTGTGACCCCAAGCCGAACGATGGCCGATTGGTTAGGGTGCTGGCCTTCGGTACCGGAGTTCGTGGGTTCGAATCCCACTGTGGCATGGATGTTCGTAGCCGTTCGGAATCGGCTTTAAGCTGTAGGTCCCGGTCTCATTAGCCCTCGTGTTGCAAAAAGTAGACCGTAGCACTCCAAACCAAACCAAACCATTCCTTGTGACCCCAATTACTTATTTATCCAAATAACACGTAAAAACTGTTTATCTATTTTTTTATTATGCATTTTCAATGATAATTATTCATTGTACTGTCCCCTTAATAAAATTTAAAAGAAAGTATTATTTTTACACAGTAGAAAGGAATAGTTTTGCATTTAAACCAACCCTCTAACCTTTCTTCTTCCTAATGAATGTACATTCTTTTCATGTATTTTACATTTATAAGGTTCATAGGTGACATTTATAAACTAATTTCATTAAATCCTAAGAAATTTATATTAGTGTTCTTTAAAGGGTTTAAGCGCACGCATACAAATTTATTTAAAACTTTTTATTTTACTTTAAAATATTAAACAATAAAAAACTTTCTTCGACTTTTGCAAAAAATCCTTACAAAGTGTGTGTAATGTACGATAATCGTAACGAGTTGAGTGTACACAAAAATCACTCCAAAGTTCTAAAAATTGTGTGATTAATATAAATCTTGTAGACATTTTATAAAACCATAATATGTACAGGGAATGTCTTGAAAAATTAATAAGTCACTATACTAGGTGCAACAGTATTTAAAAAAATGTTAGGCCACGAACGTATTCACAGCGAATAATCTTGGTAGATGAGATACCTCGTTCTTTGGGATGAAAAGTATTGTGGTTCATTTGTCCTATTTCTATGTCTCTCTAGACATCTGAAGCCAATGGCCTCGAAACTGCCAGTACAAGAAACGCCCACATGCAGTACCAAGGGAACAGGATGGAAAATGTACACAACCAGGAGCAGAAATTCTCCCAGCACGCACAAATGCAAAACTCACAATCACTGATCCAGCATCAGAACTCCCAGTTCCACGGCCAGAACCAAGGATCTCAGATCCACAACCAGGATGTCTCTCAGCAGTTCCTCAGCCAGAACCAAGCCCAGCAGTTCCACAACCAGGGTCAGGTCCAGCAGTTCCGCAGCCAAGGACATCTGGCCACCGGAGCTCCATCTGTCCACTCCGAACAGGAAATCGCAAATCTTCTGCAGTCTCAGCAGCGAATGACCCCAACAGCCATCTCCGTTATCCAGGCCCAGACCAAAGAACAGCTCCGTGACTTCTCAGCCCAGCAGGTCTATTCTGGTGGTGTCCATCCCGAGCAAGAGCTTTATCAAGAAAGGAGGAGCATGATGGACGTCCAGGACAAACTCGGAGAGAGGCGATTCAGTGACTCTACTACCGAGCAAACTCAAGTTCACAGGGGCGTTCAGTCAACCGAAGTCAGGGCTAGTGGATTCCCTCCAGTCTATCTTCAAAGATCTGTTTTTGACAACAGGGAACAGCCCCTCGTTCTTCCAGGAGTCAGCCAGACCCATGCAACTTCTGTCGTTGTTTCTGGTAAGTCTCTTTTAAATAGATAAGTGGGTAACACATATGGTTACTCAATTTAACAAACTTTTCCATAGCTTGAACATATTTTAGCCCTTCTTGTTAGTTAGCTTTCCATTTATTGCTATATTTTGCTACAAGGTTTTACCTTCTTAACTATTTTATACAGCCAGTAATTTTTTACATGCAACCTAGTAAAGTCGAGGTAATCTCTCAAAGTTTACCCATACATTTATCAAAAAGATGTGAAAAAACATATTAAACTAAATACATAAAAACCTTCTCATCAGTTAACAATAAAGTTAATTATGAAATTAAAAGATTATGAAGAAAGTAGGACTACAAAATAATTTTTTGCTATCAGATATGATTCTATCTTTAGTAGTCAAAATTCAAGCAAAACAACTTCAATTCTAAAACTACTTAGTGTCTGCAGTTTCATAGAATTTTATAAATGCTTCAAATGGTGTATATACTCCACAATAAATACCATAATATAAACATGTCCTATGTTGAGTAATAATATCTAATAGTAATAATAATATTAAATAGTAATAATAATATTGTGTATATAAATGTAACTCACATTTACGTGTACAAATACAGTCATTTAGTGTATATACATGGATTTAGAGTACAAATGAATAGTTGATATTATCAGGTAAACAAAGCACTGGGGAATGTTTTTTTTATTAAATGATATCGATAATTAAGGTAAATTTAAACATTTGATAGATATACAAATATAAATATTTGACATTTTAAAACATATTAAGATTGTATAAAATTGTATATATCTGTAGAACGTCAATCATTCCAGCTAAAAATAAATAATAGAAATTTAGATAAAAAAAACTTTACAGTTGCTTTCTTGTGCTTTATGAGCACTTTAGTACTTTAAAAAAATGCAAAATTTATCTTGATAATTTCTGTGAATATTTTAATCTATGCTTGTCCACATTGTACTAACTTATTCTTCTCTTCCTCCTCCAGGACTGAAGAACTTGCCAACTCTTCCTGGTCTTGTGTACAGTGCTGGACCTGTACCATCTGCCCACGCCGTTGCTTACAGCAGTCGTCCATGGTATCAGGGAGGAGCCTACGTGAAGCAGCACTGGCAGACACCTTATGCCCGTTACGTCTACAGTCACATTTTGTAAAAAAGGTACATCTGTAGTACACTGGATTTGCAAAGAAAAAAAGGATCAGGAAACTCACTTCCAAGGACTGTAATGATATTCCAACAGAATGTTACACTCGTCTTCTTTGATATCTCTTAGTTAAATACTTGATTTAATAGGCTTATCTTTATCCAGTACTCTAATATATTTTTATAGCAGTTTTAATAACAGGCTATACTTAATGTTTTATGTTAATGTATTTATAATCTCAAAACTAGTTAATAAATATGTTGATATAATCTATATACATCAGACTATTTTATTGAACATATGCAGATCAGAGATATATAACTAATGAATGAACTTTTGACTATCAGGCTGGAATACAACATAACACTTAAAAATTCGGGAGTAATTTTCTTTTGATTTTCTCATATACTTACTTCCACATAAATTTTTAACTTACATGGTAAAGAATTGCTTGAAATTATTTAAAATAATTGAGATCACAAATCAGCAAAATATCAGAGATCAGCGATGGGGATGTTTGAATGCCCCCCATAGTTCCAAGCCGTGTGGTTACGTGTGAAACACAAACACACAAACGAACAAACTTCTTAATTTTCAAAGATATATAACTTAAACGCTAGATATTTATCAGTCCGTGAAATAGACTCCTAGACTTTTATGAAAAGAATTTGTTGTTAATACCGGTGATAAAATTTCATTGCAACAAAGAATAATCGATGATTAAATTTCATATTATTACATATGTACCTAATCTATTATTTAAGACAAATATAAAAGAAAAGTATTTGCGATACTCAGTGATTTTCAGTGATAAAACATATGAAAATAATGCAGACGATATTTAAATAATTTAAAATAAGAAATGATTAAATGAGATGGTTAAAGGAATGACATCATAATGCTAGAAAAAAATGTTATTTTTACCTATTTATTATGTGATAAATTGATAAATTTAATCGCCTGTTCTTAACCGGGGAAAATAGGGCTTGAAATAATGGCATTAAACTCTCAAAAAGGGGGAAGGGATGGATTTCGAACGTTTTAAAGACGACAGTATTTTTCGCTGTGATATGAAGCATATTTATACCAATTTATTTTAGAATCGGATCGATAGTTTATGAGAAGATAAACTTTACTCGCTTTGAATTTTGCTAACCCTAACTCATCAAGAATCCAATATGGATGCCTTTATCCATTCCAGGTCCAACCGCTTCATAAATTCAAGGACAGACGGACAGATAACTTAGGCTATTATTATATAGGGGATTTTAGATTATAAAATAAAGACACTCCGTATAATTAATAAATTTAGAGTAAAAACAGATTTTTATCCCAAATTTAACAGATTCTATTTTATCTATTAACCCTTGACAACTAGTTGGGTTTGTGATTAATTTCATATGACATTGTATACTTTTCACAGTCTCCCTCATCAGGAACTGTTTTATGGATGTCCTGTATATTAGTAGATTACTCAGATTTGGCTTTTTGTTTTGTCTCTACGGCATTTTAAAGAAACGTTACAGCTGTTTAAACATCAGTGACAGCAGTCAAAACAAAACGGAAGTAGCGACTTCGGAACCCCAAATTGTGAATTTAAAGCCTTTAAAAGAGCATTTTGTGGACAAAACTTTTTTAATTTTCATGAAGATTAGTTTAAACATTTTTCTAGTACTTCTAATAATTAGCAACTTGGCAATTAGAAAGTTTTGAAGCAAGAAAGTGTGGGGAATTTTAAACATGTATTTTAATTTTTTAATAGTTAAAGTTGCTTTCATAAACTTCAAATGCGTTTTTCTCAGAACGGTATTTTTAATAAAATGTTGAAACTTGAAATGTGATTTCTCAAAAAGTTCTTAAAATATTTTGTTGAAAATTATTATGAATGCTTTTGATAGTATTTACTAGTGAATGACCTAAAAGCTTTAAATTTGGATAATTTTTAATGATGTTACTCATAGTTAGATATAAAGGTAATGAAAATTCGTTAAAAATTCAATGTGTATGATTTTGAAGGACCAAAATTTTTTACCAAATGTAAATTAAGCAAAGATTTTAGGTGATTCACTAGTCCAGTGTATAAGAAATGTGTTGCATCAAAAAATATTGAAATAATTTAATTTATTAAAAAATTAGACCTTTTGAAAAAAACCCGATTTTTTTTACTAAATTTTCTTCATTTATTAGAAATTTTATAAAAACTTCTCCAGGAATAAATTTTTTAAGTGCAATTCTCTATGATAATATAAAAAATAAATCTAAAAATGTAGAAACATGAACTAGTTTCTACGTTTAAAGAAAAAAGTTCTCCGAACGTAGACGGATACCTTAAGATACTGATTTTAGTTGATACATGAAAGAAAAAAATACAAAATTACAGTAGAAAATTATTAATATTTGTTTAAATAAATTTTTAAAAAATGCAAAATAAACCAAATTCAAATAAATTAGTATTCAAAATTCAGAATGAAACATCAACGTCGGTGAGACTAAAAATTTTCTTGGATCATAGTCCGGTAGACTTGCAATTTTTCGTTTCTTTATAAAAATTTTCAAAAAAAAATCTCAATGCAAGATTTCCTGAAGACTGCTCTGTTTAAATTCATTTTTGTATCACGATGTACTAATTCACTGGTATGGTACCAGAAAGGTATTGACCTCGAATTGACCGAAATGCTTTGTTTTGCACTGTTTGCAGCTTCTGAATATGAGTATTTGCCTCCGATCCCCACATCTGGGCAGCATACAGACGTATGGACTGTAACGTATCCGGTCCCTGTTTTAGGTGACACAGTAAAGAATCATGTGTTTCTTGAATAATTGATTTATTTACACCTCTGCTATATACATCATTTCTATATACACAAAAAAAAATTTTTTTTCAGATCAGAGGTATGTGATTCGATACACGTAGGCCTGAGTAGAGACGTACAATTAATGCCTCTGCCGAAATATTGGCGATCCGACGGAATAAACAATTCGGTAGCTCGCGCGATAGTTCTCTGAAGTAATTAAGTAGACAGTACATTCAATTAGACGAGATAAATTTAATAACAAATGGTTCTTTCGGAGAATATCAAAACACGGTTAAAGTTCCTAAGAGAAATATGCAATCAATTCTGAAGAGTATTATATTAAAAGAAAACCCGAGGCACAGGGTCTCGTTATCAATCTCATCAAGAGATATATCCCAAGGTGGGATTTTCGCTAAAAAAAACTTTTCAATGGAGGACTGGTCAAGACGACCTCCGAGTAATCTCACTCTAGCCACTTCTCAAAAGAAAGTATCCCAAGGTTTGATTATAGCTAAGGAAACTCTCCGATAGAGAGACTGGTCAAGGCGACCTCGGAATTAGCTCGTTGCTAACTAACTAACTACTTCTTTAAAAAAATCTTCTCCCGTTTTTTTAGGGGAGGGGCCTCTAAGAGAGGGGTCTTCACCCACAATTTCATCATTGGATCATCTGACGATGACCTCACCTTTAACCAACTGGATTGGTCTGGGCTAAACAATCACCGGCCGTAATATAAGGAGTCTCTGGAATTTCGTGTCGGCAAAGATCCAATGTCGGGAATTTCTTTGTGGTTCCGATGGTCATCTTTCTGGCTGTCAGTCTGGGCGCCCGGTTGTCTGGTCTGTTATTTCGCTACTGTAGGACACAAAAGTCTAGACATCGTGGTGCCGGGGAGACAACACCTTTGTATCCACATAAATGAAGTTCATTTCTCAAAGCAAAGTTCTTTGATTCAGACATACCGTTACAGGGCCTTATATTTTAGCCATTGAACGCTTTGCTTTTATAGCTATTTTCTTTACATAATCATGCGCAGGCAATAATATGTACTCATAGGCATTCACGTTTGCACACGTGACACACACGTTTGCACATTTATGATATATGGTCAAAATTTACTTAAAGATATCCAAATTGATAGAGATCGCAAGTCAACAAAATGGCCGACTCTGAAAATGCTCTTTATACTACTTGGAAAATTACTACTACAATCGAGTGCCTGTTTGGGGAAAACAAGTTTCCCAGTTGACGAACTTGATCCAAAATTCCATACCTACACGTCAAATTTCTCTAATCGGTTCTGCTTTTGAGGTATTTGTTTACAACACCAACATGCATGCATAATCAAATTTTATCCATTTAGTTAACTGCTTTTATAGATTTCTTTCTCACATAATAAAACACGGATCGTAACACGTAAATAAATATTTACGCTTACATTGTTACAAAAATTATTCTTTGGGCTGGATTAGTCTTGTTAATACAGCATTTATCAAAATCGAAATATCTATAAAGAATGCTCCTAATTCTGTTATGATTCAGTTTGTTCACGTCAAATCCAAAACACAAAGAAACATTCAACGAGAAAATTTAAGAAAAATTGAATAAGGAAAATAGTTAACTTTACGCATCAGTTTTCGACGGAATCGAACTCTAATCTCAAGTGCGCTAAAGGCGTGCTGTAAGAGGAGATACAAATGCACAGTAGCAAGCGCATGCGCGTTGGACAGTTAGTTAAGTTCTATGGAGTGTTTCGTCACAAGTGACGTATGAACGAGTTCAAGCAGTTCTCGTAGGAACAAGTTTAATACTTCTCTATAATGACAATTTAGAGGTTAGGTGATTTAACGGATATAACAGCTTCTCTTCACTTTTTTTTTATCCAAGAAAGTAAATAGATAATTTGGATTACTTTGCTTTAGTGACAGTAACAATAGAAATTTTCAAATTACCACAAAATAAAATGAAGATGTATCATCATCCTAATAGAATCAGTGTGGTAGAGATATAAAATGTTGTCGCCGTGTCTGCTTTACATTCATATAAACAAAAAATAAACAATTGGGGCACGGAAACCAGAAGAAATTCCTTGTTCTTTCACTTTATCGTATTTCAAAATCCTTTCATTGAAACAATTAACCTCTTCTCCAAAATCAATATGCCCTTTTAACTTTATACTTTAATTTCCTCCTCAGCTACACTCTACATATTCATATTGTTATCAGTAATTATTTAGACAAATTCCAAATTTGAAATTCGCTCACCATAATCATTTCCCAAATACTTCAGAACAGCATTGTAAAGAATAATTGTTTGTCTAGATCAGGGTTCTTGTTCTTTACTGGTCAAATTGTTAGCTTGCTGCCTTTCGAAAACACAGTTTCCCGTTTGGATTGGTCTGCAAGCGTGAATTTTCGTAGCTTTTCGGGATCGTCTTTAAGAAATAGACCTTGGTCTAGTAGCCCTCGTATAGCAAAAAAGTAGATCATAGTACTTCATATGAAACCCAAACCTCCTTGTTATTTTCTTTCATTACTAACTTAACCTTTAACTCCTGCTATATGGTTTTACAGGTTTCATATTAAGTTAAACATTGTCACCCTTCTAAATCTGATTCATGCCTTTCCCAGTATCTGCCTACAGCGTGATGTAATAACCGAATAGTAACATAGTTAAAACTCAATTGAAATAAACAACGAAGTGGTTTTATCCCGTAAAATACGTCCAGAAGTAAGAAAATGAATGTTAACTGGCGCAGTATTGAGGGTCATAGACAAGTCAATGAGCTCAATCGTGACTTCCCCTTTTCACGCCTTAATGATGCTTCATAGGAATGACCTGAAGAAGGTGGTGGTTTTCTTACTGGGCATCGTGCTCTCAGAAAATATCTTAACGAGTTGGGGACTAATCCTGTATCGTTACTGCCAGGAGACTGCTTGCTATATTATGTGTGACTGCGAGTTTCTCTTACATTTAAGCACCTTAGTCGACACCTACTTGAGCCTTGGAAACTGCAGGATTCTGCTATCAGCTACTGAGATTTACTTCAGCTACAGCACTCTTTTATAGGTGCTTTTGGGGGTTCTGGTTTCTTGGCTTTACATACAGTTCATTTCTGGTTGAAGTGCCCTGCTCTTGGAGAACTTCCTAAGAGCTGTCCTAAAGATTCCCTTTAGGACAAAAAGATCCTTTTTTCATTCATTCATTCAAGACAATGAAAATACATCCTGTATATCAGATATTTATTATAGTAACAAAATTACTGATATGAAATAGATTGGTTTGGAGAGAGACAGTCATCTGTTTTGCTAAACTACGGCTAATGAGACCAGAACTACGGTTTAAAGACGATTTTGTAAATTAGCAAACCACTGCTTTGAATTATTAACTATGGTTGGCAATTTCCTTTTATACCCCGCAATTGCAACAAAATACCAAAAAAGCTATTCCAGGCTATATAGTTTTAACAATGACGTGTTTAGTTAAGAATTGTGATAGAAGTCTTCCGAGTCTCAAAATGGACTGTTGCATGAACAAAAAGTTACAGAAATTATTTTTAACAATTTAAGATTGTAAAATTAAGGCACTCCTGGTACAATTAACAAATTTAGAGACAAAAAAAAAAGATTTCCATTACAAATTTATCATATTTTATCTATTAATCCCTGATTCACAATGACGAATTGGGGTTGTCATTAATTTCATATGCCATTGTATACTTTGCACAGTCTATCTCGCCAGGAACTGTTTTCGGTGGATGCCGTGCAGTATATTAGTAGATCACACAGTTGCTTCACTCATGTGTCGATTTGGGTTTGTTTACAATTTTCAAGACCTTCTCAAAAATTTCAATAAATATTGCATACATAAATCGGCAAATCAGAAACGTTGGTTGGTTAAGAACGCTACAGTCTACAGTCTTCCTACACAAGAGGTAATTAAATCAGAAAAAAACACATTGAAAGCAGTGATCAGTATAGCAGTGACCTCGCACGGCAAAGCCATACTAGGGAATATGTGAGACCAATACTCAAGTATTTTAACAAATAACAGAAATAACACTATTCGAGTTATTTAAATATTTATAGCATTCCAAAATTAAAAAATTAAACATTCTGTTTCACAGTTTTCACATGACAGTTCAGTTAAACCAAATTAAACAGTATATTTACCAACGCATCAAATTCTGTTTCTATTTGTATGTCGAGAGATTAAAAAACATGTTTTCAGTTGAAAATTTGTAATTTTCACTTCCTTGTATAATATAAGAGAAGGAATATAATCGCGAAAAATTTCAATGTCCAGATTTCAACGAAAACACCTATTTTGACTTATCCCTTAAACAACTTTGAAAAGTTTCACGTTACGTTTGTACGTACAAACAATGAAGCTTTTAACTTTAAAACGTCAGATTCCATTTTGACGATCCCTGAATGAATTTTGATAATTTCGACCGGTTGCCTGTACGTACGTATGTACGAATGTACATATGTATCTCTCGTAACCTGAAAACAATTAGCCGTAGAATGCTGAAATTTCATATTTAGGATTGTTGTAACACCTTGTTGAGCACTTCCATTTTTGTTCGTAATCAGAATTACGAATAATTTCAATATCACAGATATTAAATCTGCCATAAATAAGTAAAAAGTGATTAGGCATAAAATCTTAAAATTGAATCTTAAATCTGACCATCCCTGAATGAATTTTGATAATTGTCGAAGTGTCGTTTGTACGTACGAATGTACGAATGTACGTATTGTATTTCTCGTAACTCAAAAACAATCAGCCATAGAATGCTGAAATTTCATATTTAGAATTGTTGTAACATCTAGTTGAGCACTTCCATTTTTCTTGTAATCAGCACTCAATTACTAATAATTTCAATATAACATATATTAAATCTGCCGTAAATAAATCAAAAATCATACACAAATCGGCAAATCAGAAAAGTTAGTTGGTTTGGAGAGAGACAATATGCTGCCTTCCTACACAAGAATTAAATAAATCAGAAAAAAATACATTTAAAGCAATATTCAGTATAGCAGTGCCTCGCACGGCAAAGCGATAGTAGGGAATATGTGAGACCAATTCTCAAGTATTTTGACAAATAACAGAAACAACACTATTCGAGTTATTTAAATATTTATAGCAATCCACAATTAAAAAATTAAACTTTCTGTTTCATATCTTGCACATGACTGTTCAATTAAACCAAATTAAATGGTATATTTCCGAAGCATCAAATTCTGTTTCTATTTGTATGTCGAGAGATTAAAAGACACTTTTTCAGTTGAAACTTTGTAATTCTCACTTATTTGTATAATGTAAAGGAAGGAATGTAATCGAGAAAGATTTCAATTTGCAGATTTCAACGAAAATACTTATTTTGACTTTGCCTTAAACAATTTTGAAAAGTTTCGCGTTACGTTTGTACGCACAAACAATGAAACTTTTAACTTTAAAACTTCAAATTCCCTTTTGACCATTCCTGAATGGTTTTTGATAATTTTCGACCTGTCGCCTGTACTTACGTATGTATCTCACGTAACTAAAAAAAATAGTCCTAGAATAGAAATTTCATACTTAGGATTGTTGTAACATCTAGGTGAGCACTCCCATTTTTGTTTGTAATCAGCACTAAAAGTTTCAATGTACCAGATATTAAATCTGCCGTAAACAAGTCAAAAATCAGTAGGTATTAAATCTTAAAGTTTTGTAAATTTAGATTGTCCTAACATGTAGTTGTACACCTTTGTACCTCAAAATACGTACGCTATATTTCAAAAACTCGCATTTACGTGCTATAGAGTGTTTTTTACGCAAATTTATAATAACGGGGAGCAAATTTGGCAAAATTTTAGATCTAGAGAATCTAAACAATTTGCAACAGTGGGACGAAATTTCATGTCCCACTGGCCCCAAAAAATTCTAATGGAAAAAGAGTTTAATTTTTACAGTAACGGGCAATACGATTTAGAGAATCTAAACAATTTGCAACAGTGGGACGAAATTTCATATCCCACTGGCCCCAAAAAATTCTAATGGAAAAAGAGTTTAATTTTAGATCTAGAGAATCTAAACAATTTGCAACAGTGGGACGAAATTTCATGTCCCACTGGCCCCAAAAAATTCTAATGGAAAAAGAGTTTAATTTTTACAGTAACGGAGGAATGCAATACGATTTTTCGCTTGAAGCTTAAAGGACACATTTTGTTTTCTGTGGGACCTACAAATTTCTCATTAGTTGGTCCCTGGGACTGAAGTTGGGGATATTTTAACGCGAACACTTTCAACGTAACAAAAATTAACGTTACCGATCTCCACAGAATGGCAGGTCTTGAGCTCTACCAACCTACAACAGAAGAATATCGACGAATTCATATGCAGTTGGGCAATCTACCAAAAACTTATCGAATCAAAGAGTAAATTTTAAAAACCCTAGTTAATTTTCTCTTTTTAGGAAACCTTTTTGAGTTATTTAATTGGCAAAAGTTTAGTTCTAGAGAACCTAAATAATTTGCAACAGTGGAACAAACTTTCAGGTCCCACTGTCCCGGAAAATTCTACTGGAAAAAGAGGGAAACTTTTACAGTTATGGAGGGACGCAAATTCTATTCTAAATATTTACAGCGCGCATCCAAAAACATCTGTAGGAAAGGACAGAAGTTTTCTTTTCCAGCGAAACTTTCAGAAAGAATCTTTATTTGCATGAAGATAATCAAAACTAATCCTAGAAAAACTCTTACAAAAGTAGAAACTGAAAAATTGAATAATGATTTCATAACGTGGACCAAATTTAAAAAGAATAAGGGAAGTGTTTTCCAATGCAAACAGAATATTTTGAAAAAAGAAACTTATAGAATTTGCATGTAATTTGTATATACCAAATTGTAATTAAAATAAATCTGTTCTTATTTGCAAATATGCATTATATTTATTATATTCTTTACTTAAATAAATAGGATTTTTCTTTTGAAACTTAAAGGAGAGGATCCACCAAATGGCAGGGGTTGAGCTCTACCAGTACAACAGAGGATTCACCAAATGGCAGGGGTTGAGCTCTACAACAGAGGATCTACCAAATGGCAGGGGTTGAGCTCTACCAGTACAACACAGGATCCACCAAATGGCAGGGGTTAAGCTCTACCAGTACAACAGAGGTTCCACCAAATGGCAGGGGTTGAGCTCTACCAGTACAACAGAGGATCCACCAAATGGCAGGGGTTGAGCTCTACCAGTACAACAGAGGATCCACCAAATGGCAGGGGTTGAGCTCTACCAGTACAACAGAGGAATATCGACGAATTCATATGCAGTTGTGCCTTCTACCAAAAACTTATAGAATCAAAGAGTAAATTTTAAAAAACCTTTTTTAAAATTTACTCTTTTTTTTTAGGAAAGCTTTTTGTGATATTTAGGAAATGTGTATTAAATTTTTTCTCATAAAATATAGTTTTGATAATTCAGTTTAAATAATATATATATATATATATATATATAATATAAAGTATAATAATATAAAAGTCATAGGTAATGTTATAGAAAACAGATTGTCTAAAGAGAAATGTATAGTTCTAAAAGATATTAATCACATTTTTTTATTTAAATTAGAAAGATTGTTATAGTTTCTCAACGAGAAATAAATTTTAATAATTGAAACGTCTAACGGAGAGATTTTAAAGTTGTAAAACACATTGTTTAAACAATTTAAAGAAAAAGTATTTATAGTATTTGAAATGAAATTTTTAAACATTATTTTAGTTTTTTGTGAAAATTCAATCCGCTAATGCTTTTTGATACTTTTCTGATACTTTTACTGATACTTTTTTAAAAGTTTAAATAGGTGGAGAACTATACCTAAAAATTATTGTTAAAAAATATATATATTAATGAAACACACTTAGAGTTGTGTCTGTCCACAGTGAGTTAGAAAAATTTTTAAATTTTTCCAGGGAGCTCTCATAATAATTTTGATAATTGAAGCTTCGAACAGAGATATTTTAAGGTTGTAAAACACATTATTTAAACTTAGCTTTAAAAAAAGTGTTGTTCTAAAGAAAAAAACAAATTTGTTTAAATGAGCACATCATCATTAAATATTCAACAATTCGATTTATTTTTTAACATCATCTAAAATCTAGAGACATTTATGAATCATTTAAAAGAAACAGCATTGAAATATTTGAACTAAAACTTGTAAAACCATGCAATTTTTACATTTAATATCATAACTTTTAAGGAAACTGTAAAAACTTTAAATACATTTTACTAAAAATGGTGTTATTTCTACTCGAAAGCACTGTAAATAAAAAACTATTGCACACATTCATTTTAAAATTTTAGATTAAATACATTATAGACATACAACGAAACTCTACATACTTTTTCTCTTATCCTTATTTTATTTGGTATTTATAGTATTTGAAATGAAACTTTTCAAGATTGTTTGAAAATTCAATCCCTTGGTGCTTTTCATACTGTTGTAACTAATACTTTTCTGATACTTTCTCTGATACGTTTTTAAAAGTTTAAATAGTTGGAGAACTATACCTAAAATTATTGTTTACAAAAAAAAAATATTAATGAAACTCACTTAGAGTTGGTGTAAGTCTGCACAGATTGAGTCAGAAATTTTTTTTAATTTTTCAAAGAAGCTCTCACAATAATTTAAATAATTGAAACTTCTAACAGAGCGATTTTAAGGATGTAAAACACATTATTTAAACACTTTAAAGAAAAACGTTGTTCTAAAGGGAAAAAAGCAATTAGTTTACGGGGGCACATCACCTTTAAATATTCAAAAATTAGATTTTTTTAACATTTTCTAAAATCTCCAGACATTTATGAATCGTTCAAAAGAAACTCCATTGAAATTCTAGAACTTGTAAAATCATGCAATTTTTGCATTTATTATCGCAGCTTTCGAGGAAACTCGAAAAACTTTAAATACATTTTACTAAATATGGTGTTATTTCTACTAATGCGTACTGTAAATAAAAAACTATTGCACATATTCATTTGAAATTATCAGATTAAATACATTATAGACATACAACGAAATTCTAGGTACATTTTTCGCTGTTGTTTATTTTATTTAATATTTATAGTATTTGAAATGAAATGTTTAAACGTTATTTTAGCTTTTTGTAAAAATTCAATCCACTGGTACTTTTTGATACTTTTGTAACTGATATTTTTCTGGTACTTTTCTAAAAGTTTAAATAGGTGGAGAATTATACCTATAAATTATTCTTTACAAAAAATAACAAAAATTATTAATAAAACTCACTTAGAGTTGATGTAACTCTGTTCGTGCACAGTGAGTTAGAAAAATTTTCAAATTTTTCAAAGAAGCTCTTACAATAATTTTAATAATTGAAACTTCTGACAGTGAGGTTTTAAGGTCTTAAAACATATTGTTTAAACACTTTAAAGAAAAACACATTATTCTAAAGAAAAAAAGCAACTTGTTTTGGAGTGCACATCATCTTTAAATATTCAACAATTCAATTATTTTCATTTTCTAAAATCTCTAGACATTTATGAATCTTTTAAAAGAAACTCCATGGAAATATCAGAACTAGAACTGGTAAACCCATGTGATTTTTGCATTTAATATTGTAGCTTTTAAGAAAACTGTAAGGAAACTGTAAATACATTTTACTAAAAATGGTGTTATTTCGATTCAAGCGTACTATAAATAAAAAACTAATGTACATATTGATTTCAAATTTTCATATTAAATACATTACAGACATACAAGTAAACCCTGCCTACTTTTTTCGCCACTGTTTATTTTATTTAGTATCTATAGTATTTGAAATGACATTTTTAATGATTATTTTAACTTTTTTTAAATTCAATCTCCTGGCGATTTTTGATAATTTTCAAACTGATACATTCTGATACTTTTTTATGTATAGATATATATATATAATAGGTGAAAAACTACTGTTCTTATTGTTAAAAATTATTGTTCACAAAAATTATTAATGAAACTCACTGAGAGTGTAAATCTATGCATAGTGAGGTAGAAACATTTTTTAATTTTTCAAGATGCTCACAATAATTTTAATAGTTGAAACTTCTAACTGAGAGATTTTAAGGTTGTAAAACACATTATTTAAACACTTTAAAGAAAAAGCGTTGTTCTAAAGAAAAAAAGCAATTTGTTTAAATGGGCACATCATCTTTAATAAATATTAAACAATTCGATTTATTTTTTAACATTTTCTAGACATTTAAGAAACATTTAAAAGAACCTGCATTAAAATATTTGAACTAAAACTTGTAAAACCATGCAATTTTTGCATTTAATATCGTAGCTTTTAAGGAAACTCTAAAAACTTTAAATACATTTTACTAAAAATGGTGTTAGTTCTACTCGCGAGTACTGTAAATAAAAAACTATTCCGCTGATTTCAAATTTTCAAATTAAATACATTATAGATATACAACGAAACTCCTAACTACCTAAGTTTTTCGCTTTTGTTTATTTTATTTAGCATTTATAATATTTGAAATGAAATTTATAAAGATTATTTTACCTTTATTTGAAATATCAATTCCCTGGTGATTTTTTATACTGCTGTAACTAATACCTTTCTGGTACTTTTTTGAAAGTTTCAATAGGTGGAGAATTATACCTAAAAATTTTTGTTTACAAAAAAACAAACATTATTAATGATACTCACTTAGTGTTGGTGTAAGTTTAAGCACAGTTTGTCAGAAAAATTTTTAAATTTTTTAAAGAAGCTCTCACTTTTCACTTTATACAAAATGTTCTTAATTTTTCGAAACAGAGTAAATTTAACAAAAATAATTAAATAAAATAGAGAAACAAAGGCTGAAACCCCCCATGTAATTACGATAATAATTAAATAAAAAATAGAGAAGCACATGCTGAAAACCCTCTGTATTTATGATAATAATTAAATAAAAAAGAAACAATTGCTAAAACTCCCATGTATTTACGATAATAATTAAATAAAAATAGAGAAACAAATGCTGAAAACCTCATGTATTTGTGACAATAATTAAATAAGAAGAGAAACAAATGCTGAAAACCCCATGTATTTATGATAATAATTAAATAGAAATAGAAATAGATACTGAAAACCCTCCATGTATTTATGATAATAATTAAATAAAAATAGAGAAACCAATGCTAAAACTCCCATGTATTTACGATAATAATTAAATAAAAATAGAGAAACAAATGCTGAAAACCTCATGTATTTGTGACAATAATTAAATAAGAAGAGAAACAAATGCTGAAAACCCCATGTATTTATGATAATAATTAAATAGAAATAGAAATAGATACTGAAAACCCTCCATGTATTTATGATAATAATTAAATAAAAAAGAAACAATTGCTAAAACTCCCATGTATTTACGATAATAATTAAATAAAAATAGAGAAACAAATGCTGAAAACCTCATGTATTTGTGACAATAATTAAATAAGAAGAGAAACAAATGCTGAAAACCCCATGTATTTATGATAATAATTAAATAGAAATAGAAATAGATACTGAAAAAACCCTCCATGTATTTATGATAATAATTAAATAAAAAAGAAACAATTGCTAAAACTCCCATGTATTTACGATAATAATTAAATAAAAATAGAGAAACAAATGCTGAAAACCTCATGTATTTGTGACAATAATTAAATAAGAAGAGAAACAAATGCTGAAAACCCCATGTATTTATGATAATAATTAAATAGAAATAGAAATAGATACTGAAAACCCTCCATGTATTTATGATAATAATTAAATAAAAATAGAGAAACCAATGCTAAAACTCCCATGTATTTACGATAATAATTAAATAAAAATAGAGAAACAAATGCTGAAAACCTCATGTATTTGTGACAATAATTAAATAAGAAGAGAAACAAATGCTGAAAACCCCATGTATTTATGATAATAATTAAATAGAAATAGAAATAGATACTGAAAACCCTCCATGTATTTATGATAATAATTAAATAAAAATAGAGAAACCAATGCTGAAAACCTCATGTATTTACAATAATAATTAAATAAAAAGAGAAACAAATGCTGAAAACCTCATGTATTTGTGACAATAATTAAATAAGAAGAGAAACAAATGCTGAAAACCCCATGTATTTATGATAATAATTAAATAGAAATAGAAATAGATACTGAAAACCCTCCATGTATTTATGATAATAATTAAATAAAAATAGAGAAACCAATGCTGAAAACCTCATGTATTTATGATAATAATTAAATAAAAATAGAGAAACCAATGCTGAAAACCTCATGTATTTACAATAATAATTAAATAAAAAGAGAAACAAATGCTGAGAAACACCCGTGTCTTTATGATAATAATTAAATAGAAATAGAAATAGATACTGAAAACCCTCTGTATTTATGATAATAATTAAATAAAAAAGAAACAATTGCTAAAACTCCCATGTATTTACGATAATAATTAAATAAAAATAGAGAAACAAATGCTGAAAACCTCATGTATTTGTGACAATAATTAAATAAGAAGAGAAACAAATGCTGAAAACCCCATGTATTTATGATAATAATTAAATAGAAATAGAAATAGATACTGAAAACCCTCCATGTATTTATGATAATAATTAAATAAAAAAGAAACAATTGCTAAAACTCCCATGTATTTACGATAATAATTAAATAAAAATAGAGAAACAAATGCTGAAAACCTCATGTATTTGTGACAATAATTAAATAAGAAGAGAAACAAATGCTGAAAACCCCATGTATTTATGATAATAATTAAATAGAAATAGAAATAGATACTGAAAACCCTCCATGTATTTATGATAATAATTAAATAAAAATAGAGAAACCAATGCTGAAAACCTCATGTATTTACGATAATAATTAAATAAAAATAGAGAAACAAATGCTGAAAACCTCATGTATTTGTGACAATAATTAAATAAGAAGAGAAACAAATGCTGAAAACCCCATGTATTTATGATAATAATTAAATAGAAATAGAAATAGATACTGAAAACCCTCCATGTATTTATGATAATAATTAAATAAAAATAGAGAAACCAATGCTGAAAACCTCATGTATTTACAATAATAATTAAATAAAAAGAGAAACAAATGCTGAAAACCTCATGTATTTGTGACAATAATTAAATAAGAAGAGAAACAAATGCTGAAAACCCCATGTATTTATGATAATAATTAAATAGAAATAGAAATAGATACTGAAAACCCTCCATGTATTTATGATAATAATTAAATAAAAATAGAGAAACCAATGCTGAAAACCTCATGTATTTACAATAATAATTAAATAAAAAGAGAAACAAATGCTGAAAACCTCATGTATTTGTGACAATAATTAAATAAGAAGAGAAACAAATGCTGAAAACCCCATGTATTTATGATAATAATTAAATAGAAATAGAAAAAACCCTAGTTTTTTTAGGAAACCTTTTTGTGATATTTAAGAAATGTGGATAATTTTTTCTCATAAAAAATAGGCTTTAATAGTTCAATTTAAATAATAATATATAAAGTATAATAATATAAAATGCATAAGTAATGTTATAGAAAACAGATTGTCTAATGAGAAAGTTATAGTTCTAAAAGATATTAATCACACTTTTTATTTAAATTTAGAAATATTGCTATAGTTACTCCACGAAAAATAAGTTTTAATAATTGAAACGTTTAACAGAGATATTTTAAGCTTGTAAAACATGTTATTTAAGCACTTTAAAGACAAGTATTCATAGTATTTGAAATGAAATTTTTTTAAACATTATTTTAGCTTTTTATAAAAATTCAATCCACTGGTGATTTTTGATACTTTTGTAACTGATACTTTTCTGATACTTTTTCTGATATTTTTAAAGGTCTATATAGGTGGAGAATTATACCTAAAAACTATTGTTTACAAAAAAAAACTAAAATTACTAATGAAAGTCACTTAAAGTTGGTGTAAGTCTGAGCAGAGTGAGTCAGAAATATTTTTTAATTTTTCACAGAAGCTCTCACAATAATTTTGATAATTGAAACTTCTAACAGAGAGATTTTAAGGATATAAACCACATTATTTAAACACTTTAAAGAAAAAGCAATGTTGTAAAGAACAGCAATTTGTTTAAACGGGGAACATCACCTTTAAATATTCAACAATTCGATTTTTTTTTTAATTTTCTAAAATCTCTAGACATTTCTGGATCGTTTAAATGAAATCCATGGAAATATCAGAACTAGAACTTGTAAAACCATGCAATCTTTGCATTTAATATCGTAGATTTTTAAGAAATTCTAAACATTTAAATACATTTTACTAAAAATTGTTTAAAATAGAGATTATTTTAGCTTTTTTGAAAATGCAATCTCCTGGCAATTTGGGATACTTTTGTAACTGATACTTTTCTGATACATTTGCTGATACTTTTTTAAAAGTTTAAATAGGTGAAAAACTATACCTAAAATTATTGTTTACAAAAAAAAAACAAATATTATTAATGAAACTCACGGAGAGTTGGTGTAAGTCTTCGCAGAGTGAGTTAGAAAAATTTTTAATTTTTTCAAAGAAGCTCTGTAAATAAACAACTATTGCACAGATTGATTTCAAATTTTCAGATTAAATACATTATAGACGTACAACAAAACTCTATTGTAATTTTTTCATTTTTGTTTATTTTATTTAGTATTTATTTTATTTAAAATGAAACTGTTCAAGGTCATTTTAAATTTGTTTGAAACTTAATCCTTTGGTGCTTTTTCATACTGTTGTGACTGATACTTTTCTGATACTTTCTCTGATACTTTTTTAAAAGTTTAAATAGGTGGAGAATCATACCTAAAAATTATTGTTTACAAAAAAAATTATTAATGAAACTCCTTTAGAGTTGGGCCGAACGATGGCCGAATGGTAGAGCGCTGCTCTTCGGAACCGGAGTTCGTTTGTTCGAATCCCGCTGTGCTGTTGGCATGGACGTTTGTAGCCGTTCGGAATCGGCTTTAAACTGTAGGTCCAGGTCCTCGTGTGCAAAACAGTAGACCGTAGCGCTCCCAACTCAACTCAACTCAACCCTTAGAGTTGGTGTAAGTTTGGGCAGAGTGATTTTTTTAATTTTTCAAAGAAGATCTCACAATAATTTTAATGATTAAAACTTCTAAGAGAGGATTTTAAGGTTGTAAAACACATTATTTAAATACTTTAAAGAAAAAACGTTGTTCTAAAGAAGTTTGTTTAAAGTGGCATATCACCTTTAAATATTCAACAATTCGATTTTTTTTTAACATTTTCTAAAATCTCTAGATATTTAGGAATCATTTAAAAGAAACTGCATTGAAAATATTGGAACTTGTAAAACCATGCAGTCTTTGCAATTAATATCATAGCTTTTAAGGAAACTATAAAAATTAAAAATGCGTTTTACTGAAAATAATATTTTTTCAACTCGCGCACACTGTAAATAAAATACTACTGCACATATTGATTTCAAATTTTCACATTAAATATATTATAGTCATACAACGAAACTCTACCTAATTTTTTTGCTTTTGTTTATTTTATTTAGTATTTTTAGTATTTGAAATATAATTTTTAAAGACTATTTTACTTTTTTTTTTTTTTTTTTTTTTGAAAAAATCAATCCCCTTGTGATTTTTTACACTTTTGTAACTAATACCTTTCTGATTCTTTTTTAAAAGGTTAAATAGGTGGAGAATTATACCTAAAAATTATTGCTTACAAAAAAAAAATTATTAATGAAATTCACTCAGAGTTGGTATAAGTCTGCGCACAGTGTGTCACAAAATTTTTTTTTTTTTTTAAATTTTTCAAAGAAGCTCTCACTTTTACTTTATAAAAAATGTTCTTAATTTTTCGGAACAAAGTAAATTTAATAAAAATAATTAAATAAAATAGAGAAACAAATGCTGAAAACCCTCCATGTATTTATGATAATAATTAAATAAAAATAGAGAAACCAATGCTGAAAACCTCATGTATTTATGATAATAATTAAATAAAAATAGAGAAACCAATGCTGAAAACCTCATGTATTTACAATAATAATTAAATAAAAAGAGAAACAAATGCTGAGAAACACCCGTGTCTTTATGATAATAATTAAAAAAGATATGATAAGGTGAAAATTAAGAAAGGTTTGATTTGGAACGTTACGGTCTACTCTTTTGCTCACGAGGGCTAATGAGAGTTGGATCTACTGCTTAAAGCCGATTCCGAAAAGCTACGAACATCCATGCTAGCAGTAAGATTCGAATCCTCGAACTCCAGTACCGAAGAGCAGTGCTCTATCATTCGGTCATCGTTCGGCTGAAAGTTAGGAAAGAAAATCTTAGTTGTTTTCTCTGGTTTCCCTCATCATTCTGGAAGGCACGATGGTTCAACAAGTATGCATCTACCCTTATGGACCATGTTTACTCCTTCATGTGAATTGTTTTTCCTTGGGATGATGGCATCTACCAGAAGGACTTTACGATGTGTCATAAAGTTCGCAGTGTACGTGGGTGGTTCGAAGCGCCCCTGGACTTGAACCCAATCGAGAATTGGTGGGACCTCCTAGATCCATGGTTGTTCGCACCATGGATCCTCACCCGCCTAACCTAGTACTGCTGGCTACGGAACTGGAGTTGACATGGCCCAACATCCCAGTAAACACTTTCAAGAACCTAACTGACCCTTTTTCCTGCACATCTCTCAGCATTCCGCTCTGTGAAAGGTGGTTATTCTGGATTTTGACTGGGGATCATATTAATGTGACTGGGCTGTGTACCTCTGATCTGTACTTAATATTGTTTTAAAGTAACACTTGAGGTTTTAAGATTTACAATTTACAAAAAGTATACTGAACGAAGCTTCTATATTTCAAGAGTAGGGGACAGAATCACATAACACGTGATTATAGCAGAAATTAAATTCAAATTGGATTTCACTGCAATGGTTTATATTTATTCTTCCAAGGAATATGTCATCATTTAACTAACAACCCAGAAACGATTCATTTTTATCATTTCACAAAGAAGCCGAACGATGGCCGAATGGTGCTTTTGCGAATATCTTAGCATTTGGAAACTTTTATCAAGATATTTTCTCCAGTGTTTTTATGTTATATTTCAGTGTTTTATATGATTTTATTTACAGGCTCTCTGTTATTAAAAAAGTTTTTTTCATGTAAGTATATCTTGAAATATCTGAAACCAACGATTTTATGCCCACATATCAGTAAATTCCCGAATAACGATGAATTATCCGAATGATACCATCATATCAATGTAATTTTCCTAGCATTTCAAAGCACAATTTTTATGCTGTAAATGGTTCTCATGTTTTCCTGCGCTTTTCACATCGTACCATCATAATATATTATATCTTATTAAAACATTGTACCATAGTAACTGCTTATGTATTCATATCTCATCCCAGTAATAACTTTTTACTTTACTTTCTCCGTTATATAATGTACCTTGTATTGCAAGACTGTTTTGACCAAACCTCACTTTTAAAATGTGGTAAATATAAAATAGTGCCAAAATTCCAACATAGTAACATCCTTACCCTTACAGTCGAGTGATATGTATTCAGTTAGGGAAGGACTCCTGTTAAGCCCCCCTCCCTCCTAGTGTTCCACCTAAAATGCACCTTTGTTTGCTTTGTCTTTGTATTTTAGTCCGAATGTTTACTTATTTATATGTTTAATGTTTATTTACTTTACAAATGCCGAACAATTAGCGCTTAAGCGATTAGGTCACGGGCTCTCTAATACTTTTTAACAATGTCCTCATCCTGAGAAAGTACAACACAATTATTTAAATGTTCAAAAGTCACAAAATACAGTCCGGTGAATCCAGCATCGCAACTCTGTATAGATGGTCTTGAATATCGGAATGTCTTTTGACCGTTCCTGCTTGGGCTTCTGCTATTTCTGTAGAGCATTTTTGAGTGTTTTTGCCTTTCGGATATGTTTCTTTCTCCTTTAAATTATTTTTATTATTTTTTTAAAGGACGTCGTTGTATCTTTCACATCGACGCTCACATCAAAGAGATATCCACGCATCTGAAACCTTTGCTTGATGGTCCCCGGAGTGCAATTAATAGACCGCGCTGTCACTTACACTCTTGAGCAAAACTGTAGACCATAGAGCTCCGAACCAAACCAAACTATTTCCTCTGAGAACCTCCATGCTTTTATCTAGAATATTACTCTTCCAATACTAGCATATAGCCCGTCATATGACGGGATCAACAAAAGAATTGTTTTCCAGAATTGTAAAGTACCCTACGAGGCAGATAAAAAAAATGGTTTGTTTTTTGGCTGATAATTATATGATTCATGCTCAATAGTTTGTTTATCTTTAATTATCGCATTTTAGTTGCAAATTTTTATTTATCTTGTCATATTACGTGATAGGATGGACAGCAGACGTTTTAATATTGACGGTGATTATTTGGCGGTATATATGGATGATGTCCAAATTAGAGAGAATCAATAGCAAACCGTGTGGGTATGTATAAAAAAGACACAAACGAACAAACTTCTTAATTTTCAAAGATATATAACTTAAATGCTAGATATTTATTAGTCCGTGAAATAGACTCCTAGACTTTTATGAAAAGAATTTGTTGTTAATACCGGTGATAAAGTTTTCATTGCAACAAAAAATAATCGATGATTAAATTTAAAATTATCACATATGTACCTAATCTATTATTTAAGCCAAATATAAAAGAAAATTATTTACGTAATATCTAAGTTCAGTGATAAAACGTATGAAAATAATGCATACGATATTTAAATAATTTAAAATAAGAAATGGTTAAATGAGATGGTTAAAGGAATGACGTCATAATGCTAGAAAAAATGTTATTTTCATCTACTTATAATGTGATAAATTGATGAATTTAATCGCCTACTCATAACCAGAGAAAATAGGGCTTGAAATAATGGCATTAAATGATCGAAAAGGGGGGAAGGGTTGGATTTCGAACGTTTTGGAACTGACTTTCTATTTTGCTAACCCTTACTCATGAAGAATCCAATATGGATGCCTCTATCCATTCCAGGTCCAACCGCTTCATAAATTCGAGGACAGACGTACAAATAACTTAGGGTATTATTATATAGGGGATTTACAGTGCCTAATACGGGTATTGATAAATAATATAAACTCACAAAATAAATTTTTGTAGGTGAACTGTCCGGAAGAGCTCGTGAAAAAGATAAAAAGTCTAAAATAATTGACAAGAAATGTAAAATAAAGCTAATTCAGGGTCTGCTATTTTATTCTATGGTATGGAAATTAATTTTTTATTAACATATTTGAGGTCTCTTCTGGCAGTGGCCCATGCCATCCAGCTTGGAAACCCTTTCTTCTATAACCCTATAAAAAACTACTTCGATGCGGAAATAAGTAAGGCTTGGTGGCTTGTATTTTTACTATTTATTTTTCCAACGTAACCTGAACTTTACTCGCTACTGCGGTGACCTTGACGTAATAACTAAAACGCAGAATGAATTTCCTGATATATTTTCATGGATATAAAAGTTACGTTTTCACTGCGTTTCCGGTATTCTTGTACAAACGTTTCTTAATCCTTAAATGCATTATAAATTAGTACAGAAATGTTATTTTTAAACCAATTTCAGAAAACTATAAATTACGATTCAGATCGGAAAATGGGCTTAAAAAAGTCATTACTCATAGTTTCTCGTTTTTAAAAAATGTGTTTTTCTTAGAACATTTTATTAAACAAAATATTCTTTAATGCATCGAAAATTGTATATAATTGTCCGATTACTTAACTACTATGAGTACATAAACATAAAACTAAAAACCATATGGACTGGTAATTATTATAAACAAATATATACATTTGTTATTGATAATTATGCTAAGTATTATTAGTATCCCTATGTTTTGCTTGTAGGAGACATTAGAACTGTTGTATTTTGTTACTAGTCTCATTAAGAGGACAAGTAACTGAACGATGAAAATGTGAGTAACCGTGTCTATTATAGTGGGATAGGAGACATTAGCACTGGTGTGTTCTGTTACAAGTCTCATTAAGGGGGCAATTATCTGAACGATAAAAATGTGAGTAACAGTGCCTATGATAATGTTATATGAGACATTAGTACTGGTGTGTTCTGTTACTAGCCTCATTAAGCGGCAAGTATCTGAACGATGAAAATGTGAGTAACAGTGTCTATTATAGTGGGATAGGAGACATTAGCACTGGTGTGTTCTGTTACAAGTCTCATTAAGGGGGCAATTATCTGAACGATAAAAATGTGAGTAACAGTGCCTATGATAATGTTATATGAGACATTAGAACTGTTGTATTTTGTTACTAGTCTCATTAAGAGGACAAGTAACTGAACGATGAAAATGTGAGTAACCGTGTCTATTATAGTGGGATAGGAGACATTAGCACTGGTGTGTTCTGTTACAAGTCTCATTAAGGGGGCAATTATCTGAACGATAAAAATGTGAGTAACAGTGCCTATGATAATGTTATATGAGACATTAGTACTGGTGTGTTCTGTTACTAGCCTCATTAAGAGGACAAGTAACTGAACGATGAAAATGTGAGTAACCGTGTCTATTATAGTGGGATAGGAGACATTAGCACTGGTGTGTTCTGTTACAAGTCTCATTAAGGGGGCAATTATCTGAACGATAAAAATGTGAGTAACAGTGCCTATGATAATGTTATATGAGACATTAGAACTGTTGTATTTTGTTACTAGTCTCATTAAGAGGACAAGTAACTGAACGATGAAAATGTGAGTAACCGTGTCTGTTATAGTGGGATAGGAGACATTAGCACTGGTGTGTTCTGTTACAAGTCTCATTAAGGGGGCAATTATCTGAACGATAAAAATGTGAGTAACAGTGCCTATGATAATGTTATATGAGACATTAGTATTGGTGTGTTCTGTTACTAGACTCATTAAGCGGCACGTATCTGAACGATGAAAATGTGAGTAAACGTGTCTATGATAGTGTGATATGATACATAACCACTGGTGTGTTCTGTTACTAGCCTCATTAAGGGGACAAGTATCTGAAAGATGAAAATGTGAGTAACAGTGTCTATGATTATGATCCTAATTTAAATATACGGTTTATGGAGTTAAATTTTGCAATATATATTAAACAAATCTATCAGTTACTGCTTTTAAAAAGTTTTCCACTTTAAAAACACTAAAATTCATTTCAAAATGTAACATTTTTTTGTTGATAAAATATTTTATAGTAGCTTGTGAGCGGGATTACATTCATAAAATGCATTATTATCACCTGAAATGTTTTGAATAACAGTTTGTAATACAGTACAATGTTACTATTATCCTCTTTATCAAAGCATATTTTAAAGGTTTCAAAACACAGTAATTTTTTTCTGTACATAATTATTAAAATGTTTTAAAATATTACCAGCGGGGAAATAATAGTTCATCAATTCAGTTTCTTAAACACTTTACACAAGTACTACAATTTTTAGGAAATTTTGTAAACCATACGTGAAAAACTGCCCCTAAGTAACAAAATTAGTTTTTAGAAAACTGAACTAGAATAATATGTTCGGAAGAAATATTTCAAAATATTTCATGAGAATTCCTGTGCTTGCATACCATTTCTTACCTCGTTACCTATAATTTTAATAAGAGTATTGATAACTAAATATAATTCACAAAATAAGTTTTTGTAGGTATGTTATCCGGAAGAGCTCATGAAAAAGATAAAAAGCCTATAATAATTGACAAGAATTGTAAAATAAGGGTAATACCGGGTCTGCTAAATTATTCTAAGGTGTGGAAATTAATTTTTTATTAACATATTTCGAGGTCTCTTCTGGCAGTGGCCAGTACCATCCAGGTTGGAAACCCTTTCTTCTATAACCCTAAAGAAACTACTTCGATGCGGAAATAAGTAAGGCTTGGTGAGCTTGTATTTTTACTATTTATTTTTCCAACGTAACCTGAACTTTACTCGCTACTGCGGTGACCTTGACGTAATAACTAAAACGCAGAATGAATTTCCTGATATATTTCCATGGATATAAAAGTTGCTTTTTCACTGTGTTTCCGGTATTCTTGTACAAACGTTTCTTAATCCTTAAATGCATTATAAATTAGTACAGAAATGTTATTTTTAAACCAATTTCAGAAAACTATAAATTACGATTCAGATCGGAAAATGGGCTTATTAAAAAGTCATTACTCATAGTTTCTCGTTTTTAAAAAATGTGTTTTTCTTAGAACATTTTATTAAACAAAATATTCTTTAATGCATCGAAAATTGTATATAATTGTCCGATTACTTAACTACTATGAGTACATAAACATAAAACTAAAAACCATATGGACTGGTAATTATTATAAACAAATATATACATTTGTTATTGATAATTATGCTAAGTATTATTAGTATCCCTATGTTTTGCTTGTAGGAGACATTAGAACTGTTGTATTTTGTTACTAGTCTCATTAAGAGGACAAGTAACTGAACGATGAAAATGTGAGTAACCGTGTCTATTATAGTGGGATAGGAGACATTAGCACTGGTGTGTTCTGTTACAAGTCTCATTAAGGGGGCAATTATCTGAACGATAAAAATGTGAGTAACAGTGCCTATGATAATGTTATATGAGACATTAGTACTGGTGTATTTTGTTACTAGTCTCATTAAGAGGACAAGTAACTGAACGATGAAAATGTGAGTAACCGTGTCTATTATAGTGGGATAGGAGACATTAGCACTGGTGTGTTCTGTTACAAGTCTCATTAAGGGGGCAATTATCTGAACGATAAAAATGTGAGTAACAGTGCCTATGATAATGTTATATGAGACATTAGTACTGGTGTGTTCTGTTACTAGCCTCATTAAGCGGCAAGTATCTGAACGATGAAAATGTGAGTAACAGTGTCTATGATAGTGTGATATGATACATAACCACTGGTGTGTTCTGTTACTAGCCTCATTAAGGGGACAAGTATCTGAACGATGAAAATGTGAGTAACAGTGTCTATGATTATGATCCTAATTTAAATATACGGTTTATGGAGTTAAATTTTGCAATATATATTAAACAAATCTATCAGTTACTGCTTTTAAAAAGTTTTCCACTTTAAAAACACTAAAATTCATTTCAAAATGTAACATTTTTTTGTTGATAAAATATTTTATAGTAGCTTGTGAGCGGGATTACATTCATAAAATGCATTATTATCACCTGAAATGTTTTGAATAACAGTTTGTAATACAGTACAATGTTACTATTATCCTCTTTATCAAAGCATATTTTAAAGGTTTCAAAACTCAGTAATTTTTTTCTGTACATAATTATTAAAATGTTTTAAAATATTACCAGCGGGGAAATAATAGTTCATCCATTTAGTTTCTTAAACACTTTACACAAGTACTACAATTTTTAGGAAATTTTGTAAACCATACGTGAAAAACTGCCCCTAAGTAACAAAATTAGTTTTTAGAAAACTGAACTAGAATAATATGTTCAGAAGAAATATTTCAAAGTATTTCATGAGAATTCCTGTGCTTGCATACCATTTCTTACCTCGTTACCTATAATTTTTTTAATCTATCATGAGCAAAACATAATGGTGTACAGAAGATGCAAATTCGCTTGCTAATAAGTATTTTATAGTAGCTTGTGTGCGGCATTACATTCACAAAATGCATTATTCTCACCCGAAATTATATATATATATATATATATATATATATATATATATATATATATATATATATATATATATATAATATATATATATATATATATATATATATATATATATATATATATATATATATATATATATATTATATATATATATGTGTGTGTGTGTGTGTGTGTCTGTGTGTGTGTGTGTGTGTGTGTGTACTGAATACTTGTTTGTAATGAAGATGACGAATTTTGTTACAACGTGTTACACAATATTACTATTAACCTCTTTATTGAAGTATGTTTTAAACGTTTTAAAACTTAGTATTTTTTTCTGTATATAATTCTTAAAATTTTAAAATATTTTACCAACATGGAAATAATAGTTCGTCATTTCAGTTTCTTAAACACAAGTGCTACAATTTTTAGGGAATTATATAAACCATACGTGAGAAACTCTCCCTGAGTAACAAAATTAGTTTTCAGAAAACTCAAATATAATACACTGTCTACCGATAAGTATTTGTACACCTATGCAATTTGTACAACTATGCTATTGCTATCTGTGGTCCTGAAGTACGTCAAGGCCTCCGCTGGTATACATCGTGTAGGAAACAGCATCGGCATTATTTGCATGCAAGATGCCGCGCATTTCGGAGCTCTCTGATTTCAAGAAAGGTATAATTATCGGGTATCAGAAATGTGGCCGATCCTTAAGGGACATATCTAGCGATCTGAAGTACTCATTATTGGCTATCTGATTAAGAAGTGGAAAGTGCGCGGTGATTGTCGGAATGTGCCCTTAGTGGACAGACCAACGAAACTGGGAGATAGAGACCGACAAGTGTTATCAAGAGAAATTCGGAAGAACCGCACTCAACCGATGGCCCTCATCCGCGAGGAGTTTCAACAGGCATCTGGGAATATTGTTTCAATGAATACCATCCGTAAGGAAGCACATCTGCTTGGTTTTCATGGTCATGCTGCTTCCCACAAGCCTTTGGTCACAAAGTCCAACCACACTACTAGGTTAATGGGGTGCAAAGCACATCGAAATTGGACAGTAATTCAGTAGAAACGGGTTCTTTGGAGCGACGAATCAAGGTTCATCCTTTATCGTACGGATGACAGGGTCTGGGACTGGAGTCTGCCTGGAGAACGTCTCCTGCCAGAATTCATTGTACCAACAGTCAATTTCGGAGGAGGTGGAATTATGGTCTGCTGTTGCTTCTTCTGGTAAGGACTGGGAATTTTGGTCCCCATTCATGGTAAGCTCAATGCCGATGCTTACTGCACTATTTTGGTTGACAATGTGCTTCCTACGTTGTGACAGTTTTAAGGGTCGGACCCCTGTTGCTTTCAGTCGACAATGCCAGCTGTCATGTTTCAAGGTTAACCAAGGCTTGGTATGGTGTCAATGGATTTCATCGAATGGGCTGGCCTTCCAAGAGCCCAGAACTGAACCCTATCGAAAACCTCTGGGACGAGTTGGATCGCCGAATTAAGGGGTCCACTACCCGTCCAAAATCGGTGAAAAAACTTGTATGTCTACTCCATGCCGAGTGGAAGACAATACCACTAGCTGTAATATAAAGACTTGTGGAAAGAAAGTTTGTGGAAAGTTTTGGTTGTATGTTGTCCAGAAGTTTAGATGTGCGTTGTTGCCGCTCTGGAATAAAGTTTAAATTAGACTGGTGCCATGTTCTTCAATGTTGGCCCTACTGCATTTTTATTATTGCTAGCTGTTGATCTTTCTCCCTTGTGAAGGAGTTTTTTAATACATATATATATATATATATATATATATATATATATATATATATATATATATATATATATGTATGTATATATATACATATGTATTCCTTTTTCAGCACCGATGCTTTCATCATCATTTACGTAGATAATACTCGCCCTCATTTCTGAATTTCACGTCTCTCAGATGATTTCTAATGGAGTTATGGCAAAAAAAAAACCCACCTGTTGTTTCAGTTTTGCATACCAGTGTACTTCAACTTACAAAAATGTTTTAAATATGACAAGCCTTCCTTTCGTGGTATATTTTCATTTAAAAATTCAGTTTTGCAAAAATAACAAAATTTTGATTTTTATATTTTTCCCTGTTTTATAATATTGTATTTAGTAAAGATTAAAACTCATCCTAATGTAACAATAAAAGTATCATTTCTCTAACAAAAATTGACAGAGTTATTTAAACTTAAAATTTCCGAAAATTGAAAAAAAAATTTTTTTTTCCTTTGGGTATTGACTAATAGATTAATTTCTTTAATTCAAGATAGAAATCCGCTTGCAACGTTTTTTAGCCACAAAATGGTGGTGGACGGGATTAAGAGCTTACTTTACTGTAAAATACAGTGTATCAACTTTACTATGGATATCCTCCTGTTAATAGGCAAGGAATCTTCGTTGAAAGGATGTTTCAACCTAGTTTCAACCTAGAATTACTGTAACTAATCCATTAATCGATCCCTAAATGAAGAAGCAAAAATCTTAATACTGAATTTAAATATCGTACATTTTTGTCACAGAAAAGTGAGACTTTTTTTATGGTTTTTAGGAAACGTTACAATTTGTACTAAATATAATGATAGTGGATGGTGGACATAAAAAACTTAAGTTATGTAATTTTTGCAAAACTGAAATCTAAAATTTAAAACTACCATAAAATGAACTGTTACCTTATATGAAAAATTTTTGTAGCTGTCAGTATGTGTCTACGAACAACGATCGAGAGGATAAAGACCAATCAAGGACAATTTTTGTCTTTTTTATTATAATGTTTCATGAGCCCTGTAGTAAATATCCACGCTTCTTCCGTATAGAAAATTTAAGTTCTACAAATTTTAAGGTATTTTAAGCAGTTAAGAGATTCTCCAAAATAATCATCTTTCAAAATTTCAATTATTTGAGGTCCAAATGATTTGTTATAAATATTTGTCCAAATGATATCAGAAACAACAACAAATAAAATATTATTATGTGTTTATAAATAGGTTGTAAAAAATTGTAAGAAATTCCCCCTCCAGAGTCATTCACTCTTGCAGGCGCCAAATAAAAAAAATTCTATTTTTCGCCATAATAAGTTACAGTCTGACTAGCACTTGGCCTTCTAGGTTAGCAATATCTTTTTATTTTACTTCTGATCAACATCATTTCATTTCATATCAAATAATCATTTTATTCTAAACATAGGTATCACAATATGTTTAAAAATATAAAATTTTAGAAAAATCCCGAACGCTTGCTATTTTGGGTTTTGAAAGTTTACACACTCTATTTTCATTAAAAATGTTGTAGGTCCATTTTTGACAGACAGTTAGTTAATGATAACAATTAATGCAATCTGTAATTGAGTCGTTTTTTATCTATAAACATTTTCACAAAAAATATCTTTCAAAATTTTCTTTATTTTGACAAAATATATTTACGTAGTTAGTGGAAATACAAATATAATTACTTTGAAAGTTGTTAAGTCTGCTTTTCAGAAACACATATTTAGTTCAAAATTATACTATATAATTACACTACTATATATTTTAACTAATATTTAAAAATAATCACATTATAAATTTAAATCAATTTTATGTATACAAAACATAAAATTAGCCCATTAATAACTATCAATATTTTAAAACCATCCAAATATATATCCTTAAATATTTAAGTATTTGACTTTCAATATAACAGTGCATATAAGAAAGCAGTCCACGTCATAACGAAGCTCTTACAGCCAATAGTTTCTCTTCGAACTTATTAGATTCTTGACTTATATATAAAATATTTTTCCAATGCAGCTGGCAATACAAGTACATATACCTTTAAGAT
>CM063500.1:62154712-62165481 GCA_032207245.1 Pardosa pseudoannulata | reverse complement strand
ATACCTTTAAGATAATATATGTCTGCGAAGATGTTACCCATATAGTACCCACCCGAGGAGCATGTATAGCTTAAGGAATGCTACGGACGCGGGTAACATAAACCCGATGGGTCATCATAATTTAGAAGCAGGGATCAATCAAAAGACCCCCAGTCTTGGTCTACCACCCCCAGAGGAATCGCTTTAAAACTTGGAGAACATTGTGACCAAGACCCTATTTCATTAGATACAGAATGGTTATTTTTAATCATTCAACGCGTTGTTTTTCACATATGTATTGTTATGTGAACGATTTTCTCACCTTGCAGCTTTTTTACTTTTGTTTATAAAGCCGCTCTAAGCGTACTAAATTCTTGTTTGGCAAACTTGTTTTTCTTGACTCAATAAATTATGTTTTCGATCTTTATTCGTTCGGAGATTGAAGTAGTGCACTTTTTCATTGCTAGGTACTCCGTAAAAACCAATTACCTTGACCTTGATCTGGAACCTATTTCACGTGCCTCAGTCACCTTTAACGAACACGAAGGATCTTAGGCCGGCTAGGACTCCGAACCAGCAACGTTTCAGTTACGAGATCACTGCCTTTGCCGATTGAGCTACCTCGGATCATGGATAAAAATACTGATTATGGCCATCAAGACCAACTAAGTTCTCATCGAAAAATAACATATTTTTCTATTTAGTTAGCTCTCGTGTAGTAAAAAGTAGTAGACCATAGTGCTCCAAACCAACCAACAAGCCATGAAATTCTTTGATTAAATCAGACGTTTTCCTTTATGACGCTTCCTCTGCAGTGTTCTGCTCTTTTCATCATACAAAATTTTTCTTAGTATTGAATTTGGGTGCAGTCTTTGTGATTACAGTTTTGCTCTGGTAAACGCATCCCTTCATTTAGGACGTAAAGGAATATTTTAATCATTCTGTCTACAGCTTGTGTGTGACTTGGAAAACTGACTGTATATACTTCTAAAATATATCTTGATATTATATTTTATTCAATTTATTATAGAGAAAGACTTTCCGTGGATGGAGGCTAGCTAATATTTGTTGAGAACAAAATGACGCAGTCGCAATAGAAAGTAATTCTAAATTTCAGTTTTGGATACGTGACCTTTCACACTTTAATGATTTGTCCTGAATTGTGGCATTTTTTAACTATTTTCCAAGCAGTTTCTTATATCTTAGTTCTCTTCAGTTGCTACTGCTAACAATAAGTTATCTGATGGTCACAAAATGCATTTGTTGGAATTGCTGAATGAATTGTCTTCTCTATCTCATTAGAAAAGAAATTATTGATATTTGAACTTCCTGCCACAAAAATCTATGTCCATCTGTGCACACTAGTCGTTTCTTTATGACAAATCTACAAATAATCCCATACTACGTCTGATATTTTTAGGTTTTGCTACGTTTCAAAGTTTGATTTGGTTTGATTTGGTTTGAAACTCTATGATCTACTTTTTTTGCTATATGAGGGCTGATAAGGCGTTACCTATTGCTTAAAGCCCATTTCGCATTTGTGAATAATCAAATTAAAATTCTGAAAAAAAAAGCAGAATTACAAGGAGACGTTAATACGTAACAGTAGTCATTGATCACGTCATATTTGTATAATTGCCATTTCGAAATTTTTGTTGATTTCATTCATTTGACCTTTGAAATCTACAATCAAGCCATCTCTCTTGGCAGAACTAAGACAAGCCCTCATGAAATTCCTCTCGAGTTCGTCTCTCTTCCTCACAAGGGTGACAGAGAATGGCAATAGAATTTTAGTATTTTTGCCATTTGAATTTTTGCTTGAATACTGTTATTTTCAAAATTTTTATTCTTGAACAAAAAGTGGGCTAACAAGAATGACTATAAGGGGAAAAGACTCTTATAGTCATCTCTTGTTTACTTTATGAATACGCGAAATAAAACGACACTTTCTGAAAATAGAATAGAATGAATGACTTTACTAAAAAAATTAAAAAGACGAGGGGTGCGGATAGACATAAAGTAATGGAAATGATATATGCACTATTTCATGTACGAGAAATGGGTATGTAAAGAAAAAAATGACCGAAAATACCTCGGTGATAGTCCGATCATAAAAGATTACAAACTCCTTAAGGATTCTGTAGGAAATGGTTCTAAAAAATTCAACAGGGAACGGTAAAAACATTCACGGAAATTGAGCTTCCTCCGTACAAACAAATAAAATCTACGTTAGGCGATCAAAAATTTCTTTGTATAAAGGAATGTTTCGCATAACTGAATATTTAATTTATTTGCTTTATGGGAGTTTCATCGGAGAACGAGCAATGGTTCGTATATCTAAATATTTCGTATTAGTGAATCTCGTATAAATGAGGTTTAACTGTATATTTTAGTTTGTGTATATATATATATATATATATATATATATATATATATATATATATATATATATATATATATATATATATATATATATTATATATATATATATATATATATATATATATATATATATATATATATATATATATATATATATATATATATATATATAGAACAGAAATATTTTCAAAACATTAAATATGTGTATTTGAGCTAACTGGTTAGGTTTTTGGAAACAGTTTTGGCGACAATCTGGATGACATATTTGGAGGCTTAAAGATCGTTTTGGAGACACATTGGCACTGGCGGAAACTTCTTGAACCTTTCCACTCCGGAACCATCTCGAAACTTATGCGAGCCTTTAAATAGGGGCACATATTTAAAACCGATCTCACCAATGACGTTTAAAAGCTAATCGGGATTAATCTCTGTTTAAACGGAGTATATGAAACGGAAATGTATCTTTTTTATATATAACATCCTATTATGGTGAATTATCCATTCTCTATATTTATGTTATATGAGTTTCTGAATATAGCATTTATTAGTCAAGCTTAAAAATTTCTCAAATAAAAATTTAGAGCACTTGAATGGAGCTCGACTTCATAAAATCACACCGGCCCATAATCTAGCCTAGCAACTCACGAACACAACGATTATCCCTTACAACACATTCTACGACAGTAGAAGTACTAGTTCTTTTAATTCTACAAGACTAGTAAAATTTGTAGTTATTTTCAGTCCAACAGAAGTAAAAGTTCTTTACAATCTTTTGGAAGTAGCAGTTCTTTATCTACTATGATGCTTAAAAGGTTTGTTTTTGCTTTGAAGCGCTACGGTTTACTGTTTTCTCACGAGAGCTAATGAGATCTGGACCTGCTTCTTAAAACTGATTCCGACTGGCTACGAACATCCATGTCAGCATCAGGATTAGAACCTGCCGAAGAGCAGAGCTCTACCATTCGGCCATCATTCGGCCTGATGTTTAAAAGGAGAGCTGGTCTTTGATGAGGACAAGCTGTAATGTTCAAAGTTGTTTAAAGGGGAAGATCACATTAATCAGCATGAAAAAACACGTTATTTAGGACAATGAAAAAAAACCTCTGCAGTCTTAAAACTAATGAAAATAATACATTTGCTATCCTATATCAAGCATTAGCAGCATCGAACTTCTCTGTGTCAAATGTAAAAGGTTCATGGATCTCCAAAAGAACACATGTTATAGTCCTACACATTTGCCATAACAATGCGGTGCAGGTGTTTACAAAGGTAGTCATGACCTGTTTCAAGTCTAAAGGCCTCTCCACAATATGGTCCACTTAAAGCCATTACCACCGTCTGGAGGGGGCATGACTTATCGGGGTCGATGATGGCAGACGATAAATAGCCTTGGCGATGGAGAGGCGATGGAGAGGCGGTTTTTCTCCAAAGATCAAAGGCAGCCAGATGAGCAACTAAAGTGAGCAGCAGACCCTATGGACGAATCCACGAACTCGGCTCATTTAGTGGCCCAGCATGTGGAGACAACCCGTGAACCATCGTTCAAGGTCACAATCTGGAAGTAGTAAACAATTAGCCATAGTGGGGAGGCTACATAAAATTTGCTAAGTGAAAACACAGCCGGAAAAATTCAACGGGATGGGCGACTTGAGTAAGGTGTGCCATCTCCTACCAGAAGAAACTTGTTCATAATACTGTCTGAGGAAAAAATCTACTTTCTTTTCTTCATCTCATAGCCAAAATGTTGAAAGGACAGAGAGAAAGATGGTTGCAGCAATTTACATCCATTTTTTGCATGTAAATCCGCTTTTTCGTTTCCTGGTATATTGCAATGACTGGAGATCCACTGAAGAGCTATATTTCATCCAGAGACATTTGCCTTTGACAGCAATCTGTCTAAGGTAATTGTCTCTGGATGTGATATAGCTCTTGAAAGAAGTTAAAACCAATGCTTCAAATTCCTAAACAAGGAAAGAATCTGTTGAAGAGGAAGAGGCAATTGCCAAAATTGCAACCGGCGAGTCAGTGAAAATAACCGACTTTCTAAGAGTAGACCCCAAACCCAAAAGGTTTGAAATAGCAATATTTATGTCATAAATTTCAGCGTCAGCGTATGACATAAATGGCTGGGGCATTGATGGGTTTAAAGCGGAACCTTTACTTAAAGGAGCATAGTACCTTTCCAGACTTAAAATCTTCATTATCAGTAATATTTACTTTTATTAATTCATCACGATTTGAAATGTTCTGGTCCTTTCATAATTAATTTTTTACCAATACTTTAATAAGGACTTTAATAACTTTTAACAAAATATGTTAGTTTTATCATCTCATCAGTAGTATATTTAAAAAAAATAATATGCAGCAAATGATAAATTAAACTTTTGAAAAATATATTAGCAACTAAATTTTTGTTTCAAATTAGATGTAAATATATTTTTCTCATTAATAATTCTAACTTTATGGGTAAAACTCTTTGAGTATTTGTCCTTTTAATATTTTTTAAAAAGTTAAAAGCTATTAAGAAATTTTAAACTAAAAATATACCTTTTTATCTTGCTTCAAAATAAAACATATAACTGGAATTTTTAAAATATTTGAGGTTCATATAACAAATAAAATAAATGAGCTTATATTTGATATAAAAAATTAGTTTCTCATTTTAAAATTTCCCATGTTATAAAATATATCACTCGTACTAATATAATTGAGATTAATAAAATAAAAGCTATAATTAACTTCTTTTTGACATAAAAAGTAGCTTCTCATTTTTAATTTTTTATGCTATGTAATAAAATATATTGTTCGTATTTACATAACTCAGATTTACAGAATAAAAATACATAGTTAACTTTTAATTCATGTAAAAAAATTAGTTTCTCATTTTAAAATTTTTCATGCTATAAAATAAAATATATTGCTCTTAATTATATAACTGAGATTCACAGAACAAAAACATAATTAACTTATGTTTGATGTAAAAAAAATAGGTTCTGATTTTTAATTTTTTCATATTATAAAGTAAAGTATAGCGGAGTATTGATATAGTTGAATTTCATAAAACAATAAACATAATTAATTTGCATTTGAAGGAAAAAATTAGTCCCTCATTTTAAAATATTTCGTGCTGTAAAAAATCTATATCACTTGTATTAATATAATTAATATTCCCAGAATAAAGAACATAATTAGCTTCTATTTGATAAAAAGTATTAGTTTCTCATTTTAAATTTTTTCATGCTATAACATAAAATCTATCACTGGTACTTATATAACTGAGATTCACAGAATAAAAAACACAAGTAATTCCTATTTGATATAAAAAAAAATCTAGTTTCTCATTTTAATATTTTTCATGCTACAAAATAAAATCTATCGCTCGTAATCGTATAACTGAGATTCACAAAACAAAAATACATTTCTATTTGATATAAAAAAAATAATCTCTCATATTAAAATTTCACATACAATAAAATAAAATATATTCCTCGTAATTATATAACTAAGATTCACAACATTAAAAAAACATAATTAGCTTGTAGTTGATATAAAAAATTAGTTTACCATTTTAAAAATTTTTCATTCAGTAAAATATATATATATATATATATATATATATATATATATATATATATATACATATATATATACATATATATACATATATATACACATATATATATAAATATATATATATATATATATATATATATATATATCTTAAATATTCTTATAACTCTGGTTCACAAAAGAAAAAACATAATTTCTATCTGATATTTAAAAAAATAATTTATCGTGCTATAGAATAAAATATAACACTCATAATCATGTAACAGGGATTCACAGGATTAAAAATCATAATTAGCCTCTATTTGATATAAAGTATTACTTTCTCATTTTAAATTTTTTCATACTATAAAATAAAATATATCGCTCGTAATTATATAACTGAGATTCACAGAATAAAAACATAAGTAATTCCTGTTTGATATAAAAAAAACTAGTTTCTCATTTTAACTTTTATAAGCTATAAAATAAAATATATTGCTCCTAATCATATAACTGAGATTCATAGAACTAAAAAAAAACATAATTAGCTTCTATTGGATATAAAAAATTAGTTTCCCATTTTAAAAACTTTTCATTTAGTAATATATATATATATATATATATATATATATATATATATATATATCTTAAATATTCTTATAACTCTGGTTCACAAAACAAAAAAACATAATTTCTATCTGATATTTAAAAAAATAATTTATCGTGCTATAGAATAAAATATATCACTCATAATCATGTAACAGGGATTCACAGGGCTGTAAAATAAAATATAATAGTCATAATCATGTAACAGGGATTCACAGGATTAAAAATCATAATTAGCCTCTATTTGATATAAAGTATTATTTTCTCATTTTAAATTTTTTCATACTATAAAATAAAATATATCGCTCGTAATTATATAACTGAGATTCACAGAATAAAAACATAAGTAATTCCTGTTTGATATAAAAAAAAACTAGTTTCTCATTTTAACTTTTATAAGCTATAAAATAAAATATATTGCTCCTAATCATATAACTGAGATTCATAGAACTAAAAAAAAACATAATTAGCTTCTATTGGATATAAAAAATTAGTTTCCCATTTTAAAAACTTTTCATTTAGTAATATATATATATATATATATATATATATATATATATTTATATATATATATATATATATCTTAAATATTCTTATAACTCTGGTTCACAAAACAAAAAAACATAATTTCTATCTGATATTTAAAAAAATAATTTATCGTACTATAGAATAAAATATATCACTCATAATCATGTAACAGGGATTCACAGGGCTGTAAAATAAAATATAATAGTCATAATCATGTAACAGGGATTCACAGGATTAAAAATCATAATTAGCCTCTATTTGATATAAAGTATTACTTTCTCATTTTAAATTTTTTCATACTATAAAATAAAATATATCGCTCGTAATTATAAAACTGAGATTCACAGAATAAAAACATAAGTAATTCCTGTTTGATATAAAAAAAACTAGTTTCTCATTTTAACTTTTATAAGCTATAAAATAAAATATATTGCTCCTAATCATATAACTGAGATTCATAGAACTAAAAAAAAACATAATTAGCTTCTATTGGATATAAAAAATCAGTTTCCCATTTTAAAAACTTTTCATTTAGTAATATATATATATATATATATATATATATATATATATTTATTTATTTATATATATATATATATATATATATATATATATATATATATATATATATATATATATCTTAAATATTCTTATAACTCTGGTTCACAAAACAAAAAAACATAATTTCTATCTGATATTTAAAAAAATAATTTATCGTGCTATAGAATAAAATATATCACTCATAATCATGTAACAGGGATTCACAGGGCTGTAAAATAAAATATAATAGTCATAATCATGTAACAGGGATTCACAGGATTAAAAATCATAATTAGCCTCTATTTGATATAAAGTATTACTTTCTCATTTTAAATTTTTTCATACTATAAAATAAAATATATCGCTCGTAATTATATAACTGAGATTCACAGAATAAAAACATAAGTAATTCCTGTTTGATATAAAAAAAACTAGTTTCTCATTTTAACTTTTATAAGCTATAAAATAAAATATATTGCTCCTAATCATATAACTGAGATTCATAGAACTAAAAAAAAAACATAATTAGCTTCTATTGGATATAAAAAATTAGTTTCCCATTTTAGAATTTTTCATGATGTAAAATAAAATATATCGCTCGTAATCGTATAACTGAGATTCATAAAACAAAAAAAAAACAATTTTTATTTATAAGAAAAATAATTTCTCATTTTAAAATTTCTCATGCTATAAAATAAAATATATTGCTCGTAATCATATAACTGAGATTCACAGGATTAAAAAAACATAATTAGCTTCTTTTTGATACAAAAAAATAGTTTCTTATTTTAAAATTTTTCATGAAGTAAAATAAAGTATATATCTCTCGTAATCGAATAACTAAGATTCACAAAACAAAAAAAAAATAATTTCTATTTGATATACATAAAATAATTTCTCATTCTATAAAATAAAATCTATAACTCGTAGTCATATAACTGGGATTCACAAGATTAAAAAAATATAATTAGCTTCTATTTGATATAAAAATTAGTTTCTCATTTTAAAAATTTTTCATGCTGTAAAATAAAATACATCGCTCCTAATCGTATAACTGAGATTCACAGAACAAAAAAAAACATAATTAGCTTCTATTTGATATAAAAAAATAGTTTCCAATTTCAAAAAATTTCATTTTGTAAAATAAAATATGTCGCTCGTAATCATATAGCTGAGATTCACAGGATTAAAAATACATAATTAGCTTCAATTTGATATAAAAAAATAGCTTCTCATTTTAAAAATGTTCATGCTAAGAAATAAAATATATCACTCGTAATTATGTAACTCAGATTCAAAGAAGGAGAAACATGATTAACTTTTATGTATTATAAAAAAATTAAATTCTTATTTTAAAAATGTTCATGCTAAGAAATAAAATATATCACTCGTAATTATGTAACTCAGATTCAAAGAAGGAGAAACATGATTAACTTTTATGTATTATAAAAAAATTAAATTCTTATTTTAATACTTTTCATGCTAAGAAATAAAATATATCACTCGTAATTATGTAACTCAGATTCAAAGAAGGAGAAACATGATTAACTTTTATGTATTATAAAAAAATTAAATTCTTATTTTAATACTTTTCATGCTAAGAAATAAAATATATCACTCGTAATTATGTAACTCAGATTCAAAGAAGGAGAAACATGATTAACTTTTATGTATTATAAAAAAATTAAATTCTTATTTTAATACTTTTCATGCTAAGAAATAAAATATATCACTCGTAATTATGTAACTCAGATTCAAAGAAGGAGAAACATGATTAACTTTTATGTATTATAAAAAAATTAAATTCTTATTTTAATACTTTTCATGCTAAGAAATAAAATATATCACTCGTAATTATGTAACTCAGATTCAAAGAAGGAGAAACATGATTAACTTTTATGTATTATAAAAAAATTAAATTCTTATTTTAATACTTTTTCATGCTAAGAAATAAAATATATCACTCGTAATTATGTAACTCAGATTCAAAGAAGGAGAAACATGATTAACTTTTATGTATTATAAAAAAATTAAATTCTTATTTTAATACTTTTCATGCTAAGAAATAAAATATATCACTCGTAATTATGTAACTCAGATTCAAAGAAGGAGAAACATGATTAACTTTTATGTATTATAAAAAAATTAAATTCTTATTTTAATACTTTTCATGCTAAGAAATAAAATATATCACTCGTAATTATGTAACTCAGATTAAAAGAAGGAGAAACATGATTAACTTTTATGTATTATAAAAAAATTAAATTCTTATTTTAATACTTTTCATGCTAAGAAATAAAATATATCACTCGTAATTATGTAACTCAGATTCAAAGAAGGAGAAACATGATTAAACTTTTATGTATTATAAAAAAATTAAATTCTTATTTTAATACTTTTCATGCTAAGAAATAAAATATATCACTCGTAATTATGTAACTCAGATTCAAAGAAGGAGAAACATGATTAACTTTTATGTATTATAAAAAAATTAAATTCTTATTTTAATACTTTTCATGCTAAGAAATAAAATATATCACTCGTAATTATGTAACTCAGATTCAAAGAAGGAGAAACATGATTAACTTTTATGTATTATAAAAAAATAAATTCTTATTTTAATACTTTTCATGCTAAGAAATAAAATATATCACTCGTAATTATGTAACTCAGATTCAAAGAAGGAGAAACATGATTAACTTTTATGTATTATAAAAAAATTAAATTCTTATTTTAATACTTTTCATGCTATAAAATAAAATATATCATTCGTATTGATATAATTGGGATGCACAGAACAAAAAATATAATTAACTTCTATTCTATATAACAAATTAGTTTTTAATTTACATATTTCGAAAGTGAATTAAAGGTAAATAGATTAATATTTTTCACTTGGTATGTATTTGATATGCTTTTTTTATGTTTTGCTCCATATATCAAAATTAAATAATTTTTTTTTAATTATACTCTTATGAATGCTCCAGGAAATATGTTTATTCTACACAGAGCAAAACTTTTTATTTTACATAATAAAAAAATATAACTTATTTTTACTCAAGTGTCTATAAAAGGTAGATGATTAAAAATTTTTTTTTTTTTTTTTTTTTTTTTTTTTTTTTTTTTTTTTTTTTTTTTTCAGATTTAGGCCACTTGAAAAATTCCACTTAAAACCCATTATGAAT
>CM063500.1:62109712-62149712 GCA_032207245.1 Pardosa pseudoannulata | reverse complement strand
AAACAGTAGTATGATTTTAAATGGCAGTACAGCTGGCATCTTTTATTAGCTTTAGAAAAAGAAATAAAGAACATTAGTATAATTTTAAAGGCTGTACAGTTGGCATCTTTCACTAGTTTTGGAAAAAAGAACAAAGAACAGTATTCTTTTTTTCATTTGTGAAAGAAATACAGAAAGAATTGGTTCTTTTATGCAAATAACCAATACAAATAAATAATTCCATATTACATAAAAATACAGTATATTTTATACTTTTTTCCTACGCATATCTTTTAACATTCTGCTCATTAATTAATTTCCGCAATAAATTTTCTAGATGATACAAATTAACGATTTATATTTTATGTAAAAAAGTCATTTGTGAAAAATCCTGATATTTAACAAATTTTAACTTATATAATTTATACAATTTGTTTTAATTAATTTGTGAAATACCCTGATATTTACCAATTTTTAACTTATACAATTTGTACAATTTTAATCTTTGTAAAATTTAATTACAGTTATTTATTATATAAGGGAATAACATATGTTTTCATTGCTGTATAGTAGGCATAATATATAATATAACAGGGTTCCACAGACGCTTAGCAGCAAGAGCCAAAGTTACCTATCTGATAATCTTGGGATTCACACCAAAATTCAGAATCTTAATGTATTTATTCTGACAATTTTTACTTTTTTATCAAAAATATTTATTTACTCTTCTGTACTACAAGGATAATTAATTTGTAAAGTAGAAAGAAATATTTTATAATCAGGTTGATAATTAAAAATTGAACTTATTATTAATTCTCTTAGATGCGGATTGGTCAACTTTGAGCGGAATTTTGAGAAATTTAAAAGAGTAATAATTTTTATTTGTTAGCTGAGCCACAAAAAGCTTCTTGAAGAGCCGCATGTGGTTCCCGAGTCAACATTTGGCTACCATTGTAATAAAATATACAATAATGTAATAATATAAATATATAAATCATAAAATGAAAAATATACATGCATGTACTAATTTTTTGAAAAAAATATAGTTTCCTCGGAGAAAATTGGATATTTTCAAAAATCAAAAAACATTTGGCTACCGTTGTAATAAAATATCAATAATGTAATAATATAAATATTTAAATCATAAGAGCCGCATGTGGTTTGAAGTCAATATTTGGCTACCGTTGTAATAAAATATACAATAATGTAATAATATAAATATATAAATCATAAAATAAAATACATGCATGTACTAATTTTTTGAAAAAATATAGTTTCCTCGGAGAAAATTGGATTTTCAAAAATCAAAAAACATTTGGTTACTGTTGTAATAAATTATACAATAATGTAATAATATAAATATATAAATCATAAGAGCCGCATGTGGTTTGTGAGTCAATATTTAGCTGCCGTTGTAATAAAATATACAATAATGTAATAAAAAAATATATAAATCATAAAATAAAAAATATACATGCATGTACTAGTTTTTTGAAAAAAAATAGTTTCCCAGAGAAAATTGGATTTTTCAAAAATCAAAAAAAAATTAGCTACGTTTTAATAAAATATAAAATAATGTAATAATATAGATACATAAATCATAAGAGCCACATGTGGTTTGCGAATCAATATTTGGCTACCGTTGTAATAAAATATAATAATGTAATAATATGAATAAACAAATCATAAAATAAAAAATATACATTCATGTATAAGTTTTTTGAAAAAAAAAAAGAGTTTCCTCGGAGAAAATTGGATTTTTCAAAAATCAAAAAAACCCATTGGCTACCGTTGTAAAAATATACAATAATGTAATAATATAAATATATAAATCATAAGAGCCCCACGTAGTTTGTGAGTCAACATTTGGCTACCGTTGTAAAATATATACACAGGGTAATGCCAAATAAAATTTTTCAAATCCATGACTTTTCATGACTTTCCCTGATTTCGATCTTCCATGATTAAAAGCTTTCGTTAAAAGTATATATGAATAAAATTTGTTCACATACAAATAAAAAATATGTTTTAGTGAATTACAGGATTTTATCATAAAAAAACTATAAATTCTTATAAGTGTTAATAATTTCACATAAAAAATAAATTGTTGTATCTACATACCTAAGTTTAATCATATAGCAATTTTTCAATCAAAATGATTCATTAAACGGGTACTTTGGATTATCCAGGTGACCATGATAATAGCCAAAAATATAATGTTTAAATACAATATCCCTAGAGATAAACTTATATTTGTGCAAACTTAACTAATTTTTATTAAAAAATAATTATTATATTAATAAAATTTTAATACAATTTTAGAAAACCATGAATAATATACATTTACCCACCCATTAGCTTTCTTGCTTTGAGTTTTCTTGGTGAACAAATTTTAATTATATAGGATCAATAGGATAATACATAAATACCAAACTCAGTCTTCAGCCAAATGACAAGTAAAAATAGGATTAACAATTCAATGCCTTTTTTAATCGGTAGTTTAGCGGATCCATGACTTTGCATGACTTTTACTCATTTTACTTGAAAAATCAAGACTTTCCATGACAAAATTAAAAATTATCTAAATCCATAATTTTTATTTACTTTTGAAACCATGTATACAATAATGTAATAATAAAAATAATAATATTATCATAAGAGCCGCATGTGATTTGCGAGTCAATATTTGGCCGTTGTAATAAATATACAATAATGTAATAATATAAATATATAAATCATAAAAAAAAAATATACTTGCATGTACTAGTTTTTTGAAAAATATATAGTTTCCTTGGAGAAAATTAGATTTTTCAAAAATCAAAAAACATTTGGCTACTGTTGTAATAAAAAATACAATAATGTATTAATATAAATGTATAAATCATAAGAGCCGCATGTGGTTTGTGAGTCAATATTTATACCGTTGTAATAAAATATACAATAATGTAATAATATGAATATACAAATCATAAAATAAAAATATACATTCATGTACTAGTTTTTTGAAAAAAAATGTTTCCTCGAGAAAATTGGATTTTTCAAAAATCAAAAAACATTTGGCTACCGTTGTAATAAAATATACTAATGTAATAATATAAATACATAAATCATAACAGCCACGTGTAGTTTGCGAATCAATATTTGGCTACCGTTGTAATAAATGTAATAATAAAAATATATAATCATAAAATAAAAAATTTACATGCATGTAATAGTTTTTGAAAAAAATATAGTTTCCTCGGAGAAAATTGGATTTTTCAAAAATCAAAAAACATTTGGCTACTGTTGTAATAAAATATACAATAAGTAATAATATAATACATAAATCATAACAGCTACATGTGGTTTGCGAATCAATATTTGGCTACCGTTGTAATAAATGTAATAATATAAATATATAAGTCATAAAATAAAATATATACATTCATGTATTAGTTTTTTGAAAAAAAAAATAGAGTTTCCTCGGAGAAAATTGGATTTTTTTAAAAATAAAACAAACCCATGTGGGTCTGGTTTTGTCAAAAAAATTCCAGGATTTTGTTAACCCTGCTAAAGATAATGTCTCCTTAAACCTTGTGAAAGATGAAACATAATGGTGTTTCCCAAAAAATCTGGAAGGGAATATACTGTTGGCGCAGTTCAAAACCTTCAAAAAGTACCAAAGAGCACCGGATATGGCGATCTCTTCCTGATAACCTCGTCTTCACAGCATCGATTAAAAGGAAAAGAAATTCCGAATATCATTTCCGAATTTCGTCAAGGCCGGGAATTTCGACCATATATTGTTTCTTCGCATCGGATTCGCACAGATGAAAGTGAATACTTCGTGGCATCTCTGCATATTCAGACATCTCAATTTCAACTCTGATTCATCTATAACGGCGTATCGATTACTCAAACAGAAGATAGTCATAAATGGAGAGAATAAGGTAATATAGAACATCTTTCAGTGTCTGTTCTACTTAACTAGGTTTAGTTCAAGGCTTCACATCAGGTATTAAGAAGAAGTAAAAAACCGCTGGGTCAAGTACCAGATTTCTGTCAAAATACAATAGAACCAATGAAACGGAATAATTGTTCTTTGCTTTCAGTGGTCGTTTTATGTTCGATTTTTTTAATTGGAAATTTCGTATAAATAGCGATGGTTCCAACCAATTGGCATTCAAACACCGTCTTCCATCACATGGTAAAGATGAATATTCTTCTGGTAAGATTTTGAAAGGATTTATCCTTCTTTTCAAATAACTTAACTCATTTCTTCATGAATTGATGTAAAAGGATTTGACTTAGTGGATTTTCTTAACTTACTTGAAAAGATGTCTTGATGTAAGGTAAAATCAAAGTAATTTTATTTAAAGGCAGCAATTTTGGAAATAGTTTCTATTGCAAAGCTTTCCCACATAATTTAAAAAACTTATTAAACATTTAACATTTAAATTGTGTAGCATTAATTCTAATTAAGTTGTTAAATTTACTATTAATTGTTTCTGACTAAAACATATTCCTCTTCTTAATTATTTAGAACTTATTTTGTAAACTTGCAAAGCAAAAAATTTAATAACTATCTCCAAAAGGAATATTTTACTTTCCAATCAAAGAGTTTCTAAAATGCATTTTAATTTAGTTTTAGCAGGAAATTAAAGAAGACTTTTATACTTATAAATGGAATAATTTTACAATAATATTTTCTAAATCAGTGTTAGAGAAACTATCCAAGCCTTATGTCTTAGTTCAAATTCTTACTCTTTCACTTGTTTACAATGTTTCCTTTAATCAGTCCATTACTGTTTCAGAAAATCTTTGTTCAATAAGAAATAGCGTATCTGAACTCAGTAAAATGGTTATTCATATATTTAAAAAACTAACTAATTATATTCAATAAGAAATAGCTTATCTGAACTCAGTAAAATGGCTATTCATAGATTTAAAAAAACTAACTAATTATATTTAAAAGCATCTCATTTATCGGATTTGAATTGAATTTCAAACTAAACTTATCAAGCTTTTCTAAACAGTTCTGGTTCAAAACTTATAGCAATTTGATTAATGTAATTCCACTGATAAATTATAGCATTAAATACTGTGCAAATATACATTTGAATACAAAATCGGGATTTAAAGGACCAACTATATAGAAATAATGTAAAAATCATTTTTACGGTAAATAACAAAGTAAATTATTATCTTTTTTATACTTAATCACACTCTGATGATAAGAGAATTTTTGTAAAAACCAGAATACGTTGGTTCTTGCTCCATTGTAGCATGGTTGTTTGCAACCGTTTCGAATAAGTTCTCAAAGAGTAGTAGGTCCCGGTCGAATGAATCATCAAATAGTTAGACAGTGATTGTAATGTTCTTTGCCAACCGAGCAAGTACAACAAAGGAGACAGTGTGGAAATGTTGAAGTGCTCGAAAATGTCAAAACCATTTTGTTAAACTCATAATGTTAAACCCATCTTTTTCTGCTAGGCTTTAAACCAGGTAAAGCATTAAGAGATTTCGACAGAAACAATTTTTTCATAAATATCTACAACATATTTATGAATAGCTCTTTCTATTGCTAATGAACATTAAAATAGATTGCAACTATGAAATATTCAGTAATATCAGTAAAATGCTATAGTATTCGAAACGACTTTTAGATACTACTATCTTATTTTTATTGCTGATAAAGAATTATCTGTTTTGTGCTTCCCACATTCTATGATAAGTAGTAATAAGCTTATCGATTTAACTTTATTACGTTTGAACTAGTTTCTCATTTATTCTTATTACACTGGAAAACTTAATAGTAGCAATTCTACTTCATTGTCTGACGCGTACATATATAAATGAAATCTAGAAAAAAATAACAAAAATAGAGGAAAATTACATAATCTTGCTTTAACCATGAGAATTCAAAAGGGTAAGTATATGTCTAATTTTACAGGCATTTAAAAATATTCCAAAGTTTCTGATAGGTGAAATGCGTTCTACATTATTCAGTTAAAATATATTTTGATAACAGTATCAGTTGTATCATGAAAAGATTTTTACTACTTCGCAATGATTTTCTAGTCAGAGAGACGAAAGATTGTTAAAGTGAAAGAAGTGGAGTCAAATAAGATTGTTAGTTTGAAATGTTTTGGGGGCATTCCTATCTTATCTTACTTTCACTCCTGATAATGCTACTTCTCAGTATAAATTTATCTCTACATAAAAGTGCTTATCTCACACTTTGTAATTTTTTTTTTCATGAGATTTCCTAATTGACATGGTTCAAAATTTTATATCAGATACATCTATTTCAAAAACACCTCAGATAGTTTTACATATAAACAATTTAATTCTTAATCATTTTTAGGGTTTTCGTTAATTTAAAATGTACTAAAATACGTGTGAGACCTCTAATAGGCTCACCTACTTTAGCAATGCCTTCTAATAAAATATACTTTCAGTTGTTTTTATAAATTTATATGCATACTAATGAAACTTTTTGTAATAATAAACTTAAATAATTTTGTACCTAACTTTGTATCTTTCTTATATCAGCATTTCAATTGACTTATAGAAGTCCTGTATAAATTGACTAAACTTGTTAGACTTCAAAACTGTAACTTTTTATCTTTATCCCCTATATAATAATACCCTAAGTTATCTGTCAATGTGTCCTCGAATTTATGAAGCGGTTGGACCTGGAATGGATAGAGGTTTCCTTATTAAATTCTTGATAAGTTAGGGTTAGCAAAGTTCGAAATTCAATCCTTCCCCCTTTTCTACCATTTAATGCCATTATTTCAAGCCCTATTTTCCCCGGTTAAGAGCATGCGATTAAATTCATCAATTTGTCACATAATAAAAAAGTAAAAATAGCATTTTTTTCTAGAATTATGATGTCATTCCTTTAACGATCTCATTTAATGGTTTCTTATTTTAAATTATTTAAATATCGTTTTCATATTTTTATACGTTTTAGCACTGAACTTAGATATAACGTAAATCATTTTCTTTTATATTTGGCTTAAATAATAGATTACATATGCGATAATTTTAAATTTAATCATCGATTATTTTCTGTTGCAATGAAAATTTTATCACCGGTATTAACAACAAATTCTATCTACCTCCATGGTGTAATGAAAACGATAGTTTCATTTCTTTACTTCCATTAATAACTGTGGCAAAAAAATTGGGAAGAACTGAACGATAATTTCGACGTAGCTAAGAAAACTCTGAATTATCTTTCTAAAATGAATTCAACGGGATTCTAAATTGCATTCACAGTAAAGGAAAACAAATTATTGAGCGTGTACCAGATAATTCTCAGTCAAAAAACAAACCATTTTTTTATCTGAATTATAGGGTACTTTAAGATTTTGGAGAATTAAAAAATTTACTGATCCCGTCATATGACGGGTTATATGCTAGTTGAGAATACATTAATCTAGAGTTTATTCACATTCAGTTGTTCTCATATGAAGTGAAATGAATTAATGTTGGTTTATCAGGGTTTTTATATTCTAGTGTTACTCTCACCAGATCTAGATTATAAATGAAAGGTTTAATAATTCAATTACCTTTTCTAATTACCCGTAACGCCAAGCGCCATATTTCTTAAATTCCATTCCGATTTTGTACTGACTGTTAAAATTATTGTTTCTTTTCTCAGGTTGTGTTCGTGACCCTTAATTTCGCCGCCTGCTTCGGAAGTCCAGTGGATTACCAACGAGAGGCTTTTGAAACTGGCAGGAACCCTAATATCCAGGTATATTTCACCTGTATTTTCAAAAAGAAACTTGAACTAAATATAAAACGGAAACTTTTTCTATATGAGAAACGTTAGTTTAAAATGGCTTGTACAGAAATTACATCATTTAGCTAATTCTTAATTTTAAATCAACTTTAAAAATATCCACTTTTATCGTAATCTTATTTTTAGAAAGAATTTATTGATCTCCCCATATTAACAATTCAGAAAATGTTAGAGAAAATAATGCAAAATAATATTGTGAAACTCGTTAATATCAGAATACATTATTAAGAGGTATTTCATTCCTTGGAAGCAGAAAAAAGAAATTTGAACTAAATATATACGGAAACTACATAAAAATCGTTAGTTTAAAATGGCTTAAATAGGAGTTACATCATTTAGCTAATTCTTAATTTTAAATCAACTATCAAAATATCCACTTTTATCGTAATCTTATTTTTAGAAAGAATTTATTGATCTCCCCATATTAACAATTCAGAAAATGTTAGAGAAAATAATGCAAAATAATACTGTGAAACTCCTTAATGTTAGAATACATTATTAAGAGGTGTTGCATTCCTTGGAAGTAGAAAAAAAAATTTGAACTAAATATATACAGAAACTTTTTCTATATAAAAATCTTTAATTTAAAATGGCTTCAATAGGAGTTACATCATTTAGCTAATTCTTAATTTTGCATCAACTATGAAAATATCCACCTTTATTGTACTCTTATTTTTAGAAAGAATTTATTGATCTCCCCATATTAACAATTCAGAAAATGTTAGAGAAAATAATGCAAAATAATATTGTGAAACTCGTTAATATCAGAATACATTATTAAGAGGTTATATTGCATCCCCTGGAAGTAGAGATATGATATCCCAACATATAGAGGTTAAAATAAGATTTAAAAAATTCAGAATTTAATAAAATTATAACTTGACAAAATCCCTTTTCTATTTAAATATGTTTTAACTTATTTGATACCAAATCTAAAGCAGCGTACAACCTTTTTTCAGGTAACTCAGACTTCAGTTCCAGATGAATTAAAGCCTTCTAGAGAACAACACTACCAAGCTTCCCGAACAAACAATCAGCAGACCAGACAAGAATACAGAAGATTTGGAAACGATGCTTTGTCTCAAACCTCTCAAGTAGACACTTCAGCCACTGGTTTCAACGGAAATGAAAGGAAAAACAACCAAAATCAAAACTCAGAAATTTCCGCCACCTTCCCAACCAGAAGTCAAGTCAGTCAATTTCCAGCTGCCTCTGAAGGTACTCAGGTCCAGAAATCTAGCTTCCGTAACCAAGATCTAGCCACCGATACTCTTTTTGCATACACTCCAGTATCACGTATTCAGACTACTTTGTCAGGTCAAGAAAATCTGAGATCCGGAGCTGAAAATGCTGAAGATCACATGTCTATTACATCTGTATTCAACCAAGGCGTTTCCCAGAAAGGCACTCCTTTTGGAATGGAACGTCGCCAGTCAGAAGGTCAAACAGGAATGTATGAAAATAATTTTGGAGGAAATTTCCAGAGAGGTCAAGACCAAATTTCTCAATCTGAAGAAACTGCATTCCAAAACCAAAACAACTTCAGGTCTCCTATCGAAGATCAGCGATTCCAGTCCCAGCAAACCTTTTACCAAAATGTTGCCAGGGGAGATCACAGACAACAAAACCAGCAACAACAACAAATTTACTCTCAACGACCTGTCCAAGATAACCAGGATCAAATCAGTAACACCCAAAGATCTCAGGAGCAAGTTAACCAATTCCAGAAGCCCCAGCAACAAAATGAAAGATCATCAGGACCAGTTTCCTCTTTTGAAAGGGATAACTTCTACAACCAGGGACAAATCGCTTTCGATTCAAGACGAATTTCTCCTGCCGTTCCAGCCAGTCAGCCATTAGAACATGCCTCTGAAGAAGAAAAGTACTTTTCCTCCTCGGCTCAATTTCCAAGGAATCAGCCAACTGAGAAGTCTCAAAACAGGCAGATGGCTGGAGTAAAAACCAACCTTCATTTCGAGGAGAACAAACATAACCAAGCTGACAACCGCAAGCCAAACGCTGAAAACACTCATAGCCAAACTCATAACACTCATGGCGATCGCCAAGGACTCTTTCAAAGTTCAGAACAAAACCAGCCTATCCTAACAGGGCCTAAAGTTCAGCAACCCAACACTTCTGTCCACGTATCAGGTACTGCAATTTATGTGTTCGTTTAACACTTTATTTTTCATAAATTTGTCATGAAATAAACCGAATTTTTTTTAAATTGTAAAATATAAATGTTCAATGAAATTTGTTGCACAAGTTTTTGGACTACCTGAATTAAAATCAACCAAAAGTTAACATTCTTTTAATGAACTATTTAATATTCTCTTAACTGATTAACTGGTCACAGTGTCTATCAAATTAAATGTCATTACTTAAATCGCTCGAACCATTTTATATTATACTACGTTCAGAATTTTTTATCGTTGTTGCCGTGGATTTAATATTTTGAAAATTATTTTCATTGCTGAAGTGTCAAACTTGGCCTCTTCTAAATTTCTCCAGAAAGAAGTAACGTATGAATATAGATATTTAAAAAAATCAGCATATGTCTTTATACATGTTACTTGATTAGGTGATAAGCTAAAACATAAAAAGGGTTCCTTTCCATGGACTTAAACATCACATATCATCAAATGTTAATTAACCTTTGCAAACTATCCCATGGTTTTGAAAGACAGTTCTGATGTCTGAAGGAAATATAATTCTAACTTTAGAGTTAGTTTCTTAATTTTTTTCTATGGTTTACAAAGAAGTAAAAGTAGTTTAGCTATGAAAAACAGTAATATTAACATACTGTAACATAAAAGTTGTGAAATCGGAAAAAACATTACATTAAACGCTCAGACATACCTAATTAGTTAACTTCCGATACACTTTCAGCTAATGGTTAGTAGATAGAAGGCAAATTTGGCACTTCTGGCGTCAAATTCTCTCTTTCTTGTAACACTTCCAGAGAAGCGACACTATAAGTTGAACAATTTTCATAAATGCTGTCACTAAATTTTAGACTAGCAAGTTTCATGCCGTTTTGAACTATCTTCTTTCGATTCTTTTGTTCTTCGACATCTAAAGTTTGTTCCTTTTTATAAATATTTTCATCTCCATTTAAACAATAAATGGTTTTGTGTGGTCTGAAGCTCTGAGGTCAACTCTTTTGCTACTACACAAGAGTTTCAAAGATTAACACCTTCTACTGCTGAGAAAGGATTTTGAAGAGCTGCGAACATCCTTGCCTGAAACAGGATTCGAACGCGCAAACCTGACCATTCTTGAAATCTTATTATTTAAATTTTGCTTCAATTTCTTTTGCTCTCAAAATTATAAAATTACGTACTTACCATTTTTTAAATAATCGACATAATAAAATGTGATTAAACGCTTATATATTTGATGCCCTTTTGTAAGTTGTCTTCAGATAACTTTGATTTAAAAAAATGCAGTTGTAATTAATGTAAAATATGTTTTCTCTTCCTCAGGAAACAAGGGAACGCCTGCTGTTCCCGTCATGGTGTACAAAACCGGAAGCGTAGCTTCTCCCCACGCTGTCGTCCTAGGACGAGACTTAAATGTCATGAACAAGGCATCTGTCAGCCAACACTTGCAGACTCCTTTCACCCAGTACACCTATACCCATCCTTTGTAGAAGCAGAATTTTCGAGAATAAGTCCTGTCTAATTTCGCATGCACATGAAATACCGAACGTTTTCCGATAAGAAATCCTTGGTTCATTGTAATAGTTATAAATTAAAAGAGTTTTGTTAATTATTTGGTATCAACTCAGTTATTGCCTTTATCTACTTTACTTTTTGTACCATGCTTTATGGATAATATTCAATAATCATATAACTAATTCCAGCATTAACTACTGAAGTATAAACCTTTTACAAAGCATATTTTTAATACCATACATTCATTGTTTAACAAAATATACTGGAATGAAACATAAACCCCCTTCTGATCTTTAACATGTCCAAGTTGTAGAATTTTCACAAAACGGTACATGGCATGACGAGTTTTAATATACACAAAGCAATCGACAGAGATTGTAAGTACTTCAAAACAACTGCTTTGTTGTTATCGTCTTTACAAATTTAAAGAGATTTGTTAATTGGTATCAACTCAGTTATTGTCTTTATCTACTTTACTTTTTTTACCATGCTTTATGGATAATATTCAATTACCATATAAATGATTCCAGCATTAATTGTTGAAGTATAAACCTTTTACAAAGCATACTTTTTGAATACCTGCATTGATTGCTTTACAAAATATACTGGAATGAAACATAATCCCCCGTAAAGCCTTCTGATCTTTAACATGTCCAAGTTGTAGAATTTTCACAAAACGGTACATGGCATGACGAGTTTTAATACACACAAAGCATAATATTGTTGAGGTAAGCACAACAAATCTATATAGAAAATATGTACCAGTTGTGTGAACCAATCGACAAAGATTGTAAGTACTTCAAAACAACTGCTTTGTTGTTATCGTCTTTACAAATTAAAAAAGTTTTGTTAATTAATTGGTATCAACTCAGTTATTGCCTTTATCTACATTCTTTTTTATACCATACTTCATGGATAATATTTAATTATCATATAATTAATTCCAATACCTTTTACAAAGTACACTTTGTGCATACCATACATTCATTACCTGACAAAATATACTGGATTAAAACATAAACCCCCATAAAGCCTTGTGATCTTTAACCTCTTGCCTTAAAAATCGAGCGACGACTGTGTGTGCCACTTTCGATAAAAGTTTTTCTCATGCGTCGAGACCAGAAGCACGGGCTAAATTGTGAGCAAACCATTGGATATTATAAGTACTGCATTTACTATTTAATAAAACCACAGAATTTGATAATTATATTTCATTATTTTATTAAAAAAAAAATATTATTATATTTCACATAATATTATTTCTATGTTTTTAGTTATATATCAAAAGTAAAAAATTTCAGTCGTTTAAATATTGTAGAATTTATTGCGTGAATAATATAAGTGTATGCATAATATTAGTCAAAATTTTGTAAGGGTATTGTTATTACTGATACGAGCTTTTCAGTTTTGGCCAGACAGAATCATCACATGTCTGACATGAGGTTTTCACTTTTTGCCAGACAGTATCATCATGTGTGTGATACACGTTCTTATTGTAGGCACAACAGTACGATCACGTCTCCCATACGTTGTTTTAAGGCAAAAGGTTAAGTTCAAGTTGTAGAATTTTAACAAAACTGTGCATGGCATAACGAGTTTTAACATAGACAAAGCATAAAATTGTTGAAATAAGCACAACAAATCTATATAGAAAAAATGTACCAGTAGAATGAGCCAGCTAATCGACAAAGATTGTAAGTACTTCGAAACAACTGCTTTGTTGTTATTGTCTTTTACCATTAGCAACTTGCCGTTTTCCTTAATTAAGCTCCAGTTTTTTAAATCTCTATAAATTCACTTCGTAAAACGAACATTTTATTTTTATCATTTTTTTTTCAACTAACGACGAAAATGGATCTGTGTTCGTTTTTGTGTATCATGTACCAGATAGCTCACTTATAAAGTTTCCTTAAACCCTTAACGTGCACGCTCGAGTTAACTCGAGCGAGCTAAACTGGCCAAACTGTGCACACTCGAGATAATTCGAGCAGTGTTGTACTTTATGCTGCTATAATTTTTCCCACTCGAATGCAAACGAGAATTGAAAATAATGTAAATGCAGCTTAAAATGTAATTTAAACTCACCGTTAATATTTTATAAATTAGCAATATAAAAAAAGTGTTTATAGTGTACGATAATCCTGTTCTACACTTTGATAGGTCACACTTCTAAGATTGTCATTGGTCCGTTCTCTCAATTCTATTGGCTTAGAATTTCACATTTGGATCCGGCTCGGATTCTTCACGCAAGCACACTGCTATGCTTGGAAAATACAGTCTAAGGATGTAGCCTTGCTATTGACTGTAATTGTACTTAAAAAAAATCCTTTAGTTTTAATATCTTATCTTAAAATTTATGGCTTAAGCTATTAATATAAGCTCTCGCCTTACTCTTTTAATATCAATGTTATTACTCTAGTTCTTAATTTTTATTTTACTTGTGTTACTGTTTATTTCGCCCAAACTCAAGCATCAATTGTCTAATTTATTTCCCTGCCTCAGTGATAGCCTTATCAAATCTAATAGTTATTTTAGCCAAATCATTTACTATGTATCGCAAACTAGATGGCAAAACCAGGAAGTTCTGTGCAACCTGTATCCTGCGTGTACAAGTAATACGAAATGAATTACATTCTGATTCGTCATTAAAATTTTATTACATAATCATACTTTCTTTGGCGACAAGAATGACAAAAGTATTGGTTACTTGCATATCTGAAACTAACTCAAATGAAATCAGCAGAATGATTTTTTATTTCTACATAAAACTTTTTAAAAGATCTCTGAAAAAAATAATTTTTTAATAACACAAAAACTTAAATTGTAATTCCACAGTAAAAATAAAGTTAAATTAAAGTTAAAAGATTAAAAAATGACTTCAAATGAACTTCTTACAAATATAAATAAAAGAAGAGGTTAAAAGTAATCATATATATATAATATATATATATTATATATATATAAATATATTATATATATATATATAAATATATATATATAAATATATAAAATGGGTGATTTAAATGAAAAAATATTTTCTGACATCCTACAAAATTTCTGAAAAAGTATACGCTACTAATTTAAATAAAAATATATATTAAGGTTAATTTCCGGATGCCGAAATTAAAGCTGGATAATATCTGAATTTTAATATTCTGAATAATTACCAGATGTTCATATATTAAAATGCTCTAATATATATCTTTATTATAGAGTTGCAAATATAAGTATGTTCTGCATAAAATAATACAAACACATATATATCAATGTGTGTGTTGGTTATCTAGAAAATAAAACTTCAATTTTTTAATCTGAATACATAAATTTAAATTTTAACATATTGCTTTAAAAAAGAAAATCACATAACATATTATTACTGTTCTTCGGTAGAAAAAAGATTTGTGGACGCATCAAAAAAGAAAACAGGTGAGAAAAGATATAAAACTTTCTAATTATCTTCAAAATTCATTTATATATTTTTTATTTGAAGCGCAAGATGGTTTTAAAAAACATTTTTTTTAATTTTCAGAAACAAATTTTTAATAAAATTTGTTTTATAATTTTTGGAACAAACTCACACAAATTTTCGGAAGTTTTCGGATCAGAATCACCCCTGATATATATATGTGAATGAACTAACAGAGTCCGAAAATATTTTAGCATATTCGACAAGTATTCCACATTTGCTTTTCTTTTTTCAAGAACTCGGGTTCTACAGATGTCCAAAAATCACAGTGCAGACAACGGGCAGTGCTTTCGGATGTCTTAGTCGACAAGATGTATGAGACACCACATCTCGGGCATTCATACGTGGGAACATCTTTCGACTTACTTTTTTTGTTCCTTTTTCTTAATTTTTTACTCAGTTTCCGCTCTCTTCTTTGTGCTTCGGTACCTGAATAATAATAGTCATTTACTGAGAGACCATTCTCTGATCTGACGCTGATACTATCCCCTTCTGTTAGAGAAAGAGAACTTTGAGACGCGTTATCTTCGTTGGTAATCTTTCCAAAAAAAGAATCACTCAGTGATACTGTATCATCAGCCCAGCTGCCGTTGTCAGAAGTGGAACTTTTCATTGATTCAGCACAAATGTGACAGCTAACTTCCGGTACGCTTTCAGATAATGGTTGGTCTTTAGAAGGCAAATTTTGCACTTCTGGCGTCAAATTCTCTCTTTCTTGTAACACTTCCGGACAAGCGAGACTATAAGTTGAACAATTTTCATAAATGCTGTCACTAAACTTTCGACTAGCAAGTTTCATGCCGTTTTGAACTATCTTCTTTCGATTCTTTTGTTCTTCGTTATCTAAAGTTTGTTCCTTTTTGTAACTCTCGGTTTCAGTCTGCGACTGAATACTGTCTGTTGATTCTGGGTCAGAGATTTGCGTGTCGTCTAACAACTCAGCAAATGCTCTTTCCGTGACGTCGGATTTATTTTGTTCAAGAGGAGATCCTCTTTCACTCGACGAAGTTTTCTCTTCGGGGTAGAAAGTGGCCAACTCAGAATTCAGCAGACGGACGTCAACTTTAGGATTTGTGGCTCGGGGTTCTTTGCAACGTTTGCATTTGTTCGGCTTCGGTGGCTTCCCACTTGGACCCTGAAAGATAAAAATTTATTTCATAAACATTGTTATGCATAAGACAATTAAAGTGGTTGCATTTGGACTGCGCATAAACCGTGAGACCTACAGGCAAGAATATAGAGAGAGAAGGGAAGGGGCGTAGACATAATATAAACACCCAAGCGAAAGAAGGGATCTCCAAAAACCTTGTTAAAACAACTACTTTATAGATTCCTACTCAGATTCAGATTCTTCATTCCTCTTTTAAATTGGTGGTAATGGCTTGCAGTGGACCATAGTGTGGAGGGGCCTTATCATTCAAGTAACAAATAAATTAAGATTAATTTTGAAAGACAACAGATGATTTCTTTTTTTCAGTTGTTCCTCCTAGATTACTTTGTATTCTTTATCAGAAAACTGTGTATCCGTTTATAAAAATACATTTTACAAAATTCATTTGATATTTTTGAAAATAAGTGTTAAGACGCACAACGATAATAATGACGAAGCAGTTGTACTCATTTTATTCTCAGTAATCGAATTCTTAAACCATTCTAACGGATGTTTTCAGCATTAAAGTTTATTTGCAGAAGCGTTTGTTCTCAGTTTTCTGTTCTGATCAGCTAAGATACCATCTGTCACCATAAATAAAAATACGTATTATTGAACCAACAAAACCACTTTACACAGTGAAAAGCTGTTTTAAATATTACAATTGTTTTTTGGTTTATTAAATGTTGACGGACACTTGCGTCTAGAGCCGTCAAAGCGAAGTTCACTATGTGGCATGACGATAATAGCCGTCCAAAACGAAACGGTTGTTTTTAGACACTACGGCTATAGTGGCACAAATGTGCATTTACCGGTGTGCAAGTAGAAGCCTAGTGTCATGTTTTGAAAACCATTTTTTAAGTTGAATTTCGTTTTCCCCTGTTAGACGACTTGCATCTTCAGTGTGCAGCTTCAGTTGTGAAGGGAGTAATGCGATCGTGTTTTCTCTTGAATTTATTTTTTTGTCATTTATTTATTTTTCTTTGATTATGAACTAACATTTCGTGTAAAACTCCAAGAAATATTTTGTTGCACACAAAAAATTGCTTATTTGAGTCATTAAATCTGTCATTTACGTTTTTAAATTTTAGCTGTTATAGCAGCCATTGTCCCATTACTTAATGTCTAGAGTCCGCTGGCGCCATGACAGTTATAGCCGCAACCTAATAAAGGTGCTGAATTAATCAAAATTAAGTTTATTTAAGCAGAAAGAGGAAAACTATACATATACTTCTAAGATTCTAAAAATTACAAAAACATATAGTGTTAATTTTCGAACTTCACTTGTTCCTACTGTCCGTCAATGTGTTAAGAAAATAAAAACTTGTAAACAGTTAAAAACGGGCCGATACATGCCAATACAAATTAAGGCTGCTACCATTTTATAGTCGACATATGTCCCTGGTGAATTTCACGTCATAATGACGCTAGAAATCGCCAGGGATGGAAATTTGGAATCATGAAATTCCCTCTCTGACATCATTATGACGCAGAAGTTACCAGTGACATATGTCGACTGTAATATGGTAGCACCCTAAGGCTGCTACCATTTTACAGTCGACATATGTCACTGGTGACTTTCACGTCATAATGACTCCAGAAATTGCCGGGGATGGAGATTTGGTACCATGAAATTCTCTCTCTGATATCATTATGACGCAGAAGTGACTATTGATATATGTCGACCGTAATATAGTATCACCCTAAGAATTTTAACTTTCACAGTTAATGTGTTGCGTATTCAATCAGGCCATTTCCCAGTTTCGGTTTGGCAACTGCAGGAATTCAAATTTTCGACGTTCGCGCATGCCCAAGATAACTTCCACCGTGTTCGGTCTCATCATAGAGAACTACTTAATGGGTTTCATCTCGCGTATTCTTAATGCCAGTACTCATCCCGTAGATGTGTGGACTTTAGTCTTTAGGTAGAGTTTGTATAATGCATGTCTACTTGTGACAGTAGCATGTGTTTCTAAAAGCCATACAACGTTTCAACATTAACAAACCTCTATTTGATTTTAAGAAATGAAGGTGAGTGCCACTACTCCTCTGTTCTGGGTGCTGCTAATAGTGTACTTGAGTTGTAAGCTCGTAAAATAATGGAATTCTATCAAAAGTGAAGTTTTAAAACTTCTGGATTTCTGATAAGGCTGACATGATAGAAATTATTTGAAGAACATGAAAAAGTTCTTATTAGACTTCTATTTCCTAGAAGTGGACTAAATGACAATGAATGAAACCTCGTAGAATTGATTACCTTTGCTAAATATTTCAAAACATTCATTAACATTGCTTTCATATCCTTACATCCCTTTATTACAGTCATTTCATTAACATCCACAAAGAACTTTCTTCTACGAAGAATGTGTCGTTAAACTTGCTAAAAACTATGTGGCTTGAACTCGTGGAAAAAAATTGTCAATAAGATTAGACTTGCGAAAGTGGCTGATGAAGTTAATAGCGTTAAACTCAAGACAGTAAATTTTAAGAATTATATGCTTCCAAATATGAAATAAATCTACTTAGACTTGAAGGACTTTTTGCTAGTATAATTAAATCAGCAAATTGTATACTTTAAGAATTATATTGAACTGGAACTTTAAGCAATTTAAAATCTTTTAATATTTTTAAATATCAACAAATTCAGTACTTGTATAATCATTAAACTTAATTATGTTACTAGCGATAATTTTACATGATTATCATTTTAGTTGAAACTCTCTACGGATATAGGTCTTATTAGCTAGTATTTAGCAAAACAGTCGAGCATAGCGTTCCAATTCAAACCCTTTATAAGTAACTATGCATGCACTCCATTTTTATGTATTTCATTCCTCTCAATTTACCCATTTATTTCATACTGAAGTATTGGACTTATCGCGGACTTAGTTTTTTTTAGCGTTTTTGAATCAATATAAACATGAATTCTGGTGGTAGGTTTCCAGTTTTAATTTAGGCTATTTGTCATTTGGTGATGATCTAATAGAAGTATATATTAAATCTTTAAACATATCTTTCCATGCGGTTTTCGAGTCTAATATTTTATGCTACTTTAACTCTGTAACATTTGCTAAGCAATTACTCCATTATGAAGCATCAAAACCGCTGTTACTGCCATCGACGCAATGTTTCATAACTTAATCTTTTTAACAGATTGGGAAGATGTAGATTCGAATGCAAGCGCGGTTTTTATTCCTAATACAGTTGTACGCATCGGTCATTGAAGCATTAATCTATAAAATCCTTCCTTTGAAACTTTGAGATAGAAAACTTGTACCTTCTCAGTCTAAGCGTCAAATCTGTAAACAATATAAATTTCCAGGTATCTTCTATTATTTATAACTTTGTCATTTGGATTTACATTTTATCAAGCTTCAAACATCACCAGAAAGTTTGCTTTTTCTGCAGGTACGTCGACAAAAATCATGATTAGTTCTGTTTACCACAAAGCTACAGTTTACAATACTAAGAGTACGTGTCATACCTTGATTTCATGAAGTTTCTTTTTAAATGGCATTCTATGGTGTTTAAAAAGATAAATTATCACTAAGGAAGAACGGCTATACTATGCAAAGTTGTTTCAACTTCACATTTGAATCTTCAGTTCATTTTAAGTTACATTTGAAATATTCATGAATGGCAGAAATGGTTCTGGTAACAATGGGTGAATCAGTTTATACAGTTTGTTTATATTGGAAATTAGTTCTAAGTAGAATACATGTATTAACGATCTCGTTTTTTAACGAGGAAAAGCATTCTTCACTCACTTTCGTTATATCATATTAGAATTTGAAGACATTTTCTACTGAACAGCTTTCCTTTAATATCGAAAATTAGTTCTAAAAAATCTAACATTTTAATCGCATTTATTTAGCTGTTCAGAATCCTGAATATTAGAGAGATAGCTGACCTATTCTGTTTCGATTTGTAAATGTTTTACCTTCGTTATTTATATCGGTACTATATTCTATATTTTTTCTATCTTTATTATTCATAAGATATTTGACTTTCTTATCAAATGATAGAGTAAGCAATTTTTAGCAGTCTAGGCTTTTTATTTTTCAAGTATATACTTTGCTACGTACTAAAGTTGCATGCAACATGGCTGGAACCACTTCAGCAGAAGTTCTAGTTTTTCCGTTTTTTAGCTTATAGATCTCTTATACAATATTCATGAGTATATATCTGATAGAAATGGTTCTGGTATTAATGGGTCTAACAGTTTATACTTTGTTTAGATTGAAAATTAGTTCTAAGTAGAATACCTGTAATAAAGACCTCGTTTTTTCAGCTAGGAAAGCAAATTTTTCACTCCCTTTTGCTATATCAATACTAGAATTTGGGAGAATTTTCTACTGGACAGATTTCCTTTAATACCGAAAATTAGTACTCGAAAATAGCTAAAATTTTAATCACTAGCAAATATTTAGCTGTTTAAAATCATGAATATAAAAGTGGTATCTCACCTATAACTGTTTAGATTCGTAAATGTTTTTCCTTCGTTATTTAAATCAGTACAATATTCTATATTATTTCTATCTTTATTGTTCTTCAGATATTTGACTTTTTCTTATCAAATGTTAGAGTAAGCAATCTTTATCAGTCTAGGCTTTTTATATTTCCAGTATATATTTTGCAGTATGCTGAAGTTGCATGCAAAACAGAAGTTTTAATTTTTCCTTTTTTTAGCATGCAGATCTCTTGTATAAATGGTTTTTTGTTTGTTTCATTTGGTTCGTATTGTTTTTCAAAGTACGATAGTTTTAAATATTTTCCTTCCTGTCGAAAACAATTTCTAGTCAGAAAATACAGTAATACGTGATAATTTGAAATGTCAATACTGTTATTAATTCCTGTCAAATTTTGTTGTAAATATTCGGTATAATGTATTACTAAATTTTAGAAAATTTAGCCCCGAGTTTAAGTGAGGCTATATGCCAGGTTTGGCAGATTAAAAAGTTAGTCAGCTAGTAATTATGGCATATTCTCTTTGGCACAGTCTAAGCGTAAAAGCGCGACTTATTTCCAAATTCTATTCTGAATTTTCAAATTCAGAATATAAATTCTTGATTCCGGCTGTTCAACTTACCTATTTTAGTTGGGGGTTAACAGTAAATTTATTTTTCTTCTATCCTACTTTTACTCTAATTTTCTTCCTATACAGCCGGCAACGGGAATCAAAATTCATAATTAAGATAAATTAATATACATATTTGAACCTGTCAAACCTGATATATTAACGCTTCATATGAGAAATAGTTCCCAGACGAAGTTTGTGGGTTCAAATCCCACGGTGTATTTGTAGCCGTTCAGATCCTACTTTAAACAGCAAGTCAAAGTCGAATTAAACATAGTGTAGCAAGGAGACCATTGCGTTCTAAATCGATCAACTAAGAAAATATAACTTAGATATATGGCAGAAGACATTAGGGTACGCTTTGAGGCTCTCCTACACATTTAAATTTCTAGGTTTTCAAAAAGTAAAGCTCCCCCTTTCAGATTTGAAATATGCAATTAAAAGCCAGTTGCATATTATGTGGAAGAATGAGTGGGACATAAATGTCAGCAATAAGCTTCACAACATTACTGCGGACATTCGTTTCTTCCCGGAAAATCTTAGTCGTAAGCGTGACGTTTTACTTACTCGCTTGCGTATTGGACACACTCGTCTAACACAGTTACCACTTTTTAAATGAACCCAAACCCCGATGTTCTTTTTGTCAGTCATCGCTGTCTATTTTAGGTATACTTACTTGTTGTAGCCACTTCTAGCCTGTCTATGCCTTATTTTTTGGCACACGACATCCTAACTTAAGGGATTTACTGGATGAATCCCCGAATCCCTTTCTTTTCTCAGTTTTACAGACTTATTTTGGTCAATTTAACTTGTTTTTTATGATTGTATTTGGTACTCCCATTTTTAATTTTAAAATTTATTGTGCTTTATGCTTTCAGCTTTTACCTTCTAATGTTTCATCATTTTACCTTTTACGTACCTTTCCTCTGTACTTGTACTTGAGTTTATATACAGCAGACATTTCTATATTTTTTAAATTGGTACGGTTTTGCCTTTGCTGGTTTTAGCCTGTTCTGTTTCCAGATTAAGGCACTTATCTTTTATGTCTTTTTGTATTTACGAAAAAAACGCCTTTTGCTTGGCGCTTATGTCCTAAATAGGACTTTGTGCCGTAAAACTTTAACCAGCCAACCGAACACAAATTGGTGGATCCTTTTTACTGGAGATAATCTAAACGTTAGTACAAAAAGTCGTTTATAAAGCTCCGTTTCCTCTTTTGGTATCCTCGTTCTGGATTGAGAATACAATAAGTACAACATAAACTTTAATCGGTATATTTTTAATAGGCCAAAAATATTCTTGATATAAATGCAAAAAACTCATCAGCCACAAAAATTAAAATGTTATAGACTTGTTCTTTCAACTAAATGAAGTTACTTGCGTGTCATATCACAGAGCAATACTCTTAAATATTACTAAAGAATAAAGTTAACTTTATAGGATCTATATTTTTGAAAAATCCTATCGGAAAGTTGTGAAATAATTCTCAGTGAACAGAATTAAATATTCCATATTAAATCTAAAATACGAGAATAAATTGAAGAGTAATAATTCTATTGTGAGACTACATTCATGCAGTTGCAAATCTGTCATTTTTAAAGAACTCTCTGCCATATAATATGCATAGGCTATATTGTAAGCCGAAAACTTTCCGTAACTTTGAAGAGAACTGCAATTTTAAAACGCCTAGCAAAATATTTTGGCTAAACCAAAACACTTCAGGAAGAAGGAAACCCAAACTTCGATGGATGAACGCAGTCAAGGACTGTTTTGTTCTAAAATCAAGAAATGGAAGAGTCTGGCCCGAGAAGGACTTGTCGTACGATGGACATTCGAGCCTTGAATGTTTAAACTTTTGAGAATTTTGTGTCCCCGTCTCTGAGAACATGGATGTTTTTAAACTATAAAGATGTTTAAAGAAAACTCATCCCGGAAACAGTCTTTCTTTATTTTTGAGTCTTCAGGAAAACGCTGCCACAGGTAGTTTTTGGATACCCAGGACTAATAGGCACTGATGTCAACGAAGATATGTGTTCTTACAGCACATGGCCACCATTGCTTTTGACAGCACTTACGACAGGCAGCCTATGTTAAAGTAGATCTTAAAGTTCTTAGAAGTACACCCGGATCTCTTCTCTAAAGGTAAGACATTTTACTAATTTTATTATGAAAATAAACGTGCTTAACGAGTCCTTAGTTTTCGTGCTGTATTGGTTTGCTCCTGAATCGTAAAGATTAAAACAGTAATGTAAGGAATTCCTTAGTTTCGTTCAGTTGCTGGTTGCATGGGACGCCTTATCTCATAGTTGTATCCCCCGCCGTTAAGGGGAAAGATTCATTCAGGGTGAGCATCAGGATTTGCGAATTCATTGTAAGTTTTACAGTTAAGATAAGAAGTACATAAAAGGTGAAATACAATTGTGCCCTAGGTAACAGTATAAAATGATAAAGTGGGTAAAGTAATAAAAGATTTTAAAGAGTAGGAAGCTTTAAAAGGATAGATTTTTATCCTGATGCAAGCATCAATTTTATAAAATTTTAATAATTTTTAGTTTATTTTAAATTAAAAAATGTATTAAAGAGAAAGTTTAAAATGAGAGGAAAGGAAGAATGAGAAATTTCAAACGCAACTGGGGGAAAATAAAGACTGATAGTTAACTCTAGTATTGAAAATCTTTAAACACTTAAAAACTTAACATTACTTTTTAAAGAATCGCTTATTTCAAAATCTTTCATGACCACCGTTATTTTAGACTACCACTTCCATAGGTTAAATTATTCCATTTATAAATTGATTTCTACAGCATCAAAATATAAAATTCGAGATAGTATAATTTTCTTCGAACCTAAATGTTGTAGATTCAGTATGTTTAGTAATTTGGTCTCAATTTCTTCTGCCACGAATACACTGTATTTATATAACTGTTTCTACTTTAACACAAAATTTCTTCCACTTTAGTTAAGTGTCGGTAAATTGATACAACTCTAACATTTAAACTAGAATAGTGGGAATTATTAAACTAATTTAGAGTACAACGTGTTAAATTCTGTTGATACACCAAAACCTCTGAATTAAGTAATGGATTTTCCTAAACGTCTATTGATTTCTATAAATAAGAACATTTTTCATATCTTGTATATATTTTACTTGCAACTTTTTTCTTGCTTAGTGACTAAATACTTTAGTACATTTATTCCAAATTGAACTCTCCATATTTAGTTGATTCCATAACTAAATATGTAATATCAAAAATATTCTGAAACATTTGTAACGGAAAGTCTTGAGTAAAGCATTGTGTAATGATACGAAGCAACATTTAAAAAGGAATTTTAAGTTATCAATGCATTTTGATTGAGGACTAGCCGTTAGTTACTGGTAACATTTTAAAATTTTAATCCTATTTTATAGGTGGGCTGGATGACGTAACTCTTGTGCAAGCAAGTATTGGTGGATCACCTATAGCTAGTCCGAATATGTTCTATTAAGAGAATGTCATCTATGTGTCGCATCTGGGGTGTGCATATTCCAGTACTCATCCCCTAGACGTGCGGATTTTAGTCTTTAAGTAAAGTTTGCAGAATTCATATCTACTTGTGACATTAACTTGTATTACTGAATGCCAAAGTTTGAACATTAACAAGCCTATTTGATTTTTAGTCTTAAAGGTGTTCCTCTGCTCAGAATACATATTCTAAAAATCTTGTTTTAAGTCTAAGCTCGTAAAATAATCGAATTCTTGAAAATAAAACTGTAAAACTTGTGAATATCTGATACGACTGGTATGTTCTAAAGATTAGAAAATCAGTGATGTTCTTAAATACTTTCACTTTCAGTTTAATAGAAATTATTTGAAGGACATGAAAAAGTTCTTATTGGTCTTCTATTTCCTAGAAATGGACTAAATGACAATGAAACCTCGTAGAATTGGTTACTTTAGCTAACTATTTCAAAATATTCATTAACATTGCTTTCATATCATTAGTCATTTCATTAACCTTCATAGAAGAACTTGTTTCTACGAAGAATGTGTTAAACTTACTGGAGACTATGTGGCTTGAGAACTTGTGGGGAAAAAAACTTGTCAATAAGATTACTTACGTAAGTGGCTGATGAAGTTAATAGCGTTAAACTCAAGATGTAAACTTTAAGAATTATATACTTCCAAACACTAAATCTATTTAGATTATCAGGACTTAAGAATATTGCAAGTATAATTCAATAAACAAATTATGTGTATGATTAAGAACTGTAGTGAACTGGCATTCTAAGCAACTTAAATCTTCCAAAATTTTTAAACATCAATAAATTCACTACTCGCAAATTTATCGCTAGTAACAATAAATTTAATAATTGTACATGATTAGCATTTTAGTTGATTTTGTACTTATATAGGTGTTAGGAGCCGCAGATCCCGGACATGTTACCCAGAGTTTAGAAAAACAGTTGAGTCGCGTTCTAATTAAAGCATTTTTATGTATTATTATACATAAACGCCATTTTTTATGTATTCCATTCCTCTCAATTTGTCGGTGTATTGAATATTAAAGTATTGGATTCGTCACTTTAGTTTTTGAGTTTTGTAATTAATATCAACATTAATTCTTGCAGTAGAATGTTTCAATAGTTTCAATTTAGGCAATTTGTCGTTTGGAGATGGACCTAGTAGAAGCATACATGTAATAGTTGAACAAGCTTTTCCACGCTGTTTTCGAATGGAATATTTTATGCTACTTTAACTCTGTAACACTTGTCAATCAATTACTGAGTGATGAAACATCAAAATCGCTGTTATTACTGACATCGACACGATTTTTCATAACTTAATTTTTTTACAGATTGATTTTACAGAAGTTGTAGATTCGAATGAATGCTCGGTTCTTATGACTAATACAGTTGTAGTACACACCGATCATTGAAGCATTCATCTAAAGTCTTTCCTTCTGAAAATTTGAGATAAGTCAATTCTATAAACAATCTACTAGATTATTGATATCTTTTATTTATAACGTCGCTGTTTGGTTCTACTTTTTATCAGGTTTTAAACATTAGTTTACTTTTGGCAGGTATGTTAACTAAAAACATGACAGTTTTGTTTACTACAAAGCATTTACGATATTATGTGTCGTGTTATACCAAATAGCTCTTCCTCCCTTTTTTTATATAAACACTTTGACGGACAGTAGAAACAAATGGTGTTCATTTTTGAACTCCACATGTTTTTTATAATTTTTAGAATATTTGAGGTCTAGTTTTACTTTCTACTTAAACTTAATTTTGATTAATTCAGCACCTTTAATTAGGTTGCAGCTAAAACCGTCATGGCGCCAGCGGACTCTAGACATTAAGTAACAAGACGATAGGGGGCTATAACAGCAAAAATTTAAAAACAAGTCACAAGTTTAATGATTCAAGTAAGCAATTTTTGTGTGCAATAAAGCATTTTTGGAAGTTTTACACGGAATCAATAACTATAAAGAACACGAAGCTGCAAGTGGCGTAGCAGGTGGAAAAAGAAATTCAACCTAAATTGTTTTCAAAACATGACACTAAGCTTCTACTTTTATGCCAGTAAATGCACATTTGTACTGCTGTAGCCGTAGTGTCTAAAAACGACCGTTTAGTTTTGGACGGCTATTCCCGTCATGCCACGTAGTGAATTTCGCTTTGACGACTACAGACCCAAGTGTCTGTCAGCTTGTTAAATGAATGGTATCCTATGTTTACAATGATAGGTAACCACTAATAAAGAGTAGCTATACTATACAGAGTCATTTAGACTCCATATTTTAGTCTGCAGTTCATTAAGTCATATTTGAAATATTCATAAATATATACTTGGCTGAAGTGACTCTGGTATTAATCAGTTAAACAGTTTAAACATTTCGTTTCGATTTAAAAAGAATTAGTTTAAGTAGAATACATACGATTAAAGGCATCATATTTCTGCTTTTTAGTGATTAAAGGCAATTTTCATTCACTTTGGTCATAGCAATATTTGCATTTGAAAGAACTTTCTACTGGGTAGCTTTCATTTAATATCGAAATTATTACACTAGAGCATATAAAATTTAAATTACCACTATTTGGCCGAGCAGAATCCAAAATATAAAAGAGGAAGCTCATCTATGACTTTTTTTGTTAGTAAATTTTTCACTATTGAAATCGATACCATATTCTATATTTTCTAGTGTCTTTATCATTGTTCAATGATTGACAGTTTCTGCGCAAATGGAGTAAGCAATCAGAAATGCAGTCTCTGATTTTTCCTGTTTCCAGTGTATACTCTGCAGTATGCTAAAGCTGCATGCAACATTGTCTCCAATAGAAGTTCTCTTTCCAATTAATTTTTTCTATAAATGAGTTGTCTTTCATAAAAAATTTGATTGTAATATCACTTAAATGACCTATTTAGCTTCGCTTTCACTTGGTTCTATTTTTCAGAATATGACCCTTTTAAACATTTTCCTCCCTGTCGAACGCCATTTTTGACCAGAAATTATAATAAGTGATAATCATTTTTCTGGTGAATCATTAGAAATGTTAATACTGATATTAAATACGGACAAATTTTGTTAAACTCTGTATAATGTATTCTAGATCTTAAAAATATAGTGTTAAGTTCAGGTGAGGATATATGGCAGGTTTGACAGAAAGGGTTAAAAACAAGTTAAAAATAAGTTAGGTCACCTAGTAATTGCGGCATATTCTCTCTGGCACAATTAACACGTAAAAGCGTGACTAAATTCCAAATTCTTTTCTAGATTTTTAAAGTCAGGATAGTATTTCTCGATTCCGGCCGTGGAACTTGCCTATTTTAGCTGGGGGTTAACCGTAAATTTATTTTCCTACTGTCCTACTTTTTCTCTAAATTTCTTTCTATACAGCCGGAAACGAGAATTTAAGTTCATAGATTAAAGTAGATGAATATAAATATCATTTCTGTCAAGCCTGACATATTAATGTAACTTCAATGTCCAGACAGCCCAGAATGGGCCCTTGCCTTCCTGAGAATCGAATTCCAAGCTCTTCTGTCCCTGCCCATGGACATCCATTTAGTAATTTTTAAAAGTCTTAAGTCTGATTCCAAACAGTCGAGTCGCCTAAGTTTAGGTCTCTCTCTTTTTCTAGTGCCAAATGGTCTGGCCGAGAAGATCTTTTTTGTTACACGATCTTCGTCCATTCTACATAGGTGTCCTGCCCATAATTATCCGACTCCTTATATATTGTACTATATCTAGATCTTTAAAAGATTTATAGAGGTCAGAGTCGGTTCTTCAGATATTACGTTTTATACCACCAAAAATACTTCTCAAAATTTTTCTTCCAAAAACAGAAATGATAATTTTTACTTTTCTGTCATTGCCCAGGTCTCAGCAGAATAAGAATGAGTCTGATTAAGCTTTTATAAATTTGGATTTTCGTTTTTCTTCTAGTGAAGTAAGACTTCAGGTATGTTTTGAGTTCGAAATCGCAACGGTTAGCATCTGTGACTTTACTACGGATCTCGAGCATTAAGTCATTGAGTGTTAACTTATCCTAAATGTCTAAATTTGCTGACAGTTTCAAATTTGTAATTCCCAATTTCAAAATAGGGGCTGCTATTAATGCCACATGGCATGTACATAGTTTTATTTTGGTTGATTGCTTGATTCATTTTGCTGGCTGCAGTCTCGAGATGTAAAGGCCTACCGGGAGTGCGTGCGACTATATCAATATCGTCAGTAAACGAATAAATCTGAACTGACTTGTTAAAGACAATTCCACTAGTATTAATGTTGGAGTTTTTAATGATTTCTGGAGGGCAAGATTAATGCATCTAAGAAACATAATTCCGATACGTAGTTCGTGGGTTCAAATCCCACATGCTGGCATGGATATTTGAAGCCGTTCAGAATAGACTTTAAGCTATAGGTCCAGGTCCGATTAAACCTCGTGTAACAAAAATAAATCATTGCGTTCCAAATCAACCAAGAAAACGTCAGATACGTAGGAAATATTGGGGTACATTTTGAGTCACTACTACATTTTTAAATTGCTGACTCTTGAAAATGGAAAGTCTTCCGAACATACATCTGATTCTTTTTACTGGCGATCCTCTAAATGGTGGAACTAAAAATCATTAAAACTCAAATCAAAAATAAGTTATTTCGTTCCGGTGTAAAAATAATACAATAAGTACAGCATAAATTTTACTTTGTATACTGTTAACAGGCTAGAAATGTTCTTGATATAAAACGCGAAACTTCATCAGCTACAAAACTTAGTGTTATAGAATACTTGTTCTTTCAATTAAATGAAGTTACTTGCGTCTTATACCACAGAACAATACTGTTAAATATTGAAGCATCAAGATAATTTTGTAATCTGTGTCTGAAAAATCTTATCTAAGAATCCTGAAATTATCCTTGGAGAACAGAATTAAATATTCCGTATTAAATCTGAAACATGAGACTACATTAAGTAACAATTCTAATATGAGGCTACATTCTTAAAATTACAAATCTATCTGTAAAGAACTATACCGATATGTATAGACTATATTGTAAACCGAAAATTTTCCCCTCAAGACTTCGAAGAGAACTGCCATTTTACGAGCCCTAGATAAATATTTTGCATAGACCAGACAATACAGGAAGATGTAGACCAAACATCGATGGGTGAACCAAGTGGAGAAAACGAAGTGGTTGTTCTAAACACAAAGAAATCGAAAAGTTTGGCAGTAAGATGTGCCTGGAATCAACTGTTTTAGAAGGCTTTGGACTACACTGGGCTTTCGAACCATGAATATTTCGGATTTCTTTGGGATGTTTCACCGTCTGTATGAGAACATGCATTGTTTTGGTAACTACATAGATATGTTTGAAGATAATTCGTCCAAGAAACTGTCTCTTCCTTTTGCTATTGAGTCTTCATGGGAACACACCAAAACTGGATACCCAGGAGTTATATGCACTGATATCAACAAAAACGTCTGTTTATTCATGGGCACCGTGAAGTTTGACAACACTCTTGACAGACAGCCTGATGTGAAAGTTCTCAAAGTTCTTGGAAGTACACACCGGATATACTTTCTAAAGGTAAGACATTTTACTGATAATTTTAATAGCTCAATCATGCTTAACAAATCCTCTTAGATTTCGTGCTGTACTGGTTTGCTCCTGAATTACTAGAGTTTTAACCTGGTAGTATAGAACGACATAGTTCTCTGGGATATAAGTAAATTTCAAACGCAACTAGGAAAACGACTGGTAGATAACTCTAGTATTGAAATTGTTTACAAACACTGTAAACATTCGCAAAATTACTTTTCAATAATCGCTTATTTCAAAATCTTGCAAGACAACCGTTATTTACGATTGTCACTTCCATAGTTAAAATTATTTGTTATAAATTGATTTCTTCGTTGAAATATATAATTGAAGCAATAGTATAATTGTTTTCTTTTCGAACCTACATAGTGTAAATTAAGTACGCATAAACTTTGCTCTCAATTTCTTTAGCAACTAATAAAAGTAGAGTTTGGCTAGACACCATATGTTAATAATCCCACTTTTTGAACTCAATTTGTTCCACTTATTTAACTTGAAATGTTAATAAATTAGCACAACTCGAACATTTGAACTAGACAATTGGGAATGATAAAATCTAATTTAGAGCACAAAGTGTTAAATTCTACTGATACACCAAAACTTCTAAACTAAGTAATGAATTTCCCTAGATCCCTATTGATTTTCATAAACAAGAGCTTTTTCATATATTGTATACTTTTTACTTGCTCGTTTTGCTAGTATCTGGTGACTAAATACTTCCCTAGATACGTTCCAAATTTAACTCCCCATTTTTAGTCTATTCTATAACTATAAATGTGTAATGTCTAGAAAAATCCTGAAATATTTGTCATGAGTCTTGAACAAAACATTATGTAATCATACAAAGTTGCATTTAAAAATTAATTCTAAGGACCTTAAAAATAAATTCCTTTTTATGAAAACTATCAATGACCTACTGGTAACGTTTTTAAAATTTAATCCTATTTTATAGGTACAATGGATGACTTAAAGACTTTACTTTTGTGAAAGGAAGTATTGGGGAATCACCTGTAGATAGTCCAAATATATTCTGTCGAAAAATATCATACAGGCTGGAATAAAATCTAAAAACCAAGTAGGAATGCGCATCAACAATTGGATCTCTTTAGATATTCATACATTGAGATGAACTCAAATTGATGTTGAAGGTAAGACACGACCGTTTTTAATTCACTCTGTATTCTCTCTTGACATATCTAAAATTTACAAAGTCAATGTCCATTTCCTCAGAGTCAAATGGATGCTTTTCTTGATTGGTGCTATCTTACAACACTGACATTTCTTGTAAAATCCCTATTAAAAGGCAATTAAGTTTACCTTTCCAAAGTTTCATTTACCTCTCTAATAGTTTTGCATCATTCTTTCAGCGAATGATGTCTAAATGGATTTCAGCAGTAGGCCTCGGTTTCATTAGCCTTTGCTGTAGTAAAACAGCAGTAGTGTTCCAAACCAAATGAGACTTTTTTTCTCTAATATAAACTTTAGTTAATGTAAATTAACCAGACACCCAAAAATCAATGCTTATGTCACTTCAAATTCATTAAAAATAAGCTCTGTGCAATCTTTGTAAGAAATCTGTAAATTTAGTGGTAGGTACGCTTTAAAAAAGGTTTGAAATCAAATTGAAAAACCACAGAACATGTCATCCTGAACAAAAATATATTGGTCAAAGTTTATCATGCGAGAAATCTGCATTCTGTTTCGGGAAAAGGAACTGAACGAAATCGTTGCTTTTTCAACATGTAATGTTGACATGTAGTAAAGCATGCCGACAAGTTTAACTCATTGAAGTAGTTAAATTTATTACATCAAGCTAATATTTCTCGAATTACAATGATGCAAAGTTGCAGTATACAAGACTAGCTTAGATCCCCTCATATGACAGGATCAGTAAAATTTTAAAAATTTTCTAGAATTGTGAAGTACCGTGTGAGGCTGGTTAAAAAATGCTTAATTTTTTTTAGCTGACTGATATTTATCTGGTACTTTCAATAATTTATGTTCATACTCCCTGATATTGTGAATGCAGTTTAGAATCGCGTTCAATTCATTTAGAAAGATAATTTAAGTTTTCTTAGCTACGTCGAAATCATCGTTAAGTTCTCCCCCCCTCCCATTTTTTCTGCAGTAACTAATAAAAATAAAGGAATGAAACTATCATTTCCAGTACACTCTGGAGGTAGATAGAATTTGTTAATACCGGTGATAAAAGTTTCATTGCAACAAACAATAATCGATGATTAAATTTAAAATCATCACATATGTACCTAATTTTTTTATCCAAATATGAAAGAAAATTATTTAAGCAATATCAGAGTTCAGTGATGAAACGGATGAAATAATGCACACGATATTTAAATAATTCAAAATAAGAATTGATTAAAGGAGATGGTTAAAGGAAAGACGTCATAATGCTAGAAAATTATTTTTACCTATTATGTGACAAATTAATAAACTTAATCGCTTGCTCTTAACCGGGAAAAATAGGACTTCAAATAAGGACATAAGAAGCTAGAAAATGGATGCCTCTACCCATTCTAGGTTCAACCACTTCATAAATTAGAGGACAGACGGACAGATCAAATAACTTAGACTATTATTATATAGGGGATTAAAAGGTCAATTTTAAAAATATATATTTCTGTCTTATTTCTGAGGTATTAAGATAATGAAAAACTTATTCCCAAATGCAATTGGAAATTTTTATTTAACCGTTTATGCAAAAGTAACATTTGTTTTATTTTTATCATTTATAGTAACAAATGTTTGGAATTTACCTGTTTGCAGTTACCATCAAAAGTTAAGCAGCGGACTATAGGAACTTTGCAGTCAGTTTGGAAGACTGTAGAATGCTACAGATTCTACAGGTGCTATGGACAGACATTCCTCTAAACTGGAGAATGGAATTTAAACTGGCAGCCTTCCCTATCTTCTGAATGTCATACACGGCAAGATGTGAAAATTAGATGGGCTTTCTACATTAACTTTTTGGGGTTTGATCAAGTCCATCCGAAGTTGAATTCCTTTTACTGCAAAAACGTTTTTAAATGAGCCGGAACTGACATAATGTCTAAATTCACCACCTTTCCCAACTGTGTAGCTGGGTCTTTTTCTTTTGATATTTTCTATATGATCTCTAATTCACATAAACTTTGTGCAATCACAACCTACAAATGTTTACCTATCACCACACATTTTTCAACACAAAAATCACTGACTGTACATCTTGATAAACCTTCCTATTTGCGAAATCTGGTATTGATCTTCAGATGAATTGAAGATTTGTAGTAATTTAGATTGTAACATGGCCATGTTTTTAACATAGTTATTTAGTTTAGCTATTAGCATATAGAGTATATATAGATTAGTATGAGTATTTATATAGAATAGTTAGTGTAGAGTACTAGTATAGTATAGTATAGTGTAGGTAATTTGTAGAAGAGTAATAGATTCTGGAAACAAGTCTTTTTATATTTCATATCCCTGTGTTGTAAAAAGTAATTCACAAGTCTGTAGACTGAGGGCAATTCTGACACACTGTAAATAAATAGGAAAATATTTTTGTATATGTCTGTATTTAAAATTCTCAAAACTTTAACACGGTTTACCATATCATGTAATCTTGTAGAATGTAATCTTAAATTTGAATTAAAGGTGATTCGCTTGGTAAATATTTGGTTCCGATAAAAAGAATGTATTGAAGTATGGCTCAAGTTTGTATACAGTGTTTTATATTGCGTCATATGTATCAATCTGTCCTTAGCAATTATCTTAAACACAAAATTGTGATTATGTTGATTAAAATCACTAAAGATCTTAATTTTTTTTTAATCAAAAATCGAAAGTTCTAGTTTATTTTTATTCGATGACAACTTTCATTTCCATTGACAAATGTTTAGAATGCAAGATTCCTTTTAGAAGGATATGAAAAATTCTTAAAACTACTTTTGTGTATTATATTTGTATATGTATACAAAAAAACTGTGCTTTCATCTATATTCATATCTAGAGACGAATAAACTATTTAAAAACTTTGAAGTCGTTATATTCTTTTATATTTGCTCTACATTATAGTTTGTACACTATTTGTTTAGCCCTACCGCAAAGAACATCAGTTTTCAGGTTAACATTTATGTGGTTTGAGACAATTTTATGCTCCCCAGTCGGCTTAGCCTCCTTTTGCAAAGATATTTAATATAACGTGCATCAGTTTGTTCATATTAGCATCGAGGACTAAAAATATTAACCCAAAGTTGTGAACAAATCATTGAAATAAAGGAAAAGTACCCCTCCCCAATTATGAGACTAGTCACTAGGCATAAGGTACATATAAAACTGTAGAAAAGAGCCCAATTTCTAATATCATAGCATATGAAGCGCTAGGTTTGAAATTATATTCGTAAATGAAATTCTGTTACAGCTCACTATAAAAAGGTATAGTGCTTGGTGTATGTTTAAAACAAAATGCTATGAGGGTTTTAAAAAAAGCTCTGCACCTAGAAGGCTTATGCATGATCTGCCTATCAAGATGGTAACTTTTTTTTTGTAATTCTTTGTTAGTTCTATGTAAGACACTCTTTTTCGAGCACATTTCTTTATTCTTTAGTGTCTAATTTGAATTCATTAACTGCAGATGCAAGGAATGAAGGTAAAATCAAATTTAAAAGATGGTTATCACAAGAAAGTTGTAATATTCCCATTATGGCCGAATGGTTAGGGTGTTGACTTTCGGAACCGGAGTTCGTGGGTTCGAATTTCACTGTGGCATGGATTTCATTGGGCCATTCGGAATCGGCTTTAAGCAGTAGGTCCTGGTCTCATCAGCCCTCGTGTTGCAAAAAGTAGACCGTAGCACTCCAAACTCCCTAATGGTTCGTCTATTGGAAACGAACACGTCCCAATATCAAAAAAATTTTTTTTTTTTCTGCGAAGCATATCACTGAAATTAATATCAACTTTTTCCCCGTAGATGTCCACGATTATTCAAAATTATATTTTAGGAATTGCTCTGTTTTAGAAATTGCTCTGTATCAAAGATTTCTTTGATAGTCAAGTTTTAGGTTCGTGCGTGCATTATCGATTAACACTGCAATGGTTTTAAATATGTTAGTGTGTTGAGATTTTAAAATTTCGTCAATCGGAACTATTTTTTTTTTTTTTTTCAACATGCGTTTGAAAATTGGTCGTTTTTAGAGGTGGACTAGAAAAATTCGAATTTAAGCTACCACGTAAAATGGTCCGATCTCAATTTTAATTTTAAAATTTATTGTGCTTTATGCTTTTAGCTCTTACCTTCTAATGTGTCATCATTTTACCTTTTACGTACCTTGTGTACTTGAGTTTATATACAGTTGACATTTCTAAATTTTTTAAATTGGTACGGTTTTACCTTTGCTGGTTTTAGCCTGTTCTGTTTCCGGATTGGTACACTTTTATCTGTTGTCTTGTTGTATTTACGAAAAAACACATTGGGCTTGGCGCTTATGTAATAAATAGGATCTTGCGCCGTAAAACTTTAATTAACCCTCCAGCCTTTCTCTCAATTCAGTAATGCATATTTTTAATATAAGGGGAATATACTATCTCAATTGCTGAGAACTGTACACCTGCAAATAAACTTTAAATCTGGAAACAATGTCTCTTAGTACTGCTTAAGAATCTTTGCATAGAATAAAATGAGTGATTATTTTTTCAGTATCGTAATGCGTCTGAACACCAGTTTTTAAAATTACCCAAGTGTTTCGTAAAGCGTGTTTTAACAAAACTACTTAAAATAGTGAGAAAGTATAAAAAATAGTCGAAGAAATAATCGAAAATTAAATTTCTTTGTTACTTGATTGTAAAAGGTCAAAATTCATGTTACGAGAAATTTTAACGATAGCAAAGTATTAAAAATTATACATACAATGAAACTGTATATTATCGTACATTTTAAGAATGATATTGTACTGGAGAAGTTAAAAATTAGATGGATAAGAAAAGAAAAAAATACCTGGAGTAAATGAATTACCAGATGTAAATATTTCAATGCATCACATTAAATTTCGAATTTGTAAAATTTGGAAGGCAATGGAATATTATAATCAAACCAAAAAATATGCAATTCAAAGTACATAATAGAAAATATTTTTTGTATAATTTTATGTCCATGTGATATTTCACATCTTGCTTTGGAACACCTTATCACTCAACTCCTCCCTATACCCTCTGATCCCCTCTGCGAGAGGAACTCCCATGTTAAAAGTATAGCTTCTCCTGTTCAGGAACTTCTATATACAGCAAATATTTTATTAAAAGATCTCGTAAATTGCTTCATTTCGCAAAATTGTTAGCATAACTTGGAATTGTTTGTCCTTAACATATAATTGGATTCATTTTTTTAACATTAAAAGGATTTAAACGTCCGATCAGTTGTTGGCAGTAGTTGTGGTATGCAGATGTTGTAGTGCCTGACAGTTGTAGTTGTGTTTAGAAGTGGTATCAGTACCTGGGAGTAATAGCAGTAGAAGGACCAGTCGGTGGAATCAGCTGGCAGTAGTAGTCAATAGCTGACAAAGTCCAAACCAAAGAAATAGTATCCCAGGATCCGAGAGCCCCCGACCAGAATTAGAATACTACTGGATGCTTAACGGACCTCTTGACGCAGGAATTAATGAGGGTGGCAAGAGCCAAGCAGAAGAGAGTAAAGAAATACATTTTGCTCGTTGCACCTAAATACGGGAGACCGATCAGCCAAATAAGAAAGACAGGAAATTTTGAAAGGCGACAATCACAACCCTTTGCTTTGGGACCATCACTCAAGAGTCATTCGGACGGAACTTTGGTCCACCCTGCGGAACCCCTGTGACTCTGCTTGCTCGAGAAAAGGCCCGCTGAAGCTTCGCATGGCTTCAGAGGCTGAAAAAACCTAAACAATACTGACCGAAAAAAGCCTTAACCCTTTCGCGACGAGTATTTTTTTTTTTTTTTTACAAAAGAACAATTTTGGTAGCATAAACAATGAGTAGGGCACACTAGAAAGCGTTAGTGCCATCTATGTTCTGTGGATGAAAATAAGTTAAAAAATATTCGCAGGACTGGTGGGAAAATCACCCATTAGACAGAGAAGCGTTTCTGTCCCAAAAGAATTTTTTGAAATTTGCTTGGGACGTATGTGTCCCATTAGGCGCGAAAGGGTTAAGCCCTGAGAAAAACTAATTAACGGATTCTTTAAAAAGATAAATCATAAACACTGCGAAAAACTAATTAACGAAATCTTTTAAAAAAAATAAATCTTAAGCACTGAAAAAAAATAATTAACGAAATTTAAAAAAAAAAAATCTTAAGCACTATGAAAAACTAATTAACGAGATCTTTTAAAAAATCTTAAGCACTGCAAAAAACTAATTAAACGAAATCTTTAAAAAAAATAAATCTTAAGCACTGCGAAAAACTAATTAACGAAATCTTTTAAAAAAAATAAATCTTAAGCACTGAAAAAAAATAATTAACGAAATTTAAAAAAAAAAATCTTAAGCACTGCGAAAAACTAATTAACGAAATCTTAAAAATAAAATAAATCTTAAGCACTATGAAAAACTAATTAACGAGATCTTTTAAAAAATCTTAAGCACTGAGAAATGCTAATTCACGAAATCTTTAAAAAAATAAATCTTAAGCACTGCGAAAAACTAATTTACGAAATCTTTAAAAAAAAAAAATAAATCTTCAGCACTGCGAAAAACTAATTAACGAAATCTTTAAAAAAAAATAAATCTTCAGCACTGCGAAAAACTAATTAAAGAAATCTTAAAAAAAAATAAATCTTAAGCACTGCGAAAAAATAATTAAAGAAATCTTTAAAAAAAAATAAATCTTCAGCACTGCGAAAAACTAATTAAAGAAATCTTTAAAAAAAAATAAATCTTAAGCACTGCGAAAAACTAATTAACGAAATCTTTAAAATAAATCTTCAGCACTGCAAAAAACTAATTAACGAAATCTTTAAAAAAATAAATCTTCAGCACTGCGAAAAACTAATTAACGAAATCTTTAAAAAAAAATAAATCTTCAGCACTGCGAAAAACTAATTAAAGAAATCTTAAAAAAAAATAAATCTTAAGCACTGCGAAAAAATAATTAACCAAAATTTAAAAAAAAATAAATCTTAAGCACTGCGAAAAAATAATTAACCAAAATTTAAAAAAAAATAAATCTTCAGCACTGCGAAAAACTAATTAAAGAAATCTTAAAAAAAAATAAATCTTAAGCACTGCGAAAAAATAATTAACCAAAATTTAAAAAAAAATAAATCTTCAGCACTGCGAAAAACTAATTAACGAAATCTTTAAAAAAAAAAAATCTTAAGCACTGCGAAAAACTAATTAACGAAATATTTTTAAAAATTAAATCTTAAGCACTGCGAAAAACTAATTTACGAAATCTTTAAAAAAAAAAATAAATCTTAAGCACTGTGGAAAAACTAATTAACGAAATCTTTAAAAAAAAATAAATCTTAACACTGCGAAAAACTAATTAACGAAATCTTTAATAAAAATAAATCTTAAACACTGCGAAAAACTAATTAACGAAATCTTTAATAAAAGTAAATCTTCAGCACTGCGAAAAAGTAATTAACGAAATCTTTAAAAAAAAAAAATAAATCTTAAGCACTGCGGAAAAACTAATTAACGAAATCTTTAATAAAAATAAATCTTAAGCACTGCGAAAAACTAATTAACGAAATCTTTAATAAAAATAAATCTTAAGCACTGAGAAAAACTAATTAAACGAAATCTTTAAAAAAATAAATCTTAAGCACTGCGAAAAACTAATTAAAGAAATCTTTAAAAAAAAATAAATCTTAAGCACTGAGAAATGCTAATTCACGAAATCTTTAAAAAAATAAATCTTAAGCACTGCGAAAAACTAATTAAAGAAATCTTTAAAAAAAAATAAATCTTAAGCACTGCGAAAAACTAATTAACGAAATCTTTAAAATAAATCTTCAGCACTGCAAAAAACTAATTAACGAAATCTTTAAAAAAATAAATCTTCAGCACTGCGAAAAACTAATTAACGAAATGTTTAAAAAAAAATAAATCTTAAGCACAGCGAAAAACTAATTAAACGAAATCTTTAAAAAAAATAAATCTTAAACACTGCGAAAAACTAATTAAACGAAATCTTTAATAAAAATAAATCTTAAACACTGCGAAAAACTAATTAACGAAATCTTTAATAAAAAATAAATCTTCAGCACTGCAAAAAACTAATTAACGAAATCTTTAAAAAAATAAATCTTCAGCACTGCGAAAAACTAATTAACGAAATCTTTAAAAAAAAATAAATCTTCAGCACTGCGAAAAACTAATTAAAGAAATCTTAAAAAAAAATAAATCTTAAGCACTGCGAAAAAATAATTAACCAAATCTTTAAAAAAATCACTGCGAAAAAATAATTAACCAAAATTTAAAAAAAAATAAATCTTCAGCACTGCGAAAAACTAATTAACGAAATCTTTAAAAAAAAAATAAATATTAAGTACTGAGAAAAGCTATTAAGCGAAATCTAAGAGAACTTTAAGCACTAAAAAAAGATTAAAAAAGAAAAAGAGAAAAAGCTAAAAAGTGAGAAACGTCACAGTGGAATTTGATTTAATAACCGTGAGATAAATTAAAATTATAACCACTCACCTCAACATCGACATGCCTGTGCTGTATAGATTTAGTTATTGATAACCGCAACAAAGTAAACGAGTTGAGACTTGAAGATACATCAGAATTTT
>CM063500.1:62059712-62102212 GCA_032207245.1 Pardosa pseudoannulata | reverse complement strand
TTATTGGGTTAGAAATGGTAACCAGTGCCAGAAAAATGTGTAAGATAAGAAATATATACATGTATGTATATGTATGTATATATATATATATATATATATATATATATATATATATATATATATATATGATATATGCTCTGGTTTATAATTGCTTATACTTGGTTCTACATTTACTAAAATATGCTCTAGTTTATAATAATTACTTATACCTGGTCCTATAATCATTAATAGATGCTCTGGTTTATAATTACTTATGCCTGGTTCTATAATTACCAATATATGCTCTGGTTTATAATTACTTATACCTGGTTCTATAATTACTAATATATGGTCTGGTTTATAATTACTTATACCTGGTTCTATAATTACTAATATATGGTCTGGTTTATAATTACTAATTATACTTGGTTCTATAATTACTTATACCTGGTTCTATAATTACTAATATATGCTCTGGTTTATAATTGCTTATACCTGGTTTTTAAATTACTAATATATGCTCTGGTTTCTCTTCAAAAGTTATTACATAAATATTGGTTCTTCTATGATAAAATACTCAGTTTTCCCGTCGTTGAGGTGGGTCAGATTCCAGGCAAAAGAATTTATTTGAGCCGTGGTATCGCAGTCGGCAAATGCAACGATAGATGGTTGCTGGTTCTTAGGCTAAAGTTGGCTTCAGATTAACCCTGTTCATTAATGGTCACTGAGGCACGCAAAATAGGTTCGTGGTCACAATGTCCTCATAGATACCTTAAACGATACATCTGGAGGTGGTAAACCAAGCCTGGTTGTCTTTAGCTTAATCCCTGCTTCTAAATTACGATTACCCACTTGAGCTAAGAAGTTCTTTCACCCTAATGGTGCACGTCAAACGAATAGCGCATCCTGTCGCTTGCTTGAGATTGATTTCTCTGTTTTTAGTTTTCCTCGATTGGCAACATAGAAAGAAATTGAGTTGAAAAAAAATGAGTTGAAAACAAAATGAAGCGGGGGTTGTCGCCGATGTTGAATACATTTATTTTTAAAGAATAAAAGCTACTTCCTCTAGAATCGAATTTGACTGCAGTAAAAATATTACGTTAGCCTAGTGTTTGAGAAAGAAGAAAATAAAACTCATTAAAAAACACATGGATAATTATATCTTGATTAAATGATTTTATATATTAAATGCCTAAGAAATACAACTAGAATACAATTTATCATTTGTAGATATCGAGGTCTCCTCTGGATACGGCGTCGGTCACGCAAATATGGCGACGCGTTTCCCTTTTCTCGTGTCACTCCGGAAAAATGTCTATCCCTCAAGCAGCGGATACCAGCAGCGTTCACCCTCTTCTCTCCTCTGGTAACAATCTTGTCCCCTAAAAAATCAGACTGTCCCCGCTGAGAAAAAAACAGGGGTCCATTCAAAAACGGAAGGGTCAGAATCTCGCCAAACCAACGGGCCCCTCTATTGGTTGGGAGAAATCTGAAGTTTCTTCTACTTCAAACCGGTCCTGTACTGCATGTCTTTGACGAAGGCTTACGAGAAGAGGTAAAAAAAGCTGCACCGAATGTAACTTATTGTTTCAACTACACCTTCTAGTTTAAGACTTATAAATGTATAGATGTTTGTGTACGTAATATGTGAATACAAAAAGCTCTCCCAAAGACTATTCATTTAAAGAATATAACACATCCCTTCGCCTCAATTCATGTAACTTCTGGCACACGCGCTTGGCTCATCCAAGGGGCATTGGCAACAACAGCAAAATTAATTTTCTTCTTTTACAATGCGACTGTTTATTTACATACCGTATTTATTCGTATATAACGTACATCTTTAACTTTCTAAATTTTAAACCAATTGCTACGTGGTTCCAATGAATTCAGCTCTTTATGTCTTTATTAACCCTTTCGGGACGGACGGTTGGTATTTCAACCGGAACCGGAAATCTTCAAAAAGACGGCTGTGGTTGTAAAATAAACCTGGACCTTTCTCTCCCCGCAGTCATCAGAAACATCGTTATCAATCACAGGTTTTATGTTCTTATTTCCAAAGGGCTACATTTCTTTTGTTCAAAAGTGGGAAAGCACTAAAGCTTACTTTACCGTATCTACATGAATGTCGACAAAATTCCAGCCTCGAAAGATTTAAAAGAAGTACCTCGTGTTTGTTATCGATCGTCTTAGGTCATTGGGGAAGGGTTTGGAAATAAAAGAAAGCTGAATATGAAGGCCTCATGCATCATCTCCTTTATTAGGGTATGTTTTTCTTTATTTATCTAGGCATTGTATCTAGATGCTCAAATTAATTATCAGAGTTAAATGAATCTTGGAGTCAGAGCAAGAGCAACAGCAGAAAATCGCTGCTATTAAGTATTACTAAAAACTATGTGATAATGGCGAATGGAGAACTAGAACAAATAGAGAAATAACATGTACTTTGAGAAAGTGTGATAAAGAAATGTTGCGAATAGGAGAGAGAAAGATACTCAGAAGAGTTTTTAGAGCGCTATGTGATAATGGCGAATGGAGAACTAGAACAAATAGAGAAATAACATGGACTTTGAGAAAGTGTGATAAAGAGATGTTGAGAATATGGGAAAGAAAGATACTGAGAAGAGTTTTTAGAGCGCTATGTGATAATGGCGAATGGAGAACTAGAACAAATAGAGAAATAACATGGACTTTGAGAAAGTGTGATAAAGAGATGTTAAGAATATGGGAGATAGATATACTGAGATGAGTTTTTAGAGAGCTATGTGTTAATGGCGAATGGAGATTTAGAACAAATAGAGAAATAACATCTTTAAAAGTGTGTTAAAGAGATACTGAGAGTATAGAAAAAGATACTGAGAAGATTTTTAGAGCTATGTGATTTGGCGAATGAGAACTAGAACAAATAGAAAAAAATAATTAAACTTTGAAAAGTGTGATAAAGAATACTGAGAGTTAAAAGATATTGAAGATTTTTTAGTGAGCTATGTGATAATCAATGAGAAAGTTCAAATAGAGAAATAACATGGACTTTGAGAAAGTGTGATAAAGATTATTTAGAAAATCAAAATTTTTTAGAATATTATAATGGCGAATGAGAACTAGAAAAATAGAGATATATACTTTAAAGTGTGATAAATTTTATAGATAAATATACTGAGAAGATTTTTTTATCTTAAATTAACGAACAGAACTAGAACAAATAGAGTATAGATGACTTTGAGAAAGTTATAAATATTAAATATAAAGAAAAGATACTAAAGATTTTATAGTTTATAATGCGAAAATAAAGAAAAATAGAACAAATAGAGAAAAAACATGGACTTTGAGAAATTGTGATAAAGAATGTTGCAAATATGAAAAGATACTAAGTGATTTTTTCGCTATGCATAATGGCGAATGGAGAACTAGAACAAATAGAGAAATAAGATGTACTTTGAGAAAAATAATATTGAGATGTTGAAATACGGGAAAAACTAAGAGAAGATTTTTAGAGCGCTATGTGATAATGGCGAATGGAGAACTAGAACAAATAGAGAAATAACAAGGACTTTGAGAAAGTGTGATGAAGAGATGTTGAGAATATAGGAAAGAAATATACTAAGAAGAGTTTTTAGAGAGCTATGTGATAATGGCGAATGGAGAACTAGAACAAATAGAGAAATATATGAAATCTACAAAATGTTAGACAATCTACAAAAGTCACTGTGATAAAGGGAAGGATAGTCCAATGGCTAGGCCATGTGGAGAGGATAAAAACTAGTAGAACCACAAAAATTCTAAAATGAAAACATCAGCAGATTTAGACCCAGGGGAAGACCAAGGAATAGAAGGCTGAAGTTGATTAAGAGTGGGAAAATCGCTAACTGGAAACTAAAGGCATCTAGTCGGGTGGAATAGAAAAAAGTCTTAAAGAAGGTCACGGCACTTCAAGGTTCGTAGTGATAATTATTGAAGCAACGGATGTCAATTTGGCTAGATAACGGATAGCGGATACCTGGCCAGAGTTTCAGCCGGATGTCAGTATGTTTCACACTTTTTGTTTTAATTTATTTTAAATAAATCAGCTTTATGTACTTTATTTTTGCAACCAACTTGTAGTATTTTTCTCCCCTTTTATATTTTTAATTAGTCGACTATTTGTACTATAATTTATTTTAAATTTTTTATTTAATTTTTAATTAATATCAAATTTAACATCTTTAATGAGGAATTTGCACATGTGGGGGATTCGAACAACTTAGTGTTTTTCTGATAATTTCAGACTCGTAGATTCCAAAAATGTTCTCAAAAATGTAAAAAACTGGGTCCATCATTTAAAAAATTAATTTTAAAGTTAAGCGAAAATCACGTGACATCAAAACGCTCCGTGATTGGTTGTGATGTCATCGTTCATGCAGACCAATATTTTTGTATTGCTTTTAAGCGCGCACTATTTTCCGATTTTGTTTTTGCAAGTTCCTGAAATTTTCTAGCTATCAAAATTTATTTTTATTTAAACCTGAAGGTTTATTTTATCGATCTAGATAGCTTAGTTATCTCAATTTGTCATAAATGTCTCTTCTACCTGGATTTACCAAAGGACAATCAGACAACCTCCCGAAAATTGACAGCATGTCAATGTTTTCTTTCTTGGCAAAAAACCCGGATTTTATGGGAGCAGAAATACGAGGAATTAAAACCCAAAGGTATGTAAAATCATTTATATTTTTTTCCAATTTTACTTAACATGTATTAATACTTTATTCATGCTAAACACAGCTCTTTTGTTTGTAAACACAAACAAGTCAAATAAATATACATATATCATATACACACACATTTGTAGTAGCATCGTTTTTTATAAATAGAGACGGATGTAATATTAAAATAAAAATTAGAGGAGGTATTTATTGTGAGACCGGTCTCATTAGCCTTCGTGTTGCAAAAAGTAGACCGTAGCACTCCAAAACCAAACCAATTCTTAGATATTTTAAATATGATGAAAAGAAATTTAAAATCTTTAAACGGCTTTACTTAATTATTTATACATTTTTAAATAGCAATACAATTTTATTGCCTTTAATATTAATGTCAAATTAAAAAATGTATAAAATTTCTCAAATTAAATTTAATTTTTAAAGTAATATTAAGTATTTTAAAAATATTATACTTTTTTTCAAATTAGTCACCAATTTAATCGAAAAATATCACTGTGATTTGATACACAAGAAAGTATGCATCTCTGAAGAAAATATTTATAATACCTTGAAAATACATAACCTTCCCCTCCCCCGAGTTATTTATTAGATAATTATATGCTTTAGATATTTATATGTTTTTCGATATTTATATGCTTTATAAAATATTTATTGTACTTGAACTCTGTGATAATACTCGAAAATTAGCAGTTTTAAAAGTTAAATAGCAGTGGTTAATCAACAATCCTTTTAAAGGTATAGATGTATTTTTATATACTTTAATTGTTCTAAATTAGTAATATTTAAACAAATGCAAGCATTTATTTACCGAAAAATGGTCTTCACAAACCCATAGAGATGATTTATATGATAATTTGAGGTTTAATTTCTCATCCCTTTTCATCGCAGTTGTCCAGATTTTACGTGTATGTGGGTCTTTCGGGACGCTGAAAAATATCTTCTCATTGCAATTAGTTGTTGTATTTTTACAGAGTGGCACAATACAATATTTAGAGTATGATTTTTTAATGCCAGACATAACAAAAAAATTTCTATTATATGCGATACTTTACACAAAAACAAATTTAAAAGTCGCCTTTTAACATGTAAACAGCATAGGCGCTCGGTGTACATGAACGATGACGTCACAAACTCGGCGGAGAAAAAGTATCGTGAAAAGAAACGTGAAAATTCCGCATTAGAAAACTCAAATCTGAATAAAAGCATTTTAATAGTCCTTTATCTTTCTTCTTTAATGGTTCTTATGTTTTTATATGAAAAATTTCAAAAACATATTTCCACTTTGTTTTTTTAGTAAATTGTCTTTGTTCTTTTTAACCTCCCAAAAAGTAAGTTTTGTCTTTTGTGTTCTCAGATGCAAGAACACAATTTTGCAGTTGAGACTGAAAAAAGAATGATTTATGATTTTTTTTGTAATGCAATGTAAACCTAATTTTTTCCATAAAGCTTTTTTTTTTACATAATGCTCCAAAATACTTATACGCATTGTTTCAGATCGTATATTGCTTAACACTTTGCCTTTTTTTGCTATATTTATTTTATTTTTCGGTGTATATTTTTTGGCCGGATAATTGTAATATCCGGTTACTGCCAATTATCCGGTATAGTGGCCGAATATGTAAAAAATGATTCACTACTTTTTTCCTAAAATTCTATTCGAATTGTGAGGAAAAATATCTTTTCTTTATAATTTTCAAAACAAACCCACATGAATTTTCGGAAATATCGGATTACAATCACCCCTGATTGCTTTATTTTGAAAATTTTCGACAAGAAATCGTAAATTTTAGGAATTGTCGTGGAATTTTTAGGTATATTTGTAAGTAACAATCACAAAGAACACTTAATACCTTAGTTTAATGCCCCTTTTTGTTTCTATATAGCTGGAGATTGCCAGATTTTCGAAATGGCATTAGCTGAAGCTGAAAATATTTCTTATTCAGATAGAACTAAAAATCTGAAGCACTTCAAAAAATATGTAATTAATATTGTTAATTTTACACATTTAATAATTATTGAAAACAAAAGGATTATTAACGCCTACAACTTTTTATTTGTACCTCATCAATGTTGTTATTGTCAACATTTTATTTTACTTTTCAAACTACAACATAGGTGCCAACTTCCAAAAGAGAAAAATCTGTAGTTTATCGCAGTAACGGCATTTTTTAGTCTATAGATAAAAATATAAATTTTGAAAAGGGAAAAATATGAAAAATGGCAAGGTTTATTTATAAGTGGTATATTAATTTAGTATTCACAAATGCTTTAAAGATAAAAAGAAATGCTGCTGTTTATTGAAATAACATTTTTTAAATATATATATGAAATATAATTAAAAAGGTGAAAATTATAATAGTGTTTATCCGATATATCAAATAAACTTATTAGACTTTAGCATTTCCAAATATTGTGCTACAAGATTTTGTTATTTTCAAAAATTGTTTGTCAAACTCATTTTCAAAACCTTTTAAATTTTTACTGCATTTCACGATTAATAACTGTTGTAACGTTTTATTACACAAAGATTGTCTAAAATCAGTTCTGATCTTTTCTGGGGGGGAGGGCTGAATATTCGCATTTTACTCCTTTGCTGGAATACATTCATCTCATTGCAATCTCATTGAATCTTCTCATTACAATTAGTTGCTGTATTTTTACAGAGTGGCACAATACAATATTTTGAATATGATTTTTTTAATGCCAGACATAATAAAATAATTTCTATTATATGCGATACTTTATACAGAAACAAATTTAAAAGTCGCCTTTTAATATGTAAACAACATAGGCGATCGATGTTTTCGTGAACTATGACGTCACAAACTCGGCAGAGGAAAAATATCGTTTTTGAGAGACGTTAAAGAGTCCGCTATAAAACCCATTAGAAATCACTAATTAGGTCCCTAAATGAAAGAAAACTAGGTACTGTCCTGCTTACTTTTTTGTCTTCTATTGTTTAAAATTAAACTTAGAAAACTTAAAAATTCCTCATTATTGACAGAGGGAATATCAAAACAAGAACGGGAATTTTTAGGAATTTTAGACTATATAGCTGAAAATCGGAAGAATTAATTTTCAGATCGGAATATCGGAAACACATCGGAAAATAGGAAAACTTCCGAGTATATCGGAAACATTGACACCTATGCTACAATACAAAATTTTGAATTTTCTTTTCGGATTAATATATAAAAAATGCCACCTCAAAACGTATGCCCCCCCCTCCCCACCACTAAATACGCAATGTGTGTATTTTACTTAAAGACAGTGTTCCACAGATATTTTCTAAAATTTTGAACATTCTCTGATTATGAAAATTAACATTGTGTTAAGTAACGGATGTGTACAGTGAAGTTCAAGTAAAGTGCAACGGCGTGCCTTAACGGTGTGCCTACATCAAAGACTTTGCTTTGAGAAATAGACTTCGCTTATGTAGAGACAAAGGTGTTGTTTTCCTAGGCACCACGATGTCTAGACTTGTGTCCTACAGTAGCAAAAACAACAGACCAGATATCCAGGCGCCCAGACTGAGAGCCAGAAAGATGATTATCGGAACTACAACGGAGAGCCGAGAAGTTGGACCTTCACTGACACGAAATTCCGGAGACTCCCGGGTTTGTGGCCAGTGATTGTCTAGCCCAGACCAATCCAGTTGGTTGAAGGTGAGATCATCGCCAGATGATCCAATGATGAAATTGTGGGTGAGGCCCCCTCTCTTAGAGGCCCCTCCCCTAAAAAAGAGACGAGATGAGATTTTTTTTAAAGAAGTAGTTAGTTAGCTAGCAACCAGCTAATTCGGAGGTCGCCTTGACCAGTCTCTCTATCGGAGAGTTTCCTTAGCGATAATCCCACCTTGGGATCACTTCTTTGAGAGTTAGCTAATTCGGGGGTCGTCTTGACCAGTCTCTCCATCGGAGAGTTTTTTTAGCGAAAATCCCACCTTGGGATATATCTCTTTCTGAGATTGATAACGATACCCTGTGCCTTGGGTTTTCTTTTTGTCGAAACTGACCACAAGAGAATACAGTACAAATAAATCAATAATAGGTAAAGCAAAGGGGCCTTACCTTCAAATTTCCAATGGTACTGCTTCTCGTCAATTTGTCCCGGGCCGGGCTGTTTTTACTCTTTTATAAGCACCTTGAGAATTCCTTCTTTGGCATTAAATGCTCGAATACATTTGAGTAAAAGAAATAAAATTTATTACAATACTGGATACATTTAAAAGGAATTACAGAAACGCGAAAAGACTATGTAAATGTAAAAAGAAAAGCTAGCGAGAGTTCACCTCTTCTATTTACACACGTCAGCACCGACCCGACACTACGTTCGTTCGTTACGGTTTCAGTTATTTCGCAGTTAGTATGCCGGGGGTTTTCCCACACTTTTAATTCGATCCTCTTCAGGATTGATTGTATATTCCTCCTAGGAATTCTAATTTTGTTTTATCTTCTTCGAAGATACCAATTGCTACTTCAAACACTCTCGTCTAATTCAGTGTACTGTCTACATAATTACTACCGAGAACTTTTACGCGAAGCTACCGAATTGTTATCTTCCGTCAGCTACTAAACCATTCAGCAGGGACCTTATGTGTACGTCTCTACTCAGCCCTACATCTATTGTATCTCATACTTGTGAACTGAAACTGCATTATGTGTATGTAAATATGTGTATATAGCTGTGCGGTGTAAATAAACCAGTTAATCAAGAAACACCTGCTTCTTGATTAGCCCCGTTTACATGCACCAAAAGCAGCGTAAAATGCACGGTAGATCCGTGAATTGTACTCCCCTTTCAAAAATTATCCCTAGCTAGGGAAAAATTGAGGGGTAGAAAGAACTCACCTTTCTGCCCGGATAATTGCAGAGTTTACTCTCCTTTCCCATCATCCTTTGCGCATGTAGACTATTTATTCCAGAATGCTGTTAAAAGTGTAATAAAAATTGAGCGCTGGTCCGAAAAGGAAACTTCGACCTGAAACCAACTATTAGTTTGTTGGTTTGTTATAATTAATCATTATTTTTCAACTGAATGAAATTAAAAGAAGCATATATGTTATTAGATAACATTTCTAAACAAAGTTTTAACTCATTATTAATAAAATGTAAAATTTTTGTTTTGTTATAAGTTCTGGTAGGAAACGAAGAAAGATAAATATGATGGAAGAAACCATTAAAAAATGTTTTAAAAGAAACAATAGATAAAATTTTAAAATTCTAAGAAGAAGCTGAGAAGGCAGCTGAAGAAAAAAATAGAGCAATTTTGTGAAAATATATTAAATTAAATAACGAAATTATTAATATTTTTCGATCCATTGCTGAAAAATAAAAATTGAAATATGCTAAAATGTATCTTTAATTGTCTAATAACAGTTTGAGAACACTTGATATCTAAGTAATACGGTTGAATAATATTTTAAAACTTTTTTTAATGTATGTTGACACAGGGCTAATGAGACATTTCAGTTTTATGGTGTAGCTGTCGCATTTTGTAAACAGTAACTAGTCAGCGCGGAAGTAGTATAAGCACGGAATGATGGGATTGCCGTATGATCACGTGATACGATCCGGTTACGATCCCGGGGAAATGGAGGGTAGAAATAATTGACAATGTAAACGGGTTTCTTCGACCTTCCAAGTATAATTCCATTACCCGGGTAAAATGAAGGGTACTTGACTGGCATATATAAACGGGGCTATTGTGTCACCTAAAACAGGAACCGGATACGTTACAAAAGTATAAAAGATTGAAAAGCAATGCAAATAACCAAACTATCTTCTTCAAACAATAAAAAACATTTATTAACTAATTTATAAAGTACAGATGGCGCGCGCATTTCACTACATTCTTATGCTCGTTTCGACAAAAATCATCTTTCTACGTTCATCTCTTAAAAAAATATCTTACATGGTGTACAAATATATAAAAATGAAAAGTTTTGTATAAAACATGACATTTAAATACTTTGATCAATTTCAAAAGAATACAAAATCTGCAATAAAGCGAGTAATCATTAATAATTATAAATTATGAATTCAAAAAACGTCTTGTATACAGATTACTTATAAACACATAAAAATTACTCAGTTATATTTTAAACACAAATATTCAAACTTTAATCCTTTATTTCTAATAATACCCAAAGCATTTTATATCAAAGTATTCATAAATTATTTCTAATATCAACCGTCTTCAGTCTATTACATACATATAACATAAGTGACAATAATTTTTTTTTAAATCAAGCTCATAAATTTTCCAAAATACAAAGTTAATTTATGAAATTCCTTTTTAAACTTAATATTTTATAAGCATTAAACTAGTTTTTAATAAATGTACTTTCATAACTCAATTTCATTATGATTCCTATACAATTTTTTTTCTTTTATGGCAAATAGCAGTATAGTTGCATACATAACTATAACCTTTTCATAACAAGAAAAATCTCAACACATTAATTCAACTAACATTTTTTACAAACACAAAATGCTAACACTTTATGAGAAGATATAGTGCTACTACAATAAAATTATCCCATGGGAAATTTCAATTTCTTTACAATACAAAAAACTATTTAAAAAAAAAGTTTAACTATCACAGTTAGAGTTAACAGTCTAAACATACTACACTAACCTTTTTAAAGCAAGGGTTGCCAAACTGTTATGTATACAGGCCAAATTTCCAAATTATAATTAAAAGGAGTGGGTTGGTAGGCTGCATATTATGGGCATAAAAAATTATACCTCTCTCTCTCTATGTATATGCATATGTATGTGTATATATATATATATAATATATATATATATATATATGTATGTATATATATGTGTATATATATGTGCGTATATATATATATATATACATATATATATTATATATATATATATATTTCTACAAAATAAGCACAACCTAATTTACATATGCAATTTTGTTTTGCCCACTATGGGTAAGACTAATAAATGATCACTACATTTTAATTCTTTTATTGAGTAATTTTGTTAATATCTCAAGTATAGTATTGCTTTGTGATTTTTTTCTGACAAAACAAAAATTACATAAATATAAATAATTAAGCCAAACGATTTTGCAAAAAAAAAAAAATTCCTAATTTGATTGTTTAAAATTTTTGATAATCTAACTTTAAATTGTAAACATTTTTCTATAAATATATTGCTAAACTACATATTAAATTTCCAGGGAGATTGGTCAGAAAAAAATAAATTAGTTCTGAAAGTCCACTGTCCCCTTAACTAAACTTTTTATATAACAGTGCTAATAAATCATTTATGTACTAGCACTGTTATATAAAAGTAATGCTAGCAACATTAATTTTCAACTAGTAAGCAATTCTCAGCTATTATACGAGAAACATGGAGAACATTCAGTTTTCATAATGTGAATTAAGAAAATGAGTTAGGATGAGTTGGTGGTGGTTCAAGAACAACCTTGATACATTATTAAGATTAAATTTATTTTATTCCTGAATCAATTGGTTTTCAATCTGGAAAGTCACTTGAATGTCAAATTTTTAGTGAACTTCATAAACAAGATCAAACTTTTTGTCACTGATATCTTGTAAAGAATAGGATTGTATTGTGTATGAGTAAATATGGAATATTTAAATACAATTAAACTCTCTTTTATACCTTTTTCAAGGACTTAACAGGAGAGTGTAAATGAGGTTGTACAGCATTTTAACTTTATGCTAATCAAATATACTGTTACCACATCTTATTTCACAATTTATTAATGATAAACAATTACTAAGAACACAAAATAACACATAATTGAATAATGCATATCAAAGTAAATGAAATATACTGAAACATCCATAAAATATATTCCAAAGACCGAAGAATATCGGATCTTTTCACAGATTTGAGATTGTCTATTTGATAACTTTTATAATCCATATAAGATGCATTTTATTTATACTGAATAATTATTTACAAGCACTTTCTGTATCTCGGGTGTCCATTTGTACTTTAATAAAAAACAGTACTGTTAATACAAAATGTATTAGTATTTTCTAAAAATTTTTCTAATAGCTTCTTTCAAAATCCTCCTTTTATTTTCTTCTATTTCAAACACTAACCACTTAACAAGTCAGATACAGAAATTTACTTTCACTTTCCAGGGTCATTACTACAAGAATAATACGTTTATTTTGCACAAAAGAATAAAATTAAATTGTGCAGAAGAAACAATTAAAAGTATTTGTGTCCAAGGATTTCTATTTTACTTTATGAAGTTGAAATATACTGATTAATATACCTATTTTATACATATACAGTGAAACTTCTCCAAGTGTCCACCCCTGTATAGTGGCCATTCTTCTAAACGACCAATTTTTCATGGCACAGATTTTTTGACTCATAGACCTAATGGTAAAATAAACTGTATCCGTGGCCACCTGACCCCCTCAAAACGGCCACCAAGTAGGATTACCCCTTTCATTTTTCGAAAAATTCTACTCACTCCATGCTTTAATTTTGAGCGAAAAAACTCAAGGTCAGATTTATGGTTGGATATAAGACAAAGGAATAACTTGAGAAGTCCATTCCTGCAGTCCCCCCTTTTCTAAGAAAGATTAAATTTGTTATCTCTTTTGTATTCTCCCCACACTCTTCAGATAGGGAATCCCTATTGCACCATCCATAGAAACTGAGGGAGGAACTGTACAATCAAGCATTGGTGCCCTATGGCCTTTATTTGGAATTCCAATTGGTAAAGTTACGATAGAATTGCACCTCTGTCAGCAAAAATGTCATTCACGCCAGTTTCATTTCATTAGTTGGTCAGTGATCCGAGTTGCAACAATGTCGAAATGCATTTTTCTAAATCTAGAACAGAGCATTGAAGTTTTGCAGGAATATGAGAATGGCAAATTGGCAAGAAAGTTACCTGAATCATTTAACTGCAGAAGAATGGAAATCAACAGTCATTAAAGAAAAGAATTTGATTTAGAAGGAGTACGAAGACTACAGAAACAAATTGTAGCATCTTTTTTTTTTTCAAAAAAATGTAAAGAAGCATGAAATAAAGTACTATTTTCTTTTTAGATAAGTTTTAAATTTCATTTACATAAGGAATATATGTCAGACTTGTTTACATTACGCATTATGTAATTATCTTATAATAGTAAATAAAACCCTTCAGAGCGGCCAACCCCTCTAAGCGTCCAAATATTCTCGATACGAAGGGATGGCCACTCACAAAGGTTTCACTATATATATATATATATACACACACAAATATATGTGTAGAAAAACTAACAGAAATATAAATCTTAAAAAAGACATGTAAACAATTGGTCTCAATAATAGGATACATCTGAAACAATCTATATTCATAGTACAGACCAATAGTGGGCTAATACAGATTTCCAAACAGCAACTTATTCTTTGTTAGGCTAACAATAGAGCTGCTATATGTCAAGGTATACCTACACAAGTCCCAGTTTTGAGGTATTTATCCCAATATATCTCTGCCAAAGAGTCATTTGTCCTGGTTGATTTTAAAATTTATAATAAATAATAACATATTGAATATGATAAATAATAAAAAACAAAAGAAGAATGGATAAAATAATTAATTTTTTTAAATAAGTTAACATTTGGTTTTATAAATTTAAATCATTAATTAAAGTATAAAATTTTAAATATACATCCATAGAAAAACATCTAACTTTGTCAGGTGAATTGATGGGTTCAGAATAATCCAACACTGATCACAACACTTTGCTTGGAATGCCTATTATTAATTTTTTATTTTTTTTTATTTATATTTTGTGTGTTCCCTAAAATATTTTAAACTTCAATGAGTTATGTTAAGAGATTATGCAATTTTTTTTATAATAAAGCTATATATTTTGATATGAATTTTTTTCTCTAAAAAACTTTAAGAAACGAGAGGGCATCACAGTAAATGGTGCAACTATTATCCTTGCCCTAGTTAACAGTGGCTTCTACTGAAAATTTAAATCACATTTTCTTTTATTATAGCTCGGAATTATTTTTACTAAATCTTGTTGGGGGGTGGGGCAGTGATACACTTCAGCGGTGTTTCGGCACAGCTGAGGAGTTGAGCCTCAGGGTGTTGTACTACGGTACCTCACCTAGGACAGCTATCAGCCTCCTCGTGGCGCCCCCTGTAAACTAGGAGTGTCCCTCCTAGGCTGATGATAGCCGTCTGACAACCTCAAGGGGTATACCTCCTTTAGGTATACTCGGGTTTCACGAACCCGGGGTTTCCTGAGTGATCCTTCTCTTCAGACTTCCCTGGTAGTCTCGATCTTGCCGATGTGGTATTGTATCCTTACTGGGGTCGTCTACATTAATTTCGAGCCACGACGGAGCCTCTCGTAGGTCAGCGCAGCTTTGTAGCTGTTAGTGATTGCTGTTGTGGCGACTGTCTTCAGTGGTTTGCTGCTGTATGGGCGAAAAGCCTGGGTCAGCCTGGTTAAATTAAATAACTAAATCTTGTTAAAGTGAATAAGAAACTAAAATTGTATTATACAGATATTATGTTGTGTTCAATTTTTATACCACATATTTTGTTACTTTTATTTTTGTTATAAACTAGTTTTGAATACATATATGTACACACACACACACACACATATATATATATATATATATATATACATATACATAAAAAGTGCTGTATTTAGTTTTGCTAAAATAAATTGCATTTTTCTGCCCAGTGCACTCTTTTGGTTTTGCTTCTCTAGGGCTAAATGTGATAAATTTGGTATTAACAAATCTCCTATTTATAATAAATGTTTGCATTTTCTATATGATAAGCAAGTTTAATACAACATGAAGAAAAATATTATCAAAGTTTAAGATATATATGATATAGGCAAATTGCAAAGAGCCTAGTAATTAACCATACTGCTAGCTTAACTAGAAAATCATCTAGCACTTTCTGATATGATTCATATTTTCAGGTCTATTACAATAAGCCTGAATGTCTTTAGACTTTTAGCTGTTAGTTCTGATAGCTTTGTTCTATCCATGTATATTGTAATAAATCCAAAATAGTAAAGTCTTAAAGAAATATATATATTTCTATAAGCCTTCTATCTTATAAGAGGGTTAATTACTTGTCTTTTATACAAATCTACATTTACTGTCATAGAATCAGCAAAATTTTGGACAGATATTATTGATACCTCCATCCAGTCAGAGTCAGCAAGAAGGTTTAAAACTTCTTTTTAAACCTCTGTGAAGACTTCCCTTTGTTCAGAGCATGCACCAAATCAGCTGATCGGAAATTCCACCTATTGACCAGTGTACAATAGCGTGGCATCAGAGAGTTTGGGATGTTGACAGTTGGATTGAATAGTCATTACGCCACTGATTGGTCACGTTAATGAATCCTCAGGAATTCCGGAATCAGGATAGCTAGCGAATGAGAATTCAACTAAAAAAAACTAACTGTAACCTTAGCTGGAGTTCTCAGGTAACTGGAATCGTAACTGACCCCCAGATATAAAAAGACTAGGATTTTGCGATTCGAGGCTTTTAGACCCCTTTTTTTTCACATAGGTGCTTTGACCTCATGGAGGCTTTCGCATCTTTTGACTGGAGCCAACTTTTTAGTGACTTCATTCAGGACACTCTTAAAGTCCACTCATATAAGAAATGGCAGGGTCTCAGATACCAAACGGGGGATACATTGGGTTGCATTGCAACCTGAAAGAGCCTCCCCATTTGAGAGATTATTTAATCTTTTATTTTCCTGACTGTGATCGTCATGGCAATTCAGTACCAGCCAAAATTCCTCTACATTTCTACTTGTTTTGGGGAGAATTAGAATCTTGTTGTATATATAACAGTATTTACTTCAGAAAGAATAAAAGTAATTTCCTATTTTATCGTGACTGTGATCCTTCTTCACACTACCTCTTCACTTGAGAACACTGAAATCGTCACACCTCTTCTACCCCTCCTCTCATGTGATATGCCTTTATATAACAGATACTCACATTGTCAACTGATCACAGATGGCAGTATATGAATGTGTTATTGTTGCGAATTTTACCATGTGAAAAAAATAAGTTAGCTATTTTGTAACTTAGCAACCAGAAAGGTGTTAGAAGATAAAATTTTGTTTACAATATACTTCAAAGTGACATTTTGCATTAAGGTATAAATAAATTGGAAAAAACATATATTTAAAAACATAGTTTACATGCAGATAATAAACCAAAACAACTACTTAAATTGAAAATGAACTAAGATTCCAAGTTCTTCATAACTATTGTCAAAATTTGATAACCTCAGTCCTTAAAAATTCCTTCTAGCTGCTTTCTTGGTTGTAATTTTAGTTATGTATCACAAAAAGCGCCATGAGACTTGAATGGGATTAAAATATACAAAAACAGTCTATTTTTGTTAGTGAAGGTCAAAGACTTTAAAATAAAGCACCAAATACTTCAAAATAAAGCACTTTTATACATCATAATTTGTGAAATTATGATGAGTTTATGAAAGACCTCGTGGTACTAGACATTATGAATACATGGGCAGAAGACTGGCGAAAAATAAACTATTCATATAAAGTGCACTCATTCTTTTCAATATTTATTTCAATGAACTTCCGGAAAAAATAGCAGTTACTTAGTGAAAAAGAAGTAACTTAAAACAGCACTGCAATAATTTTTATGTAAGGAATTGTTATTATCTTTATTAAGCAATAAATAGTTAATAATTGATACTGTCCACATAAACAATTTATTAGAAGCATTAATAATTATGCTACAGTAAATTGACAACAGTAAACAAATTTTAACTGGCTTTAAATTTTGTTCTTTTATAGGTATCAGTAATATGTAGTTGTTTTGTTTATTTTCAAGTAATGAAATGCTGTTACACTTTGATGATCATGATAATAATAACAACTGATAAAGGAAACTATCTACTATCAACAACTTTCTAATTAACCTGATACCTTTCAGGGTGACTGTAATGAGTTCATGTACTTTTAGACTTGTTAAAGGTTAAATAGTTAGCTCAAACAACCTGATTCTAACCAGAATTTGCTATAAGACTGAAAAATATCACTCTTATTAGAAAGCTAGATCATTTTCTAATTTATCTGATACTTTGCAGAATTATTAGACTCTTTGCAGTATGTGTGAGTTTCCAATTTACTTATATATATACTGATAAGTTTCTACAATTTGCAAAAAAACAAAACATTGTACTAAAAATTACAATCTGTTCAGTGAATTTTAAAAAATCACTAATTTTAACATTTAGAAAGAACTATAATAGTACAAACATTCAACTACAATTTCTATCCATTAATAAAAACAAAATAGTTAAATATAGAAAAAATAGTAGATATGATGTAATCATTCTAAATCTAATGAAATTTATATTATTATCCTCTCTAGCAGTCATAGACTTCACAGAGTATGGTTCTGTGAAACTGTTGAAGGAAGACTTATTTCAAATGCTGATAATTGATTTCATTAGAAAAGAGAGTGCTCTTGCTAATCTGGTGACAAATTATGAAATACAGTAATCTTGCCAAATTTACAGAGTTGCTCTTTTATCAGTCCATATTGTAATTGTTTGTTTTGTATATTTTTTGCACAACTAATGCTATTTATTTTTGTTGTTATTATTATTATTACCATATTTTGATAGAGTAATAATAATGCCTTTTTATTTCCTTGTACATAGTACAGGAGGTGTTGTAACCACAAAACCTTTTGGGCTTCAGATTTCATTGGAAATAACCATTCTGACTAGTTTGGGTTTTAAATCTCCATATAAATACATGAAAACTAAAACTTTAAGTCTTTAAACATCTATTAGACTCTACATGAATGAATTTTGTATAGTTTTATTTTGTATAGTTTTGTATAGTACCATTGAGACATGTGTCATAGTGTGCAATCAGTTTGAAGAAACCATTCTGGTAAAATTACATGCCCTGTGATGTAAAGAATTGTTACACAGCCTGCTCCACATCAATCTTGCTTTTGTAGAGATGTCCCAAGAGTGTAGCTTTCAATGCAGGGATCAGGCCATAGGCCAAGTGATCCAACCTCTCCAAAGCAGCAAATCTGATCTTGCTGTGTGTGGTTTTGTGTTGTCATCCAGTAGCACAATTCATACTGGAGAACAGAACGCATTTTCATTGATGATCATGTTATCAGTACACATCTGCCTGCTACTATGATCTGTGCTCTAATAACTTTAAACATACCAGTCTGCTGCTATTCTCTCGTTTTAAGTACTCTGTGTATGCAGGGCTTGATTATCACATGGGCACTTAGGGCACAAGCCCTGGGCATGAAGATTTTAGGGGGCATAAAAATTTAGTCGAGTGCTTAAAATACATATTAAGTGGGGAAAATTTGCAAACTTACGCTACCATCGTTAAGTTTTAATAAATTATTGTACAAGGTAATTGTGTTTGTCATGAACTAGATTGTTTCCTATTTACTTTAATTTTACTGTTATTTACCTGATAATTAATTCTCTCAACAAACCTGGTGCTCTTTTTATCCTATGGGCTATAGCTTATTTATAAAACAGATTATTTGCAACGCCCCACTTTAAACCAATAAATCCTCTCATCAATTTAAATTATTTTTAATTCTATTATTATTTATTTTCTGCATCACAGAGCTTGTGAGTGTGACAAGGTAAAAAAAAAAGTGGGTCACTCTAGGTCTTTAAAAGTCCTTAATTTTTAGCATGGCTAAACAGAGACAATAATGATTACGCAAAATAAAAATTTGGTGTTTTTTATTTTGAATATTACTTTAATGCTAATTTCTTAAATGTGTTTGCTATTTCAATGTTATATTTATATGACTGTAAGTATGATAATAACTTGTTGCTATAAATTTGCATGGGGGTGGAGGGCACAAAAATTGGATTGTACCCTGGACACAAAAGTATCTTAGTCGGGCTCTGTGTCTATGTGTCATTCTACATCCATTGACACTACTTCCAGTCACTGAACCAGCAATGATTGTGGATTCTAATGTGATTGTTGGCTTCTTATTATATATTGGTCTTCTTACACAGGGGACTGTGTATCAGCTCTTTACACACACACACACACAAAAAAAAAAAAAAAAAAAACCCTGCAGAATGCTTCTTGTATCTTCTATAACTCAAAAACAATAAGTCAGAAAAGTTGAAATTTTATGTTTAGAACTGTTGTAACATCTAGTAGTGCATGTTCCTTTATGATAGCAGTACACACTCTATATAATAGGTAACTTCAATATAACAGATATTAATCCATCTGGGCAGAACTCAAAAACTATTAGCAATAGAATGTTGAAATTTTGTATTCAGGACTGCTGTAACATAATTGTGCACCTCCCTGTTTCATTGCAATATGCACTATATACTAAAAGAAAAAAACACCTTTAAATCAGATAATACTTTGTACAATAAGACTAGTTTATGGACGTGCCGATACAAGATGGGGCCACTATGACCCTTGCTACTCCTCGATTCAAGTTAGCATATTATATTAATTACTGTCCTTTCCTATCCTTAGTATTTCCTTTTCATCTCCAACTTCCCTTCTCCTTTTATTTTAACTTTATATATATATATATATATATATATATATATATATATATATATATATATATATACAGGGTATCTGCTAAAATAAAATTTTTCAAATCCATGACTTTTCATGACTTTCCAAGATTTACCGGATCATTTTTCATGACTTTAAAAAGCTTTTGTTAAAGTATATATGATTAAAACTTCTGATGTCCATACAAATAAAATATATGCTTTTAGATAAATTACAGGAATTTTATCATAAAAAACTATAAACTTTATAAGTGTTAATAAACTCACATACATAAAAATAAATTGTTGTATCTACATACCTAAGTTTAATCATATAGTAATTTTTCAATCAAAATGTTTCCAATTTGAATTCAGGGTACTTTGGTATTATCCAGGTGACCATGAATAATAGCCAAATATAACCCTATAATGTTTATATACAATATCCCTAGAGATAAACTTATATTTTATGCAAAATTCTAATTTTTATTAAAAAATATTAATTATTATATTAATAAAATTTTAATCTACAATTTAAGAAAAAAACCAGAATAATATACATTTAACCACCCATTAAGCTTTCTTGCTTTGAGTTTCCTTGGTGAACAAATTTTACTTGGCAATAGGGTCAATAGGATAATACATAAATACCAAACTCAGTAACTTCAGCCAAATGACAATTAAAAATATAATTAAACAATTCAATGCATTTTTTTAATCGGTAGTTTAGCGGATTCATGACTTTCCATGACTTTTACTCATTTTACTTGAAAAATCAAGACTTTCCATGACAAACTTAATCCATTGTCTAAATCCATGATTTTCCCTGACTTTCCAGGTGCGCGGAAACCATGTATGTATGTATGTATGTATATATATATATATATATATATTATATATATATATATATATAATTAAACCAAAAAAATTATAATTTTTTTTAAAAATGGATGTCATCATCTGCATAAATATTCTCTATCCTTTCTCCTCCTTTTATCTTAACTATCATTAAATTTTTTCCTTATTTTATGATTTTTGTTGCTATCAAGGGCTTAAAACTTTCTCTCTTAAAGTTTAATGTAACTTTATTTTTTAATATTAATGTATCATCTAAGGGAACACCAGATAATTGATGCACACCCTCATTGAATTATCACAACCACTCAAGACTGGAAATTCAGCCTTGGGCTCAGGTGCTCCGATGAAATCTACTACTACTACCAGTTTATGGATAACTGTAATGGGCTAATGAAGAAACGTCATTTTATTTAATTTCATTAAATTTAGCTCTCTGATCTAAAACCTGAGAATAAATATAGGTCCAGAAAAAAAAATCATAGATTTCTGTTATGAAACTAGGCCATTTTCCTAAAATAAAAATAAAAGAAAAAAAAAACATACAAAATGAAAGATTAAAGGCTTTACCCCTCTCATTACAGGCTCTATATAAAACACTAAAGCATTGTATTTCAAAAGGCAGATAATAATTAAAAATTCATGCAATATTTAAAATAATAAAATGAATATCATGTTGTCATACAAACACTTTTAGTCACAGTAATTGATATCAAAATTAATTTAAAAAATCGTAGTTGGAAATTTGAACAACTTATTAAAGAAACTTAAACAAAGCACAAAATGAAAATAAAAACTAATGATAACATTCATAATAATTCACGTTGTAAGCATTTTAAATTCAAGGTCGTCATTTAAAACTCAAAAATTGTAGCCAAATATTTACAAACTATCTAATATATCCTAAATTTACATTAACTATAACATGTTAGAAAATTATATGAATAGATAGTTTAGTTTGACAAATAGTTACAACACTTTAAACTTAATTTTACAAAAGTCTGATTATACTGAGTATTAAAATTTGTGATGATTGCGAGTTTTGCATGAAATATTACAATAACGTAATAAATTTCTAATATTATTATCATTCAATACAGAATTTATGAAAAAATTTAATGAAATTCATATACATAAAAAGAGTAGACAATAAATTCACTGTAGAATAACATGAAAAAAAAATTATATAAAAAATAATATAACTGAAAAGAAGTAATAAATGAATCCATACAGAGAATTTGTATTAACAAGTGGTACAATAAAAAGTAATAATGCAATAAATAATATTAGTTAAAAACCTATTAAGGCACAGATATCATGAAGTTAAATGTGAAGAAATAAAATCCTTTCTTGACTAAACTTTCCCAGAATGGTTAAGTCCAAAGTGGAAGAAATAAGCCCATTTTAAACCCTTCCCTGTTTTACCCGTACGGCGTACGGGCACAGCTTTTGGGACTTTACTGATTTGCCCGTACGGCGTACAGGCAATCTGATTTCTATTTTGCTTGCACTGTTGCCCTATTTTTTCATATTTTAGTAACAAATTTTTCGTATAGATGTCCAGTAAATGATAGTTTGCAGTTTATTGTATTTTCTACTCTGATTGGTTCAAAAGCAAGAGTTTTGTCGCATGTTTTTTATAAGAAGACAAATTGTTATCTTTCAGTGTTTAGCTTTCTGGTTATATTATACTAACCGCCTGATAATTTTATTGATGTAAGAGTTGAATAATATATTTTTACTTCTAAATAATGGATAATTCAGAGCGAATGGAGCTAATTTCTTGTGATGCAATATGTGACTCGGAATCAGAAACTGAATTATCTGTAAGTGATAGTAGCAAAAGTTTACTAGATGACATGGATAGTAGTACACATGGAATCAGTCAAGCAAAAAATTTTTTTTAATTAATTGTGATAATCCTTCGGATCCTCCTCCTAGATTTGCTTTCACTGGAATTCCAAAAATTAACTTGGATATCGATGAGAAAGTTGTAATAAATGCTTAACAATATTAGAAATGTTAATTTAAATAACATATCTTTACTTAAAAATGTAAAATGAGCAAAAAAAAAAATGTAATAAAAAAATGTGACATTTTTTTTTACCAAATTCTGAAAAAAAAAATGAAACTGCCAAAGGGTTAACCATAAAAAGGTCTTTTTACAACCTTATTAATTTAAGAGAAATTAAAAAACAGACAAAACAAACAACCGGTTAAGAAATTACCTAAAAATATTGTTAAAAAAAAAGAATGTATGGATAAGAAAATTTTAATTTTGAATTAAAATTTCCTATCCTTTGTGGCACTTTGTAAAAAAAAGTTAATTTGTATACAAAAAAAACTTTCATGATAAGATTTACACTTCAGAAGCTTCCCATCCTAATATAAATATACACAGCATTTAAAACATAATACACAAAAATAACAATAACATGATAAATGATAGTATAAGTTGAAAAAATAAACTAAATTTTTGCTTGATTTCTAAAAACCCAGAGCAGAGGATAATTTTTGTATTTTTTACACAAAAAATAGATTTAATAAAACATTAGGTATAGTTATAGACATAATGCTTTTTCTTTCAAATTAGAATATTATAATTAATTAGGGTTGGCACGTTTTTGCCAAATGTGGAAAAAACCGGTTAAAACCGTCCAGGCAAGAATACATTTTTGCCACTTTTTGCCAAGTGGCAAAAATGGATATGTTTTATTTATGGGGATGTAACTATTTTTACTAATTTTAACTCTAATCCAAAAATACATATGTATTTTTTAACATAGAATATTCAATGCGTTATTGAAACAGTAATCTAAATCTAAAGTTATACTAAAGATACAAAAAAAGATAAAATGAAGATTAATTTGCAAGTTTTTATGTCCAATGTTGTTTTTAATGTAATTATTAACTTATTTCCCCTACAAACTGTACGTTTAAACATTTTTAGTACTTATATAATATATATATATATATATCTTATATATGTATATATACACATTAAAGACAACATTACTATATTAAATTGATAAATAAAGAAAACATTTTTTATCCCATGCCTCCATCATAAAAATTTATTTTCAAAAATAGAATATTGTATTTTCATTGCTAACATCAATAAAAATTGTTTTAAATTGTTTAAATTGTCAAATTAATACTAATGAATTACCTAATTAATATTCTGATTTAAGTCTCAATTGTATTATGTACAAAATTATTTATTAGTTATTAATTATTTTGTACATTTTTAAAATCCAGCCAATTTTTCTAGATTTTGCCATTTTTGCCAGTTTTTACTAGGTTTTTTTCCAGTTTTTGCCACTGTCCTGGCAAAAATACCATTTTGCCGGCAAAATGACCAACCCTACAATTAATACAACACAAATTTAACTTTTAATATTATGTTCTGAATTTTTACAGTGACAGATCTATAAATGCACACATGCATTTATTATGTAATCAAGATGAACTTTAAGATTTGACAAAGAATATTAAACAGTTTCCATAGGAAGCAAAACATATAAAAAAATTAAATCATTAAAAGTCTTTAACAAAAGCAACCACAGCTATTGTAAAAGTATAAAGGCAAAAACAAACGGATATCTCTAATAGCTGTTGCATTTTGCTATAGCTTATGATTAGCAAAATGCTGTACACTGAAGTGCAGAAAAATTATCACACACTAACAAGGCACAATACAGTACTAGTCAAAATACAGATTCCACATACAGCAAATATAAAGCAATAGTACTTTATAGTAAAAACATAAAGTATATCACCTTTAATACTTCCGCTTATAAAGATAACTTATTCCATTAGCCCAAACAAAATTTTTAATGGAGAAATAGGAGAAATCATTTAATTCTAAAAGCTGCACATAATCTATGTCTGACAACAAAAAATAATCTATAAAAAAGTACAAAATCTAATTAAAAAATCAAAATAAAACATTCACAATGAGATGAAAGTGTTTGTTGGCAAACAAGAAAAACTTCTATATTACTCTATACGAAGGATGGACAAACTTTTTTGGCCAAGGGCCAAAAATCAAAAGAAAATAAGTTTAGCGGGCCAAGATAAATTTTTCTAAAATTTTAAAAACAATATACAAGTACCTAAAGGTTTAAATACGTTAATGAGATGAATGAAATTGCGATTTCATTTTTAAAAGTTCCTTATACTGAGGTTCGAAGTGAGATGTACTGATTTTAAGGAACGAGGCTAAATGCTCATCTGTCAGTCTACTTCTGAAATCTTTCTTTCTAAGGTTCAAAGTTGAAAACACTTGTTCACATATAAGAAGCAAATATACTGCTGATCTTCTGGGAGTGAGATAATAAATTTGGGATATAATATTTAAGCAAAGTAGAAAAGAAATGGATATATAATGTATAAATATATATTTCTTTTAATTTGCCTCAAACCGATATAATGTATAAATATATATTTCTTTTAATTTGCCTCAAACCGGCAACTTAAAATTCTATCCGCAGACCAGATAAAACCTCTCAGCGGGCTGTAGTTTGCCCATCCCTGCACTATACACTTCTTCAAAAAAATCTTCAGCCAAATAATGGTTGAATGATAGAGTGCTACCTTTCAGTACCAAGTATGCAGGTTCAAATCCCACTATTGGTATGGATGTTTGTAGCTGTTCACAATTATCTTTAAACAGTAAGTCCCAGTCTCATTAATAGCCGAACGATGGCCGATTGGTTAGGATGCTGGCCTTCGGATCCAGAGTTCGTGGGCTTGAATCCCATTATGGCATGGATGTTTGTAACTGTTCGGAATCGGCTTTAAGCAGTAAGTCCCAGTCTCATTAGCCTTCGTGTTACAAAAAGTAGACCGTAGCACTCCAAACCAAACCCAGTCTCATTAGCCCTTGTGTAGAAAAAATGTAGATCAAAACTCTTCAAACTAAACCAAAACCAAATCAAAAAAACCTGTATTAGCCAAATCTGAAGCAATTCAGCAAAAATCTTTGTTAGTCAATTTACTTAATGTAAGCTTCAATTCCTGTGTCTGTTTATAAATTATCTTGCTTTCTGACTTTAACACTGTATAATAATTAAAAATCATGAGATAAATTACAGCATTTTGAATATTAAAGTACAAAATTTGAATTTTGAGGCTGACTATTTCAAAAAGGTACTGTAACTATGAGAATTATATTACTATATAAAACATGTGACAACAGAGTTATTATTAGCACTAGATTTATGGACCAAGCCAATTTGACTCATTAAAAATTTGATAACTACATGTATATAAAATTTTAATATCACTTTTCAAAAACATACGTTGGTTTTTAGTTAAGTAATAAAATATATGTAAACTTTTATTCCTCTTCCCCGCACACCCCTTCCTTTTTACACATTATCAAATATGGTATACCTATTTTCATGGTTGTGAGCCAATTTGACTCATAGAATGTATATGAAAATAAATAAATATAGTATAAAGTAAGCATAAAGTATAAAGTAAATATAGAGAAGAAGTCAAGAACACTTCCATTCCAATGACAGAAATTCAAGCTACTGACGCACGGAAGAACTGTCAAGTTCAAGAACCATGCAAAAGAAACAGATGTAGAAAACATTGTGCTGAATGTAATAGAAATGTTTGTGGAAAATGTGTTTCAAAAACAGATTTTATATGTAAAAAATGTTTTCCATATATTTTTTATAATAAACATTTCATTTAAATTAATTTGAAACTATTTTTTTCACAAAAAACTTAAATTTTCTTGTATGAGTCAAATGGGCTCACTTCAGTAAAAATAGGTATATGATCAACATCCATAAGTCTAGTGTTAAAGGAATAGCTAATGTTACAAGTCATTACACACAATATATTGGCAATAGTGCACAAAAATACTGACACCTAACTTTAGAGAAAAGACTTTCATGATGTTCTTTCTATGGAATTATTTTGAACTTGCAAACCTATAATAAATGTTTAATATAAAACTATTCACCTTTAAGAAATGCAAATGCATCTACTAGATCAGGGATGAGCAAACTTTTTCGGTCACAGGCCAAAAATCGAAAAAATAAAATAAATTTGGCAGGCCAAGATAAATTTTTCCAAAATTTTTAAACAATATACAAAGTATTACAATTTAAATAGCTTAATGAGATGAACAAAATTGCAATTTCATATTTAAAAGTTCCTTAAAACGGAACTTTTAAAGGTTCAAAGTGAGATGTACCGATTTTAAGAAACGAGAATAAAAGCTCATTTGTCAGTCTACTTCTGAAACTATTTCTAAGGTTCATAGTTGAAAACACTTGTTCACATATATAAGAAGCAAACATAGCGCTGATCTTCTGGAACTGAGATAATACATTTGGGATACAATATTTAAAACAAAGTAGAAAAGGAGATGGATATATAATGTATAAATATGTATTTCTTTTAATTTGCCTCATACCGGCAACTTAAAATTCCATCCGAGGGCCAGATAAATCCTTCCGGCGAGCCGGAGTTGGCCCACGGGCCTTAGTTTGCCCATCCCTGTACTAGATGCTTCAGATGACTGTAATCTGATAGTTTGCCTTTATACATGGAATAGTCAACACATGGAGAAAACCTCTACAGAGACATTGATTCTACATAATAAAAGGCCTTGTTTATGCTGACAGTTAGTGCAGAATAATATGAAAGCTACAGACTGTAATTTTGCAGTTTGCACCTTGTGTGAAGACTTACTAAGTCTCATTCAAGTTTAGCAATCTCTCAGGCATTTCAGTGTACATTTAACATGATGCAAAACCAACAAAATGTCACAAACCAATTTAATTAGTTTTTCCTTTCTTATTTTAATTGAAAAAACTATTATTATTACAATAAGACTATAAAATAATTAAATAGTTTTATTAATTTAGATATAAGGTTAAGTACATTAATAAATACAGTTAATTACATCATGAGTATAATCAAAATATATGTCCCTATGCAATACAATTGTGCTGTACAGTAACAGTAAAATTCCTTTTTCTTCAGTCATATTTAAGTAAAAACCTCACAAATTAAAGACTTCAACTTTGAACAATTTTTTTTTCTTGTAGATATTTCTAGGTTAAATCAATTTATTGTATCTTAACTGTAATATAAAATTAATTATAAACTTAGACTGTTCTCTCTCAGAGAATAATTAGAATTTAAAATCAAAATTAAATGAAACATTTCTTTAGTAAAATTTTAAATAAAGTCAAGAAAGAAAAGCTGAAGCAGTATATAAAAAATATTAAATATAAGTCATTATTTTACTGATTGTTCTGTGCAGCTGTTTTTCTACATAAGTTTGATATAATATATACAATATTTTCAATAGGAAATTTATTAGGTTACCAAGTTGGGGAAAAAAAAAAACATATTTGAAACAAATCTTTTGTTAATTTTAAATAAATATTTAAAAACATCAGTTTATTCATATTAAATATATATATATATATATATATATGTTTAAAAAAATCTAGATAGAATTGTTCATGGCCTAACCAGCACATTCATTCAGAATACATTTTAAATAAAAAAAATCATGCATGGCAAAAAGAATTCTTAAAGCCTATTTCCTTTTAATGAAAGAAATAAAATCTTATCACTCATATGTTGAACGATGGCTGACTGGTTAGGGTGCTGGCCTTCGGAACCGGAGTTCGTGGGTTCAAATCCCACTGTGCCATGGATGTTCGTAGCCGTTCAGAATCGGCTTTAAACTGTAGGTCCCAGTCCCTTGTGTTACAAAAAGTAGACCGTAGCACTCTAAACCAAACCTAAAGCTATCACTCATATATGAAGAATAAATCTAATAAAATTATTAAAACCAATTTTAGTTTATTTTCTTCCAAATCTTTAACTCAGATTAATTGCTAATATGTGTACATAAGTAATGTACAGCAAACACTCATTGATACATAGTTCAAAGTAAGTGATTAAGAACTATCTTTTAACTGTCCATTCATAAATTTAAAAAAAATAGATTACTCAAACAGCTAATTATACTAGTGAAAATTTTACTATTAATCATTACATACTTAACTATTTTTGTAAAGAAATATATAAAAAAGTTGCAGTGGTTATAGTGATTCCTCCAATAGTAATAGATAAAATACACTTAAAAACTTAAGATATAAAAATATATAAAATGGTGCATGACAAAATTGAACTATACTTTGCATCAACAAATATAAATTAAATGCTGTAGTAAAAAACATTCTACATATACTACTCTAATATACCAATACAGGGTTGCAAAAAACCCACCTACCCAGAAAAACCCACCCGGGTTGGGGTTTTCTTAAAAAACTCAGGTTTTTTGCAACTCTGTACCAATAAGAACACTAAACTGGAATATCATACTATACATGAGAATGGCTTTGAATTTATAATAAACCTTTCTACATAAAAAATAGACAACAAAAGCATATAATTAAGCAAACATTAAATCATAGATTCAAGCATCTCATCAACTCCATATTCACTGGAATCTGGAACTTTACTATTCTCATATACCTTTAAACGTTTATATCTATCCATTATTAAAGCTTTTGCAAATTCATATAATGCTAAATCCAATTTATTTAAGTCTTTGATCCTCTGCAGATCCTCTTTACTAATTTTGTTCATAATCATACTGCTTCGTGTCTCATTCAGTTGTTCAAAGGGTTGCAAAAACTTTAAATGAAATGTATTTTCAAAGAGATACTGGGATAATTTTTGAAATTCACATAGACCAAAAAATGCCATTCGCTGTAAATTCTGTTTAGCACTAGCAAGCATCATTACTTCTCGCTGTCTTCGGGTCATAACTGATTGGTTGTAACACCCAACGAGTGTTAAATCGGCTAACATACGAGTTTGTCGATTCATAGCTAAATTCGATTTGCAGTCTATGAACTGTTGTAATGTTACATCACTCCAATCTTTCCCATCGAAGCATGGAAGTAATTCTTCTTTTGTTGGGGTTCGGCCATCACATAAATGACGAGCAGTTTTCCATGTAGCACCTCGCTGCACATGTCTATATTCACTGAGAAAGCGAGAAACTGGCTCTCGTATTAGAGTAATATAAAAGTATCTAAAAGGAGATAAACATGTATATGAGTAACATTCAAAATCGAAATAATTTATTCATCAAATTTATAAATTCAAATGCATAAAAAATGTTTAGAAACTGCCTATCATACACTTAACCTACTACTATGAATATTGAATAATTATAAATTTGAAAAGACATAACAGTCCAAATATCTTGGAACAGTTATCTCTAATAACAATAATTTGACTGTAATTGGTCTCTAACAAAAAACTGACTCTCAATGGCAAACAGATGTTATCATGATTTCAATAACTAATTTAAATCTAGATACACATTAGTCCTACCACCAAAATTAATACAGTGAAACCTCTCTGAGCAGCCACTCCTCCATACCGAGAATATTTGGATGCTTAGAGGGGTTGGCAACTCTAAAGGGTTTTATTTACTATTATAAGATAATTACTATAATGCATAATATAAACAAGTCTGACATATATTTCTTATGTAAGTGAAATTTAAAACTTATCTAAAGAGAAAATAGTACTTTATTTCATGCTTCTTTACATTTTTTTTTTTTTTTTAAGGCTACAATTTGTTTCTGTTTGTTCTGTAGTCTTAGTACTCCTTCAAAATCAAATTCTTTTCTGTAATGACTTTGTTGATTTGTGTTCTTCCGCAGTTAAATAATTCAGCTAACTTTCTTGACAATTTGCCATTCTCATATTCATACAGAACTTAAATGCTCTGCTCGAGATTTAGAAAAATGCATTTCAATATCGTTGCAACTCAGATCACTGACCAAGTAACGAAATGAAACTGGTATGAATGACATTTTTAGTGAGAAAATTGCAATTTTTCCTTAACTTTACTGATTGGAATTCCAAACAAAGGCCCTAGGACACCTTCAACGCTTGATTGTCCAGTTCCTCCCTTAGTTTCTATGGATGGTGCAATAGGGATTCCCTATCTGAAGGGTGTGGGGAGAATACAAAAGAGATAACACAATCTTTCTTAGAAAGGAGGGAGACTGCAAGAATGGACTTCTCAAGTTATTCCTTTATCTTATATCCGACCATAAACCTGACCTTGAGTTTTTTCGCTCAAAATTAAAGCATGGAGAGAGTAGAATTTCCCGAAAAATGAAAGGAGCAATCCCACTTGGTGGGCATTTAGAGGGGTCAGGTGGCCACTGATACAGGTTATTTTACCATTAGGTCTATAAATCGAAAAATCCGTGCCATGAAAAATTGGCTGTTTAGAAGGGTGGCCACTATACAGGGGTGGCCGTTCGGAGAATTTTCAATATATATATATAAAATCCTATTGCGACCTGTAATGCTTTATATATGTAAATGCTGGATAATGACTAAATTTATAGAAAATAAACTATTGGCTTTTGAGCATAAGATATTAAAAAAACTTTTGTTACAGTTTGTAAAAGTGGTGTTTGGAAATCATTTTTAACTTTGAAATTTATTGAAAATATAGTAATCAGACATCCCTAAGATCATAAAAAGTCACAGAATTTAGAGGCTAGGACATATTTTTAGAGTTCAGAATACCATGATAGTAAAAAAGCTCATTTACTAAACTTATGGGAACTAAAAAGAGTTGGAGCCCACCAATTAGGTGGCTTGACTCTGCTGAAATCCACTTAAAAATCTTATGAAAGGCAGACTTTGAGGGCATTGCCTTGGATAGGACCAGATGGCAAAGACAGATTGGGATGGCTTTGGCCTATAATGGGTTGTAGTGCCTTAGCAAAAGTCTAAAAAATTTCATAAAGTTTCATAATATAAATAATGAATAAAGATGTCTATTACTATTTATATTAATAGTTTTACACTAGTAAATACCATAGTTTTATACTAGTTTTACAAAGGATTATAATTTTCTGTTGAATTGTAGATAGCTTCAAAAAGTTCAGCATAATTTAAAGTTATAACTTTATTTCTAATCATCCTTTATTTGAATGTTATAAACATACCTATTTATATGTCTGAAGAAATGGTTCTTTATATATTCCATAAAGACCAAACATAAATTTGTGACAGAGTTTTATTGACAACTTTTAATTTTTAAATATATACATATATAAGCAGCTTATAGTGAAACTGTTGAGAAATTTAGAGCATATGATTTCACTTTTAGTTGTTATATAATATTTAGGGCAAGCAATAATTACCTCTATAATTATAGTTTAAGTTAATTACTATGTAACAACAAAACTATATAGTAAATTGCAACTACTAAAATAAAATTTTGGTTTCACACAAAAATATAACATTTAATATTTTTCCCCAATAATTTTTAACTGGGAATACTGTAATATTTTTCTATGATTTACTTAGCAAATTTTATATTGTTGCATTAAAATCATTTTATTTAAATTTTGAAAAAGAAGTTTGCAATTTTTACTAATTTTAAAATTTTACACAATGCTTTTAAACAAATATACTTGTTTCCATTTCTATAAATAAAATATAAGTTTATATATAACCTTAGATATATATAAAAATCATATAATCTTTTTAATTAGAAAATGGTATAAAGCCATTTTCTAAAGACTTAGGTATAACTTTATCAGGGTTCCCGCTCTTTTTCCAGAACAAAAATTAAGGACTTTCTAAGAACCAAAGTAACTTACTATAAGGACCTACTTAAAATACATGACATAATGGCTTAAACCCAATTTTCTAACAAACATATTTTAATGATTATGAACCAGACAAGGCATGTTCAATAAATGCCCTACAACATTTCAAAATTAAGTTTTTAAAAATGTTTAAAAATTAATATAAGATAAATCTATTTAACAAAAACTAATTTTGAAAAATGTACATCTAAAGTTTTTTGAGTGATCAAATTAAAAATAAATTGTGAATATAAATAATATTATAAACAGTACTTTCTGGAGGTTTAAAAATGACGGATATATGCATATATATCAGTTATTTTATATTATATATATATATATACATATACTATCTGATTATACCTGACATTGCTTGGGAAAAAAGAAAGTTTTAGACTTTTCTATTACATTGAATGTAAGGAAAATTAAACTTCCATAAGTAACTGAAATATCTACAAACCCCCCATCCTCCATGCTTCGTTTAATTAAAATCTGCATGACTGTTAGATATCAGGAAAGAGCAGCTGACTTCATAATTTAAACCCTTTAAGTATATGAAAGATTATATGTTAAATAAGTAACTAAGAAAAAAATCTGTCATATAAGAAAACTGATAGAAAATCACATGATGATGGTAGATCTCGTCGATGGAGAACTGATTAAGTTCCAATTTAAATATGAAGGAGTTTTTAAGGACCTTTGACAAAAATAGTTTTAAGGGCCCTTAAAAATGAAAGCTAAAATTATGGAGTTCTTAAGGACTTTTAAGGACTGTGGGAACCCTGTTTATACAGCTGCTACAAAAAGCCTTGTTCAAAACAGGTAATAATACTTAAAATTTTAAGTTTTAAAAAGCTTTTGTTTAATCTAATAATTATTTTTTTAGTGGCAAACAATAAATGCTAATATCATAAGAAATCCAAGATGGTAACAAAATGGCAGATAAGATAAATCCGTAGAGCTTGCCAACACTTCTTTTACTACAGGATTTAAAAATTTTATAAAATAAATAAAAATTAAAAATATCTACTAGCCTTCTTTTAGAGGATTCCCGTTCAGTTTGATCCATTGCACTATCGACACAATTTGTTAGTTCAGTCCAATCTGCATGAAGACCACATTTCCAACCAGTTGAATACCTGCTAAATAGCCATAATCTATCTTCAGAATGTGGTCTTGAGCACTTGCACTTTTTCTTCCCTTTCTTACATGAACATGGACGTTCTAAATCTAAATTTTTGACAAGGTGTCTTCCAAATGCTGTACCTCCAGTTTTCTGGATATGTAAAAAAACTATGACATCTGACCCTTCAATATTGAATTTAAAATCTGGCTCTTTTATCATATCATCAAAAGACAATTTACTTTTCATCCTAAACGAATCAGACTTACCTATTAGAGGATGAGATAAAAAAGACAGTGGTTTCCCCATGTTGTCTACAACATGTTTTAAATTAAATTTATTCCATTCACCATAATTATTTTGTGAATATGTCCATGAGTTAAACGCACATACTTGATCCGAACAAACATATCCTAAACCAATGATTAGAAATGCAGTAAAAATTACGCAGAAAATAAGAATATTTTTATACCGACAATGACTCTTCACGACATCCATGTTTGGCTATATAATTCTGATATGGAAGACACATGATATGGAAATAACTTAATTCCGAACATAGACGATACCTTTCTTCAGTGCTTAATATCACGATACATCACATTACTTAAATGAACTGTATGTCCTCACTTCCAATTGGATGTTATGTTATACCGACGAAGTGAATTGCTAAATTTTACAAAGTATATCTGTAAAACATCGAATACTTCAGAGAATGCAAGTGTTGTCTTCTCATCTACGAGGAAAGTATGCTCTAACACTTACATATTTCTCTATATAAACAAAATACGAACGATTCCTCGATATGAATCGTGAATGATACATGAATCAAAAGCAGTCTCATTCGAATACGTAGAAATTCGATTCAAATTTTCGAATCATACGTTATAAGAAAAAACAAATAAAAAATCAAAAAGTTGAAAGAAATAAAGGAAAATCTGATTATTACAACGATATGACTGGTAAATGCTTAAATGTTGAAATATGAGGACATTACTGAAGATGAGTTAGTTCTAAAGGGTGACGAGTATACAGTTAATTTAGAGAGAACCACCATTACTCCAGATATCGGAAAAGTTTTAAACAGAACATTTTTGTTCTAGTTGTCAACTAATATTTTTTCCTGTTAAAACATAAATCAGAAAACTATAGGATCATTTCCCCATTATTAGAGTGAAACAACGTCATTTGATTCTTAGGAGTTAATCCCGAAGCTTAGTAGGTTCACTTGTTGGGATAAACTGAATTTGAATTAAAGGGTTGGGAATAAAAAGTACTTCATTATTAAGCACGAAAAATTATTCGCTTTAATTTCATTGTACAATGTAAAAGGAGGTATAAGGCGGTTTTACGCAGCAGGACACATCTTAACTTATGACAATTCTCTGACTTTAGTTTCAAATGGAAGGTCAGTTTATTGTTTGCCTATTGGCTGCTGTAAACATGAAAATGAATGGGAAGGGCATTATAGTAGGCCATGACGTTGTGCGGAATTGCTTTATTGCAATCATGATAAAATTCAGAGCTCAAATTTCAACAAAAATATTTATTCTGACCACGGCTAACTGAAGTTTGAACATTATAAGTGTTACCTCTGTATGTACGAACAAAGAAACTTTAATTCCGAAACTTTAAACAGCCAATTAGACTATTTCTGAACAAGTTGTGAATAGTTTTCTCTTGGCGTCTTAAGACGTATGTATCTCGCATAACTCTAAAACTAATTTGAGTCTTAGAAGGTTCAAATCCTCGTTGGCAAAACATTTGAATTTCCCACGGATTGTGCTTGTTGTTGGGGTTTTAATTTTGTCAATTATCTGAAAATGGTAACAAGCTGTTGTACGTATGACTGTACTAAGCGTTTCAAAAAAGGTGAAAATATTGAATTCTATTGCTTTCCTAAAGATCCTACATTATGAATGCTTCAGATAAAAGTTTTGAAAAGGCAAGAGTGAACTCCAAGTTTTTCGAGAATTTGCACCAAACATTTTTAGAATGGTAATAAAATGTTAACCTTACTGTAATGTAATAGATTATATAAAATTATTATGATATAAGAATTTTTTTTATAACTAAGTTTTTTTTTTCATATTTCTAATGTATTTTCTATGGTTTTGTGAGAAGAACTGTATTTATAAATGTAATTATTTTTGTCCTTAAAATGATCAGGTTTTGCACATTTTTATTAGATTCTTATTTATATAATAGTTTAACTTAATCAAAGTAGTTATACTCTGATTATGATACTTAGTAGCACCGTGTAAAGTGTTTCATTTTAAAAAATACATAATTTTGTAAGTGGTAAAAAAATCTATTTTGAATTACTTGGCCAATTTCTGATGTTTCCTTCCCTTAAATAAAATTTAGTTTCATTGTATACGTGATCCATATCGACACTCATAAGGTACAATGAAAACAAGCGATGTTTTGCCAACGAAAAGTTGAGTTGTAGTCAGCACTCGTATTTGTTTACAAACATGCACTTTCTCTATACTATCTAAACCATACGTGGGGTAGGGCGGCCTCCAATGGGTGCTGAAGCCTTTCTTGGGGCTAGTAGCAAGTTCAGAGTCTAATGAAAGCCTTTAAAAGGTAGTTAAAAGGGCAGACTGTAGAAATATCTATTAAATTTATACTTCTTAAAAATAATATAGTATTTACCATAACAAATGCCATACAAAGCTGTTGCTCATTTAACCATACCCAAAGAGCACGTGCAGCTTAAGGAATGCTATGGACACGAGCAACATTCCACCCCAGGGCCGTAACTGGAGAGTGGCAAAGGTAGCATTTGACACAGGTGCATCAGTCTGATAGGGCACGGGCACTCAGCTGATCGCTGAGATCGCCGAGCCCTAACAACCATTCTGGTAGGCACGCTAACTCGTTGCTATGGACGTTTACATGTAAACAGTCTTATTTTAATGTCGTGGTATTTTTTTCAGTTACAAATTTTGAGAATTATTTTTTTGTAATTATAATCATCACATATTGAAAAAAAACTGAATAGGAGGAATTCATCGAAAGATTATTTATAACTGTAAACCGAAGGTTTTTTTCCGACCGGCACGTTAACATGTTTCTTTGCTTATTGATAGTAAGTAACATAAAAAGATTGTGCTTTTTTTATGTCGCCATAGCAAATTGCTGGTAATTTGTCAATATCCGTTTCCCAGTCTTTTATAATATATGGATCTATATTACTTATTACAGATATTTTATCCAAATACCGCTTCTTTGACAGTTGATCTAAATTCTTCAAGTAATCATTCATTTTCAGTTATAAACACTAAGTTATACTAAACACTAAGTTACTCAGTTATAACTCTTCAGCACACAAGTGAACAACGTGCGAACCACAACGTACCACCAACGTGCGAAGTTCAAGCTGTGATCCACGTGTTTTTCAATCAGCGCAGTTTTTCAGTTAGCTTGACCCCCAGCATTGTTGCTATGATGGTTGCCAAGTGACGTAGGTACCCGTGACGTCAGGAGCCCGTGCCCTATAGGGACGCTGCACCGAGAGGAAAATTAGCTCCAAAAGAGGACGATTCGCCTCGAGTAGAAATAAGGAATATTTGAAAAATATTTTTTTAATTATAAAATCCAATGTGTTTAAAAATTACTTTTTAATGAACTTTTAATTTTTTTTAAATGCTTCTAGAGACTAAACTTGTTATAGATTACAAAATGTTTAAAAAACACCACTGATATGCTTTAATATAAATCTGGGTATCTATTCTAAATTTTCAATTTATTAAAGTTAGTAAAACTAAATTTAAATTTTGAAATTTGCCATTTTTTTATGAAAATTCAACGTTTTAATAAAAAATATTCCCCTCAAATAAATTATTCAGTTTATCAGCAAAATAATATCCCTAAAATGTTCAAAAATATCTTTAAGTATTAATAACGTAAAAATAGAAGAAAAGGCTAAAAATTAATAAACGAGGAACATTTTAAGAATTAACAAAATATTTTCAGTTCATTCTGAATATATATGCAAAAATATATTTATAATTTTTCTCCCTATTGCTACGCCGTTGCTGGGCGCTACTGAGCCGATCCCCTTTACTTTAAATATTATTTTTACTCATTTAATTCTTAATAATATATTTTAATTTAATTGACTTTAAATCCATAAGGTTACCAGGTCACTTGTCAAGTATAATTTATTTAATACATCAAAAAGAATTTAGATTAAAAAAAAAAAGAATTTATTTACTATTTATTGTACACAAAAAAATTATATTTTATGTCACTGCTTCCAAAAAAAGTAAAAATAGAACTTACCCCAGCAGAGGAAAAACCATCTTTCTAGTTAAAATAATCTCGGTTACTAACCAGCTGAATAATAAAAGCCGCTGAAAAATTTTACAGCGAAATAAACAAAACAATATTATCTTTTCCTATATATCTTTTTATCTTCTCTCCTCTTTTCCCCGTATATACCCCTTTACTTTCCTTAAACTCCTTCCTAGCGTGCCTACCAGAATTTTGTTAGGTGGTCAGCGATCATTCTCCCTTTTCATTGATTAGTACCCCCACGCTTTATTTATTTATTTTTTGCATTTAATTCTTATAATATATTTTTTTAAACTTTAAACCTACCCATTTCAATACGTGCTCTTTTTTATCTTTTTCCCCTTCTCGAATTTTTTACTATTTACATATGTACACTTTACTATGCACTTGTAGTTTATTTAACGCGGCTCTTGATTTCTAGAAAATACTTCTCATTCTTAAATCTATTTACTATAAGTGCGGTATCTTTTACCATTACACCTTTTCTTAAATTCTTTCTGTTATATATATCGTTTTTTTTCTCGCCTCTTTTCGTAAGTTTTACCCTTTTTCCTTAGTCAGTTTCCCTTTTAAAAATAGCCACTCTTGTTCAGGTGTCAGTTCTCTTCTTTTTTCATTATACCTAGCTCGTATTTATTTATTTATTTTAAGATTTTATATTATATATTTCTAAACTTGTCTCGAAAACCTACCCATTTTGAGAACATGCTCTTTTTTACTTTTTTTTTGGATACCTGCTACTAATTTATCTAAATAATTTGTGAATAACTTGTAGAGTCATTGTAAAATACTTTTCATTCTTACCTTACAGGTGGCGTGTACTACACCATAAGGCGCTTAAATTCCTATTTCTGTTCAAATCGTGTTTTTTAAAAGCTCGCGGTTGCGTAAGACGGCCGGTCTTCTTTTGAAGTGGCCCACAATTATATAATTCACCTCTGACTGTCCTTTCTTTAAATTTCATAATACCTAGCTACTAACCTATTTTACGTGCCCTAGCCGCCATTAATGAACATAATGGATCTTATTGATCTGTACTGAGTTTATAATAAATAATTTTGGTAAATGCTTTCTATTCTTATTAAAAAAAACCTTTTAAAAAGCTTGCCCTTTACTGATCTATACACCATAAGGCGCATACCACAATTAGGCAACCCAAATCTATACTTATTTATGTAAGGCAGAACAGCACGGGCGTAAAGAATTTACGGCTTGTTACAACCGTGCTTGTAATTTAGAAGTAGGGACTAAGCAGAAACCCCCTAGGCTTAACGTGTCATTTCCAGAGGTGTCGTTTAAACTTGCATACATTGCAAACACGAACCTATTAACTAAATTAATGAACAGTGGATCATTCTGTATGATTTTATAATAATAATTTGGTTGCTTTCTTCTTATTAAAAAAAAAATTTAAAAAGCTTGCCCTTTACTGTCTATACTATAACGAGTACCCCCTTCAACAATCTAGGTCTACTTTTTTATGTACACCAGAGAGGATAATAAGAATGTCAAACTGATTAACCGTCTTGACTTTCCCTGGGGTAAGTGAATAACTCCTAACTTCACAATCAGTTGATAGCACATTTAATAAGTTAATCAAGAATTCCTTATATTTGATAAAGAATTACTTTTATTTACTAGGATAATTAACTTGAATTTATTAGAAGTGGATATGTAACTCTATAACTTTAAATAATAGGATATAATGCATTCCCTTTGCAATGAATAACAATATCATGATCTGTCAATCGGTTGGACGTTTCCGCAACACACATTATGTGCATGGAGACAAGTCCTTGGTAGATAGCTTGAGGCAGATTGTACTAGATTTAGCAGTTATGCAAATCCAGATATTGTAGCATTGGTGGTCTTTGAACTGAGCTGCCGTCATGACATCCCGTGTCATCGGAGAGAACAGAGGCCAAATTAACGTCAGCATGATCCTGGCCACTATTTTTCCTTGTGACACTACTGTATAGAAACAACTTTCGCCTGGAAGTCGGGTATCCTGACACGGCCAACTGGTCCGCAATGATGACAAACCGTGATTCATCTGCACTACCCCAACCAGTCCCGACGTCCCGAACGTCCCCCGTATACCGCACTATTGGCGTGTATGCTACTGTATATTGAGGGAGCAAACTGGTGGGAAGTCGGCGTATCCTGACACGGCCATCAGCGTGATGAATGACAAACCGTGATTCATCTGACCAGGCAACTCTCACTGATCCATGTACCAGTCGCGATGTTCCCGGCCCCAGCGTAGGCGCAGTTGGCGTTGACGCTTGGTCAGCAAAGGCACACGAGTGGGACGTTTGCTGCGTAGCCCCATATCCAACAGTGTCCGCTGAACAGTGTGTTCCGATACTATTCTACTTGGTCCTGCATTGTATTGGGTTATCAGCTGAGCCACTGTCTGGCTCAGATTTTGCTTCACCATACGAGACAGTCTCCGACGACCTTTTTCTTTGATAGCGTATGGACGTCCAACACCATGTCGTCTATTGCTGGTTTCACTGTCATTCATCCACTTTCCATAAGTACTAACAACTGTAGATCGCGAACAACCCACGAGCCGTGCAGTTTCGGAAATACTTGTTCCGAAACTTCGAGCTATTACAATCTACCCTCTATCTAAATCGCTTAGATCCGCAGCTTTTCCCATGACACACAGAAGTGAAAGAATGATTCTTCAGACTCTCCAGCAGGAGTTAAATACCACTTCCACCAGATCACGTGACTTCCACATTATTCAGGCGAGTTCATTGCAAAATGTAGAGGTGGTCATAATGTTCTAGGTCTTGAGTGTAGATGCTTTTACAGTAATGGAAAACAAATTTTAAATACACGTCAGTAGATATTTTGAGTAAAAATCATACTAAACCAAAATATTTTTTTGAAATTTTTATTGCTTTTTAAAATTTTCAAACATTAAGGGTAAGTAAACAAAGATCACAGTAAAAAAAATGTTAATTTGATTATTTACTTTAAAAAAAGACAATTTAATAATAATGTCAAAAGTCTTTCAAAGTATAAGGAAGGAAAAACACTTTTGGAATTATGTATAACTTTATAATGAACACAAAATGAACATTTGGTTAAAAGAAAAGAATTATATATTGAAAATTAAAATTCCAAATAGTATACAGTAATAATATTCTTCTTCTATTAGACAAAAAATTTATTTCGAATTAATATGTATTTCTAAAGAATTGAAATAAATTTGAATCAAATAAATGCAGAACAAAAACAATAATAAAGCTTAAAAACTTCATTCACTACAGACTAACAAAATACAATATCAGTAAAAGTAAAAATACAAAGTTTAGTTTCACAGAAAATTTGTAAAAAGTATCAAAACAGAGGACTAAAAACTTGAAGGCTACAAAGACTTCATTATTTGACTTCTAAAAGAACCAAACAATTTCACCGGATTCCAACAACAACAACAACAAAATCGATATTTTATCGTGCTCACAATAACTGAAAAAGTGTTATTTCAGTATGAAAGGACAGTTAAATAAAGTAATTGTTTTAATAGAAAGTGAAAATAATTTTTAAATATAAAATTTTCCGAAATAAGAAATGATGATACTAATGATTTTTAAATTTCTTTCTACTTGTTTTATGGAAAATGTACAGATATTTTGATTTATTAACACTTCAGGCTCAACCCAGTAAATTAATCAAATGTTTTAAAAAGATTCCACTCTCTATATAAATTTTGTTTTATAATGATGATGAAGAGTAATATTCAAAAAGTTACATGTTCAGGTAAATGTTCATTTAAACTTAGTGTTCATATAAAACTTAGTGTTTATGACATTACCAAAGGTATATTCTTTTATAATAAACACAAGTAATAAGATATAAAATATATACATGTGTATTTTCAAAAATATCCTAACATCACATTATGTTAAATTGAGTTAGCTATTGATCTACTTCTATTTTTAAGGCAAGTTAGTCTTCATTTTCAAACTCCAGAGTGAAAAGTTAGGAGATAGCCTTTTATAAATACAATCATCTTTTTTAACTCATATATTAAATTTAAATTAGTTTTCTACTGATGATTGTGTTTGAAATAAAATTAATTTTAAATATTAAAACTTACTATATTTTCATAAATATAAATTTTGATGTTGCCAAATTTCTAAATACTCGATGTAAATAAATTTATCTAAATAAAAACAACCATGAAAAATTTTTTAATATTTTGCCATCTAATACCATTAAATCAAAACTATTCAAATAAAAAATAATGCTAAAGTTAACTCTATTTTAA